>CM065700.1:24819067-24821567 GCA_017654935.2 Phymorhynchus buccinoides | reverse complement strand
CTTCAAATTCATATCCTATTGATATTTTTCTATCAAGGAATATTAATTGTGAGACCTACATCTCATTGAATGTCTATTTATAGTAACGTATTGAAACGCAACCGTATCACACTACATAACCTTACGCCTACTTTTCGTTTCGCTTCTAGATCTACTTCTGTCCTGATCCTAATACTTTAGACCTATTAATGTTCAACATGACGCAATACAACTTTTACGCTCGAGTAGCCTAGTTATATAGTGTTGAAAGAAGACAAACGTATTATTGAAAACGGACAGTTGATATACCAGTGAATGGATAACTGAGGTTGGTTAGGAATCAATTGCCTGCAATACACACAGCCAGTGAGCCACGCCGCGCGCACACGCACACACACACACACACACACACACATGGCGCGCGCGCGCGCACACACACACACACACACAATTATTGAGGAGTTCTATTAAATTTGCCTCTGTACATTTCTGTCTGTAGGCCTACCTGTCTCTGTTTCTCGTTTATGCGGACATGAGCCATTGGGCCTATTTCGGGAGAGAGGGAGGGTAGTCTGGAGAAAAGAGTTTCAAGCCTGAAAACTTTAGGAACAGCTCCCTCCTTGGTATCTTTCAAGAGGGGGCTCTTTCTAAATTTTAACGAGGGGACCATGGCTCAAACTAAGGGTAAATGAACGGAAGCTGTGCCAGTCGGGGATTGGATCCAAAAAGTGCTTCGATAGCTGGATTTGTCTTGCCTGGATATTGCACAATAAAGGTCTATCCCCCCCCCCCCCCACATCTCCCTTCCACCCCTTCCCCTTCCACGCACACACACACAGTAAGACAGACACGTGCACGCACGCTCGCACGCACGCACACACACACACACACACACTCTCTCACACACACACACACACACACACCAGGAACCTCCCCTCCCCCCGATCGGCCCCTGACAATTTTTGCCATGGCTGTGGTTCTGTTTTCCCCTTATCAGAGGAAGGGTAATATCATTCTATTATTATGTTTTATACACACAGTAGAGACAAATGATCTTTGCACGAGACTCCACCCTAAAAAGGTGTGATGCAGAGGTATCATGAGATGTTTATCAAAACGCTGTTTCGTCTTTAATATCAGTTTCAGTTCACAGCAAAGTGCCTGTGCCAAGGAACTGATAAAACATCAACTCTATTAAACAACAATATGCTAATGTGAAAGATCTTGATGGAATATCAACTCCATTTCCTGCAATGTGTCAATGCCAAGTTTCTTGCAGCAACTCAGTCTCCTCCTGAACCTGATGTCAGTGTCAACAAAAACGTGTTCTTTATAACTTGTTCTGTGGATAATTGGGTGGGTTTTTTTGGGGGGTCACGCTAATTGTTTTACTGAGTAATGCCTGTAAGGATATCTAGTACCTCTCAGTAATACTCGCCATGGATTCTTTTATATTATGAAGTTTGCAGTTTGGATCTCAGTAGTTCTGACAACGAGGTTTTGTAATCTGCCTTGAGTTTAGGGACATAAACATATTGATATTTTATATTTCAAATTAACTATATTTATTAGTATGATACATGTTTCCAAGCAGGCCTAACTTATTGCGTAAATAGTATGGAGATTATTCGTTGTATATTACAAGATACAGTAAAGTGAGAAAAACATATCTGTCCCACATGCACAGAGAAAATTTATGAAAGCTATCAAAATAACCCCTGTATAACGTACGCACGGGGGGAGGGGTTGTGTGCGTATGTGTGTGTGCGCATGCATGTGTATATGTATGTGTGTATAAGATAGAGAGACAGTGAGTGTGTGTGTGTGGGGGGGGGGCAGACAGAAAGAGAGAGAGAGACTGTGTGGGCTTGAGTGTGTGCATGCATGTGAGAGAAAGAGAGATAACTGAAAGAGAGACGTACACAGGCAGACAGAGATTACGTAGCATTGTGCCCCCGTCTGTGTCCCCGATTTAGCCTCTATGTACCCACGTCTCTATGTGTCCACATTTCTACATGTCCAAGTCTCCATATGTCACTGTCTTTTAGCTGTATGTCTCTTTGTTTATAGTAACCCTACCATTATCCCTAACGGTAACCCTACCCCTATCCCAAACACTAATCTTTACCCTTAACACTTACCCTAATCTGCGGGGGCATATAGAGACAGGGACATATAGAGACGTGAACACACAGAGAAGGGGACACAATATGAAGGGGTCACATTGAGGCGGCGAGATATAGACATGGGGACACAATGACGCGAGCACATAATGATGGGGTCATAATTATACAGAGACGCGAACACCTAGAGAAGGGGACACAATGACAGGGACACACCGACACTGTGACATATAGAGATGGGACACAGATATGGTGGCATATAGGGACATGGATGTATGGAGACAGGGACATAATTATATGGATGGGGACACAATTACGGGGACACACAGACAATGTCATGTTGATGTAGAGATGGGGGCCCATCGCACTTATCCCTACAGAGATAGCACAGTTCAACG
>CM065700.1:24817100-24818567 GCA_017654935.2 Phymorhynchus buccinoides | reverse complement strand
AAACGCCACAATGACAAGGCTCTAAACCCCCCCCCCCCCCCTTCCAGTCCTCCTAAATTGCAGAAAGAAGGTCATGTTCAACACAACCACTAAAACTTAAAACGATCGTACTAGAGGGTCGCTTTAAGCGCTGGAGGTTGAGCATTATGCAACGCTTCGCCAGGATACATATACGCAAGACAGACGTAAGTACACACAAACAGAGTGCAGCGACAGATCGTTGCGAATAACGCTCATGGTTGTCATTGCACCCCCATTCGCATACACTACCGTCGTTGTATTCTGACCGTTGGCTGTATTTCTTTTCTCTTTTTTTTTTTGCTTTGTCGTTACCTGTGCAGTGAGCTTAGCTGCAGTGTGTGTTTCTACTTGACAGCTAACTGCGTTCGATATACAACCTACCCTGAGGCACAGCTTAATTTTGTGTAAACACGATGATCAAAGCCCCCCCCCCCAAACGGACCTAGTGCCATCGCTGAATACCATACTATTAAGAGTAACTCGTACCGCACGATACCCCATGCGAATGGAGATCATCAAACGAAGAATCTCGGGTCAGGGGACCGCTATTGAAAGCTGTGTCCGGATGAACACATTATTTAGTGATGTAAGCCGGTACCGGAATCATTAGATTGTGTTGCCCTCGCGAGGAGGTCGACAAATAAGAATTTAGCACAACCCCGCCACATCCTCGTACACACTGTGTTAGTCCTACTGCACGCAACCATACGAACGCATTCCACTCTCGGGGGCTGCCTCCCGAGGGCCGTCAGGGAACACCTATTTGTTAACCCCCCCCCACTCACTCTCTCTACGTCTGATCTTATACACTATCAGTTATTGGGATTTGCGAGTGTGATATTGTTTTTATCCTATCTCAAGTGGTTTGCTGTTTATCACACGAGGTCGGGGAGATAGAATAAAAGCAATATCAAACTCGCAAAGTCACAATAACGGATATATACCGATATTTTACCTCTTTCAGATGATAATCAAACACGCAACTAAGAAGTGAGACGGCCATGCATGCAGATCTAAAATAATACTAACCACTTCACTAACCAACCGCTATTTTGATCTTGCACATTGATACATTATGAAAAGAAACTGATTATTAATCGAAACATGAACCTACTGGAATTTGCTGTATAAAAAAATAGCCTTTACAATGACATATTCGTTTTACACTGCAACCACAGGCCATAGTTATTGTCATTTCGCCAATGACGAACTTTCAATGATGACGTAATTTCAGTGATTGCGTAAGTCCACTAAGATGACGTTTTTTGGTGTCCTGCTCAGAAGGCGCTATTTGCAGTGACACTAACTTGAATATGTGGTTGTCAGCCGCTAATTTTATCATTTGCAATTTCACTAAAACTTACTCTTCACAATATTTTTTTTAATGTAAAATGTTCATCATAATAATCAGTTTCTTTTCATAATGTATCAATGTGCAAGATCAAA
>CM065700.1:24812100-24814600 GCA_017654935.2 Phymorhynchus buccinoides | reverse complement strand
AAAAATAACGGTTTTCAACTGTCAAAAGTTAAATGTCGTTTATGAAGAGGTACTATAATTTTCAGAATGAAAACATGAACCTACCCACCAATTTTCATTACGATCACTGCAAAACTGAAAAATAACGGTTTTCAACTGTCATAAGTTAAGTGTCGTTTATGAAGAGGGTACTATAATTTTCAGAATGAAAACATGAACCTACCCACCAATTTTCATTACGATCACTGCAAAGCTAAAAAATAACCGTTTTTAACCGACAAAAATGTTAAATCATGCTTTCCAAACTTGGGGGTTATGTTTGTTAAGAGAAAAAAAAGTATCTACTTCAAAATTCTACGACATTCTGTGAAATAGTTTGGATGAAATTGGCGGAAAGGTGTTAAAAAAAGAAAATAACTGCCGTTTAACGGTTATTTTGTTAAGTTTTATTTCTGCAAAATAGTCTAAAACCATCACGGTGACGCAACGGACCTAACATCCAAATATCATTAAAATCGGTTAAGGCTTTCTTGACTTTAACGTGGGACGGACTGACAGACAGACAGACAGACAGACAGACACGGTCCTTCTTTGGCTCACTGTGCTGTGGGATACCAAGTCGCTTCGCTGCTCCTGGGTGTGCAGTGCCAAAACAGAACCTTAACCCTTACGCTGGTTGTCGCGACTATAGTCGCGATAGATCTATGCTACCGTAGACTGGTTGTCGCGACTATAGTCGCGATAGATCTATTCTACCATAGAGTGTTTGTTGCTGCTTCCCTCGAGTCAATAACGAAACGGCAACAGTATAGATCGTTAGTATGTGCATGAAACGACTCTGTAACATGAAAATTATGAGTTTTAGCTCAATATTTTACACACTGGACACGATGAAACAGAGAGGAAGTGGTTTCTTGTTGCTGTCTGCTATGACCACAATGGCTGATCAACATACTCCCGTTCACGATTTTTTAAATTTCTTTTGTGTGAAGAAAAACTCTGGAAAAATAGATCCAGGGAATACTAGAAAAAGTTATTCAGGCTTTCATAATTCTTTGATCTGGATGGGGTGCTGTTCAAAGCACTAACAACCAAGATTTGCTGTTGATCTTGAAGAAGGTAGAATTAGCTAAAGTTATGTTTCCCTTAGGTGGCATTCTACGAGCTTCTATCTCGCTTAGATCTTCGATGTAGGTACAACCCCCAGGGGACTATGTTCCATTGTCATAGAGTTTTTGCTGAATGCTTTAAGAGTGTAGTTTTACTATTATTAACCTCCAACTAGGGTACAATAATATGAACTTGATGTTTTAAAAATGAACTATTTCGTTCCCACCAAGGGATATAACATAATACACTGCTCGAGATAGTAAGCTCCCCCTTTATTTTGAATGTAGATCTATTCTTGAAATCATTAATTCTTGGGAAATAATAAATGTTGATGTTTTTAATCGTTGAAATATATTTCATTTACTTTTAAAAGGTGTACAAACTGAAAACTGAGACTTCAAATTCATATCCTATTGATATTTTTCTATCAAGGAATATTAATTGTGAGACCTACATCTCATTGAATGTCTATTTATAGTAACGTATTGAAACGCAACCGTATCACACTACATAACCTTACGCCTACTTTTCGTTTCGCTTCTAGATCTACTTCTGTCCTGATCCTAATACTTTAGACCTATTAATGTTCAACATGACGCAATACAACTTTTACGCTCGAGTAGCCTACAGTTGGATAGTGTTGAAAGAAGACAAACGTATTATTGAAAACGGACAGTTGATATACCAGTGAATGGATAACTGAGGTTGGTTAGGAATCAATTGCCTGCAATACACACAGCCAGTGAGCCACGCCGCGCGCGCACACGCACACACACACACACACACACACACACACACACATGCGCGCGCGCGCGCACGCACACACACACACACACAATTATTGAGGAGTTCTATTAAATTTGCCTCTGTACATTTCTGTCTGTAGGCCTACCTGTCTCTGTTTCTCGTTTATGCGGACATGAGCCATTGGGCCTATTTCGGGAGAGAGGGAGGGTAGTCTGGAGAAAAGAGTTTCAAGCCTGAAAACTTTAGGAACAGCTCCCTCCTTGGTATCTTTCAAGAGGGGGCTCTTTCTAAATTTTAACGAGGGGACCATAGCTCAAACTAAGGGTAAATGAACGGAAGCTGTGCCAGTCGGGGTTTGGATCCAAAACGTGCTTCGATAGCTGGATTTGTCTTGCCTGGATATTGCAAAATAAAGGTCTATGCCCCCCCCCCCCCACATCTCCCTTCCACCCCTTCCCCTTCCACGCACACACACACAGTAAGACAGACACGTGCACGCACGCTCGCACGCACGCGCACACACACACACACACACACACACTCACACACACACACACACACACACACACAGGAACCTCCCCTCCCCCCGATCGGCCCCTGACAATTTTTGCCATGGCTGTGGTTCTGTTTTCCCCTTATCAGAGGAAGGGTAATATCATTCTAT
>CM065700.1:24789600-24802100 GCA_017654935.2 Phymorhynchus buccinoides | reverse complement strand
ATACACTCGTTTTCAAGTTGGTACAGCCACCATTTCATGCCTTTTCAACTGACACTTCATTTCACATACATTGTACTGAGACACATTTTCCACCTGACACCTGTTAAAAAGAGACACACCTTTTCACACCTGTAACACTTGTTACACCAGCTCGTTTGACATACAATTTCACACACCTCTTCAACTGACACACCATTCACATGTATTCAACCCGAGACACCTGTTTAACTGACACACCTGTCCAAATATCATACCATTTCACACCAGTTCAACTGACACACCTAATCAATGGACATACATGTTTGACTGTTCCACTGTACAACATTACAGTAATGTTCCACTGACATATCCATTCAAGTGGCATGCATATACCACTGACACACCAGTTGGAATATAATCAACTACCACACCTGTTCAACCTGGCACACCTGAGTACCTGACACACCTGTCTAACTGGTAAATCAGAAAACAACTCCTAAATTGGCATGCTACTTCGCTTTTGCACCATTATACATTGGTTTATGTGCTTACTCTTGTTCACCTGGACATACCTGTTCTTACCTGTTCTTACCTGTTCAACCTGGCACACCTGAGTACCTGGCACACCTGTCTAACTGGCAAATCATTCTACAACTCTTACATTGTCATGCTACTTCGTTTTACACCATTATACATTAGTTTACGTGGTTACTCTTGCTCATCTGTTCTTACCTGTTCAACCTGGCACACCTGAGTACCTGACACACCTGTCTAACTGGCAAATCATTCTACAACTCTTAAATTGTCATGCTACTTCGTTTTACACCATTATACATTGGTTTATGTGGTTACTCTTGTTCACCTGGACATACCTGTTCTTACCTGTTCTTACCTGTCACACCTGAGTACCTGACACACCTGTCTAACTGGCAAATCATTCTACAACTCTTAAATTGTCATGCTACTTCGTTTTACACCATTATACATTGGTTTATGTGGTTACTCTTGTTCACCTGGACATACCTGTTCTTACCTGTTCAACCTGGCACACCTGAGTACCTGACACACCTGTCTAACTGGCAAATCATTCTACAACTCTTAAATTGGCATGCTATTTCGTTTTTACACCATTATACATTAGTTTATGTGGCTACTCTTGTTCACCTGGACATACCTGTTCTTACCTGTCACACCTGTGTTTTACCTTTGTCAGGAATTTGGTTTATACTATTGTGTGTTGTTTCCATAACAATGGTGAAACTTTGTAGGGGTGGTGGAGGTGCTGTTTCTTTATCATTGTCCCCAAATAGTATCAACAGCAGACTTACTATGGCGTGCTTACCACTTGAATTACAGTTTGGGTTGCTACCTGGATTACACCTGGATTGCACCTGAATTTCGACACAAACGCTTCGTTATTGGGTTATCCCGAGTTATGTGTTCCTGGATGTCAGTTGAACACAAAAGACATTCCGTTCAAGATTTTTATTGCATCAGCACAGACACTAAACCATACACTACCTGATTTTTTTTACCTGATTAGCACCTGTATAGCAGGTTGGAGGGTTCGTTATTACACCTGAAGCACCAGCACACAGGTCACGTGGTTATTTGTTTATTTCTTTCAAACTTTCATTCAACATGTTATGTTCAAATGTCAACACAGACTTCAATAAACGTAAGGGCATCAGACAACCCGTTATTTTAGTTTATCCTCTCTGTTAATTCACCAGCCACACTATATTGCATGTGGCAGAATTGCACCTCTACTTAATGTTATGTCACTCTATGCTCTATGATACTCTATGCTAACATTTATACAAAGCACCCTCTATAGTCTAAGCTCCCGTAAAGCCTGTACTTTCCATACTCCAGTAATACCCGTGCCCAAAACCCTTGTTCCAGACCCTTCATGTTCTAGCTATAACCGTACTCAAAACCCTCTATGCTCCAGTAATACCTGTATCCAAACCATCTGTGCTCCAGTAATACCCGTATTCAGAACCCTCCATGCCCCTGTATAGATCTGTGTTCCAGGTATACCCATATTCGGAACTCTTATAATCCCTGACTATCTGTATCCACCCCACCACCCATACCCCATAAATACCCATTCAGAACTCTCTATGCCCTATGAATACCTGTATTTAGAACCCTCTTTCCCCCAGTAATACCCGTATTCACGACAGAACCCTCAATGCCCCATAAATATCCGTATTCAGAACCCTATAGCTATATGCCCTATAAATACATGTATTCAGTACCCTATTTTCCCCAGTAATACCTTTATTCAGAACCGTCTATGCCCCATAAATACCCGTATTCAGAACCCTCTATGCCCTATATGTACCCGTATTCAGAACCCTCTGTGACCCAGGGTAACACCTGTATGCAGAATCCTCTATGTTCCAATAATGCCCGTTTTCAGAAGCCTCTATTCCCATTGAATACCCATATTCAGAATTCTCTATGTTCCAATAATACCCGTTTTCAGAATCCTCCATCTCACAGTAATACCGGTATCCAGAACTGTCTGCCCCAGTGATACCCGTACCCAGAACCCTTTATGTCTCTGTAGTACCCAGACCCCTCTAACCCAGTAATACCCATGCCCAGAAACCCCCCCCCCCCCCCCCCCCCCCCCCCCCCTCCTCCCGATTCCTAAGCTCCTTGACAATGCCCATAACGTACCCAGAACCAAACTGATTCTGGCACAAATCTGGCAACAAGCAGATTTGCCGTTATGGCATTGCCAGATTTGGGCCAGAATCATGCCATCACTACCACAGCAACACGCACAACTGCCACAATCAAAACGACACGTCTGCCATCATTCATCCAGAATGGAACCAGATTCAAAACGATGTACTGCCCAGTATCGGGCCAATACACTGCCAGCATAGCAACGATGTGACCACTACGACGCTGGCCCAAAAGGTAAGTTGCCAGCATCTATATAACTGGCTCCCCATCATGAGCCATCATTTGCCAATGCTGGCCTGACACGAAAAGGGGTGTGCATATGGAATCGCGGCAAAGCTGGTACGATTACATGCCAGCATCTTCTCAAATGATGGCATGATGGCAAAAACGACATGAAGCCAGCATCAGAACGATGCCGGAATGTTTACAGGGCAGATTTATATAGTGGTATCACCTTGGCGTCTTTAAATAATTGGGGATAACAGCCTTTCTCAATGCAGAGGTCATAAATATAGGTAAGACAGTCAGTGATAATAGGCGCAGATAATTTAAGATATAATTATCAATATGATCTAATCCGCAACATTTAGAATGCTTGAGTTGAAGTAATTCTTGGTACACCTCATGTACAGCCATATACTAGAAACTGAGTTTAGGACCTAGTTTGTTTGGAGTCACAGTACTCCTTCAGTAACAATAGATCGTTAGAACTAGTTCGGTCGGCTAGTATCGTTTTATCGGCTATGGTACAGAAATGATTGTTGAGTTCTTCTACAGAGAGATCGTTTGCTAACTTGATTGTTGAAGTTGTATGTAAGAGAGAGAGAGAGAGAGAGAGAGAGAGAGAGAGAGAGAGAGAGAGAGAGAGAGAGAGAGAGAGAGAGAGAGAGAGAGAGAGAGAGAGAGAGAGAGAGAGAGAGCAAATAACAATCATCAAAAAACCAAAACCAAATAAAACAAAACAAAAACAAAAAGATGCACAGTCATATGCACGCACGCACCCCCCCCCCCCCCCAACACACTCACATTTCTTGTCTAATAAAGAACAACAACACTCACACATGCGTGCGCATGCACAAGGGCACAAACATTTGCACAAGCGTGCACACATACACACAAGCACTGGGACATGCGCACACACATCATCTGTATTGCTAACTTTTAATGCCATTGTGCTTTCTTTTTCTAACAAAAACGTAGTAAACAGCATTTGATATATCACTGATTGTTGGATTCATTGGTAAACATAAAGGCAATTTAATTAATTAAAGGCAGCGTTGATGAGTGCTTGCTTGATCTGGCCATATTTGACAGTTCCCATCTCCCAGCCGCTGAAAGAATGACAGAAAGATGCCTACGATGAGTAATCAATAAGCTAGATGGTGCATAGAATAATGACTGAACTGATTCTGCCATGTAATGTTTGTTGACCCGAACTACCTATGAAAATACTTTAAGCCACCAACCATTTTTATGTCGGATGATTTCCCAGTTCAACTTTCTTGTTTATTTTCTTGTTTGGAGTGTTTAGTGACTGATGCGTGAGGTTGTCTACTTTGTAGACAGGATGGCAGTTTAAAACTTGTCATGAACAGAGTAAATAAATTATGTTTTAAACATTAACAATATATTTTTTTACAATGGATTTGATGTCGTACCTCCTAAGGATAGATATATCTATCTCAAGGGCGGATTATCCGAACGCTATGCAAATTTTCAACATGGATACTGCTTGTAGAGGGCTATAATTATATACTACAATTATAAAGATAAGGTACGCACACACTTTTGGCTTAATAGTAAAATAAAAAAAATTCAAAAGGTACGAATTACAAGACATGTTACGGATTTCATACCACCAAGTTACTGACATCGTATATTTTTTTTCCCTCCACCACCCCCTTTACTATTTTACTGACATCGTATCAGGGAGTGTATAATGAAATAGAAACACCCGAAGGTGCTGATGGGACCCAGAGATGCACCAGCCACGCCCGTCCTATCAACACGAGATGCTGCCGAAATGAAATTTCGTTTGTCGTTCAAAGGATTTTCTGCTTTATTGCATTTTGGTTGATTTTTCCCTGTCCAAACTTCACACACAAATATTGACACCCCCCCCCCCAGTCTTCTACCGTTTGGTAGAAAACCAGGTGGTACGAATTGCGTGACAGGTACCATATCAATAAGTCTCCCATACATGCAAATCTAACACCGAATCCTGCAGCCAGTTGAATTCGTTGGCCTTTGGGAACCTTCTTCAAGCCAGCTGTCTTCAAGTCTTCATAACCCAAACTTCACCACTATTATCACATTCCAACCCAGTTCTCCAGGACAGCAGTCGCCTCTTCAGTTATTTTGGAAATAGACGATGGATGTAGTACACAACCGCAAATTAACCTTAAACCTACAATAAAACATAGACAGGACATGGACACACAGGGGCAGAGGTCCTCTCTGTTTTCAACTCATTCTATCTTGCACAGACAGGACATGGACACACAGGGGCAGAGGTCCTCTCTGTTTTCAACTCATTCTATCTTGCACAGACAGGTGAACATAGGCCTACACACTCTCACTTGTGCATTTCAAATAAGCAGACTACACGTGTATTTCGCCTGTGACTCAAATAAATAATACAATCAGTCGACAGATACAATCAATCAATAGATCAGGCTAGAACTCACAATTTCCCCTCAATGCACACATGTGCGCGACACACACACACACACACACACACACACACACACACACACACACACACACACACACACACGTACGCACTCACGCACACACATGCACACGCACGCACGCACACACACGCACACGCACGCACGCACACACATACGCACACGCATACACAAACGCGCGCGCGTGTACGAATACACACTCATTACACAAACAACGCAAGCAGGAGCTTCGCACACACACATAGGGGTGACTCTCCCCAAATGTAGGCCAAGAACGTAACATTTTTGTGAAAAAATAAAGTTCCTTTTTAGATTTTCTTTTAAGTTGATTTCAAGAGGTTCAGGTTTCCTTGACATAGTAATGTAAAAATAAAATTGATCAGATTCTTATAACACGAATGAAAATCCGTTTAACGTCATCCGGTCTGAAACAGACACATATGGGACATTAGTATATATAAAGATGGTGGGAACGATCCTGGAGGCAATGCCCGGATTCAGTGCAACTCCAAGAAAGTGAGGCAATGCCCGGAGGCAGTGCAACTCCAGGAAAGTCCCGAATTTGTAATGATACAGAAAATAACATACAGATTATAACTTTTTTTAGCCTTAAATACAGAAAATGACTCATTTTTTTCGAGAATGCGTATGACATCATATAATTTCATATATTTCCTCATCACATTAACATTTTTCGATATTAGTGAGAAGAACATTTTGTTGTGAAGGTCTACCTTATGCTTACTAAATCGTTTTTAAAGGGAAAGATTATTAATACATTATTTTTTATAGGAAAAGATTAATACTGTAAATTTTACAGCAGAGCTATTTTCGTAATGAAGATGAAAAAATGTATTACTTACCAAATATAAACTAATTAAATGCACCTCCAAAAGAAATGAAATAAGCTTACACTGTGTTGCTTGTTTTAAGTACGCAAATTTATTAAAATTTCAAATTTCATTAAAATGTTATCAGCAACTACATTCACCATTTTCTGTATTTAAGGCTAAAAAAGTTATAATCTATATGTTATGTTAAAATGTTTTCCAAACCAAACATGGCAACAATGCCTTCTCTCCGACACTCCAACTCAGTCTCCTCATTCAAAACCTCTCTTAAAAGCCATCCTTTCCCTGCTGCACCCTAAATATTTCATCAGTTGTCTATCGTTGTGTGCACGTGAGGGAAGATTGAATAACAGGTTTGTGCTGTGTTGTGTGTGTGTGTGTGTGTGTGTGTGTGTGTGTGTGTGTGTGTGTGTGTGTGTGTGTGTGTGTGTGTGTGTGTGTGTGTGTGTGTGTGTGTGTTGTGTATGTGTGTGAGCATGCATGTGTGCGTACATGTGTGCTTGTGTGCGTTTTGGTTTTGTGGGTTATATGTGCACGCATGTGTATGTGTGTGTGTATGCATGTGTGTGTGTGTGTCTGCGTGCGTACGTTGTATGTGAGTGTATTTGTATTTGTATCCTCTGACGTTTTGTGTATGTGTGTTGGTGTATGTGGTCAGCCCGTGCAACTCAGTTGCTATGGCTTACTGAATGAAAGATGAATAATGAGTCGGTGACGATAAAAGTGTGTGTGTGCGCGCGCGCGCACGTGTGTGTGTGTGTGTGTGTGTGTGTGTGTGTGTGTGTGTGTGTGTGTGTGTGTGTGTGTGTGTGTGTGTGTGTGAGAGAGAGAGAGAGAGAGAGAGAGAGAGAGAGAGAGAGAGAGAGAGAGAGAGAGAGAGAGAGTTGCTTTGTATTTTTGTTATCTATTTGTTGATGAATAATTGATTGTAAAGCGCTTTGGGCTCATTTGAGATAAAGCGCTATATAAATGTACTATTATTGTTATTATTATATGATTATTGTTGCCACTCTTTTTTGTTGTTCGTTATTTTCTTCATTGATTAATGTTTTTCCCTTGCTTTAGAACAATGGTGTAAAAAGAACGCTATCGCATTAATCTGTTTAACCCCTTCAATTAAAAAAAAATCGTATGTGTAATCTCTCTCTCTCTCTCTCTCTCTCTCTCTCTCTCTCTCTCTCTCTCTCTCTCTCTCTCTATATATATATATATATATATATATATATATATATATATATATATATATATATATATATATATATAGTATATATATATATATATATATATATATATATATATATATATATATATATATATATATATATATATATATATATATATATATATATAACGGAAAACAAACAGACGAACAAGTTGGGTTCTTTTTCCCAATATTTCGACGAGCTATCTCGTCTTCCTCGCTGGGGACTGTTTATTTCACTCTGACCAGGTGTACAGGGATTGAAATAAATAGCAAACTAAAATATGATAAGTGCTCAAGAAAGGTTTAACAAACAACTCAAGTAAATAAATAACGGTGAACTGGGGACAGTTAGTTTGACAAGAACTCAAGTGGAAAAAAGATAGCCACTGTGATTATTACTTTAATGATCGAAGTGGAGGGAGAGGGAGAGAAGGAAGGTAGAACACATGTTGTCCGTTTGTCTGTGTGTACATTTAAGTGTGTGAGTAGAGGAGTGATCATGTGTGTGTGTGAGAGAGAGAGAGAGAGAGAGAGAGAGAGAGAGAGAGAGAGAGAGAGAGATGACCAGCTCATGTTTACAATATTAGAGTCTATCTATAGTAGTAGTAGGAGCACACGTACTCATGCACACACACACACACACACATGCACACACACACACACACACACACACACACACACACACACACACACACACACACACACACACACACACACACACACCACACATACACACACACGCACGCACACGCACACACATACACAAACACGCACGCACGCACACGCACACACACACACACACACACACACGCGCGCGCGCGCGCGCGCGCGCGCGTACACACACACACACACACACACACACACACACACACACACACACACACACACACACACACACACACACACACAGAATGAAATTAAATCTGTATGGAACAATAGGCATTGGGAAGTCTAGGCTTGCTGTTTAGATTTATAGGAACCAGTACTGAATATCAAACTCGAGGACAATCTGCATGGTTGAATTTCTCACAGAGTAAATCCATGGAAGTCTTTTCTTGAATTCAACCCAACAAAAACGGTCCCCAAATTCGACATCCAGTACAGTTCTCTCCTCAGTAGTTGTTTGTCGGACTCCACATGCTCAAGAGCTGTGATCTGCAAGTAGCCCAGATTGGGATCATCTGGGTGAGGTTGAGCGCAGTGGGCTGCTACAGCGCATTTGGAGACCTTTTGCAATTTGCAGTCACTCTTGTGGTTAGCCCACCTCTTCTTAAGATCTTTTGTACAACCCACATACAGAGCGCCAGGGTGGATTTTGCAGGACATCAAGTAGATGACATTGGGGGTTGTACATGAAAGGTGTTGTCTGATTTTCCAATGCCTATTGTCCCATGCAGATTTGACACTATCAGTGAATTTCCCATGTGCACATGTATCACAACGCGTAGCTTTGCATTTGTAGAACCCAGGTTTGTTAGAAGGCCCATGCTGGATGAATCTTCTTGGCACTGTTGGTTTGTAGATGCTGCCAATGTTTTTGCGTCGTCTTTCCGCTGATATTATCAGATTTTGGGGGGAAAACGCTTTGTTTTTGGAATCAGCGTACAGGAAATGCAAATTCTTCCGGATAATTTCCGATTTTGATGGAAGACGAGGGTCAAAAGTTGTGACCCATGCTAGTTTCTTTGGTTTTGCTTTTCTGGGTTTGGTGATTAGTTTTCTTCTATCTACATTGGCAGCTTTGTTGAGCTCCAACTTTGCTTTGTCCATGTTCCATCCTGCTAAGGCAAAGTACTTTGCATATTCATCAATTCTTTGCTTCAAACGAATATCCTCGCTGCACACCATTCTGAGCCTAGTTCCCACTCCAGAAAACAGACCTTTGAAAACTCCTGGGGGGTGACAGCTGCTGGGAGGTAGGTAGGCATGTGAGCTTTTTGAGTTGTCATCCGTAACGATTTTGCCCTGGACTATGGAGAGTCCTATGTCAAGAAATTGAGCTGTTGTTCCACTGCTAATAGTCCACTTGATGTTGGGGGGATTCAAGGTCTGCAAATGGCTCTCAAATTCTGTCACGTGTGTATTGTTCAAGAGGATGGTAAAACCATCGTCCCTATAACGACTCCAGTCAAGATGACGAAGATTAACCTGGTGTTCTGGTAAAAGGAGGGAAGAGAGTAGAGGGACTGGGCATGAATTCACCAACTTCTCGTCCAGGCATCCCATGAAGACATCCACATAGTCACATGAGTGTGGGGGCCCCATTGCTGTACCATGGTTTGGTGATGCAAAGATCGTTTGGCCATCACCATTGGTGTATTGGCAGGCATTGTTGTTCAAAGCAATTTGTAAGGCTTCAATCACACACCCTGTGGGGATGTTCAAGGGATTGGGGTGTTCTCTAAGTATCTTTCGAGCAGCTGGAATCCCCATACTGTTGTTGACATTTGGAAAGAGTGAAACAACGTCACAGACTGCAAAACACGCATCATCTGGAAGGGGGGTAAGCGTGTCGTTGATGTTGAGCAACTTGGCCAAAAACTCTTTGCTGTCTAGTACTTGGTATGGAAGGTGCGTAACTAAGTGGGCCATGGCCTGTTGGACTACTTTGGACAGGTGTTGAGTGGGTGTGGAACATCCTGTTAGCAATAGTCGTGTAGGAAAAGGTGGCTGCTTATGTGTTTTGATCAAAGGTTTGCAATGGCCTGGTCTTGTGCCTTCAAAATCTGTCACATATTGCACCACTTCACTTTTCCCCAAACCTCGAGATGACCATTTTTTGGCCCAGTTTTTGACAACTTTACACGTTCCTTCTGTTGGGTTTTCTGGCAAGATGTTGTAGAAGTTTTGCTGATGGAGTTCATGAAGAATGACTTTGTCATCACTTTCAAGCGAGGTTATGACAGTGTTTCCTGACTTGTCAGCAAATCTACATGCTAAATTGTGTGTCAAAGGGAGATTGCGTAGCTCAGTAAGAGCACGGCGTTGTCCTGTTGTCAGATTGTCTTTAATCTTGCGTCTTTTCTCTTTGGTAACAAGGTCGGAAGTACACTTCTCAATGAAAACTTCCAATGCCGCATTTGTCCGCATTTGAAGCAGATACAGAAGTATATATATATATATATATATATATATATATATACTGTTATCATACAAATCCCCACTTGAACTGCTGGACTCCGCACCACCCAGAAGTGTATGGGTTAATACAGCAGGCTAATTTTCAGTTGGCTACTTGAAAAAGTTTGCTTTTAGACAAACGAAAATTTGTTGTTTTTAATAAAACATTGACTGCCATGAAGTTTTGTGTAATGTTGTTTATTTATTTATTTAATATATATATATTATATTTTATTATTATTATTTAATATATATAGATTCCCCTGAATCTCCCTACACAATGTGTCATAGAGGGCCTACAAATTGCATTACAGCACAATGCCTGCCAGTACATGGATGGAAATGGCAAGATTGTTTATGCATCAACTAACCATGGGACAGCCATGGGCCCACCGCATTCATGTGACTACGTGGATGTTTTCATGGGGTGCTTGGATGAGAGGTTGGTGGATACGTGTCCTGTCCCCCTGCTCTCCTCTCTACTTCCACCCGAGCAACAAGGTAGCCTACAACATTTGGATTGGAGCAGGTACAGGGACGACGGCTTTGCCATCCTCCTGGATCCCGCTCACGCACCAGACTTCGAAAACCATCTCCAAGCCCTGAATGCTCCCAATATAAAATGGACAACCATATGTGGAACGACTGCCCAATTTTTGGACATAGGACTGTCCATCAAAGAAGGGAAAATCATTTCTGATGACAACTCCAAAAGCTCCCATGCTTACCTGCCCCCCAACAGTTGTCATCCCCCGGGAGTATTCAAGGGTCTGTTCTCGGGAGTGGGCACCAGGCTCAGGATGGTATGCAGCGAAGATCAGACCCTGTCGCAGCGGATTGAGGAATATGCTAGGTATTTTGCCTTAGCTGGCTGGGACATAGACGCAGCAAGGTCAGGTCTGTCCAAGGCTGCCAATAAGGAAAGACGACAACTGCTGACAAAGCAAAGAAAGCCAAAACCCAAGAAGCTGGCGTGGGTCACAACGTATGACCCACGTCTTCCGTCCAAATCGGAAATCATCAGGAAGAACATGCACTTACTGTACGCAGACCCTCAAAATGTGCAAATGTTCCCTAAAAACCTCATCATCTCTGCTGAAAGACGCCGCACAAATCTAGGAAAGGTATACAAACCAACAGTTCCTAGAAGATTCGTCCAACACGGCCCGGAAAATAAATCAGGCTTCTTCAAGTGCACAGCAAAAAGATGCGACACATGCTGCCATGGGATGTTTGAGGACACAGTCTCCTCTTCATGGGATGGAAGGCGTTGGCAAATAAGGCAACACCTGACGTGTACTACTCCAAATGTAGTGTACCTGCTGTCCTGCAAAATACATGCTGAAGCCCAGTACATTGGATGCACAAAAAACTTAAAGAAACGCTGGGCCAATCACAAAAGTGACTGCAAACTAGGGAAAGTATGGAAATGTACTGTTGCTGCCCACTCTGCCCATCAAACTCACCCAAACGACCCTGACATGAATTTCCTGCAAATCACTGCAATAGAACACGTGGAGTCAGAAAGGCAATTGATGAGGAAAGAGCTGTTCTGGATGTCCAACCTGGGGACTCTCTTCACGGGATTGAACTCGAGGAGGGACCTGCACGGCTTCACTCTCTGAAGAGTTGAAGTGTGGCTGTTTTGTAGCTCTAATGGTCACGGGATTTTGAATTTGTAGTTGTATTTGCTTATCAAAGTGACACTAACATTGGAATAATAGGGTTGGATGTTATTTGGAGGGAATACATACAGTTTTGTAGGCAGTATTTCCTCTATTAAGGGAATAGTGGGATAGAGTGAGAAGTGGAGCTAGTTATGCTTTTTTTGTGGATGGGGGGAGGTTTGCAGAATAGGCGGTGGGATTGGGGGAGTGAGGAGTGGGGGTAATTTACAAATTTGTATAAGTTAATGTGAAGAGTATAAAATAAACTAATATGTGAATTCCAAAT
>CM065700.1:24654600-24784600 GCA_017654935.2 Phymorhynchus buccinoides | reverse complement strand
CTTGTATAAAAAAAAGACTGCAGAAATATGAAAAGCACAATCTGCATTTTATATTATTTGCAGTTTTTTTCAATACAACTTTTTAGTTTTTGCAATAACATCAATAATAAGTCAATGGCCTATCTAGAGATAGTCCACTTTGACTCCAAGCCATCGACATGTTACGTGCACACGTTTTTCTAAATTTAACAACATGACGATGCCATGGGTGAAACCAGTATCTTAAATATATTTTAAATACTTGCTTCTGCTTATGAATTTTAGATTTAGAACATTATCTAATCCAATGAAGGCATTTTGAGGAAGAACACTCAGTGATTGGGGACCAACCTAAAGCCATGTCACAAAATGGAGGCACAAATCAAGCCATTTTTATTAATTAAAAAATATTTTAGAAATGAATCGGTAACTTTCCAGCATTTCCTTTATTCTGCCGATTGTTTAATCATCTTTCATCAAATACGTGCAGTAATACACCTCAAAACTAATGATAAGTATCTTAAATTGATCTTTTATTTCAACGACCCTGTGTGGACCACGTTTGAGAAGAGTGCGCAAAATAGGCTTACTTGTACACAGATGCTATTTTCTCTTTGTTTCTACCCTTGTGTGTGTGTGTGTGTGTGTGTGTGTGCGCGCGTGCGCGTCGTGACAAGCAGGGGATGAGGGCGGCATGGAGGTGTGGAGTGCGTGAGAGGCTGGGGCAACCAGTCATTATAATTGGAACAAACAAATAAGTCAATATACACATATTGCACGTACAAATCATATTCACGTAGTATGGTGATCTTCCAAACAACCTGGAGAGAGAGAGAGAGAGAGAGAGAGAGAGAGAGAGAGAGAGAGAGAGAGAGAGAGAGAGAGAGAGAGAGAGAGAGAGAGAGAGAGAGAGAGAGAGAGAGAGAGAGAGAGAGAGAGAGAGACGAAATTCGAAATACGAATGTTTTATTGAGGGTAAAAAGGATAAGCTACAATAGCTTCTTTGCACCTGGCCCTCTCACTCACATACTCACACCATGCATCAGGCAAAGAAAAATTCACATAAAAACAATCAAGTCAAGAAAATGAAACAAAAATTGGCACATTGACAGAGAATCAAATAGGGACATTATTTGGGACAGATATACAGAGAGACATAAAAGATTTACAAGAATCTTGGCATTAGTTCATATTTGTAGTAAAACTCATTAACATAACTGATGAACAAGATTGTCCTTTATGTACTTGTGATAAGATTTACGAAAGGAAGATACGCTAGTTTTATTTTTGAAATTATCAGGGATGTCGTTCCACAGTTTACCACCTGAGTATGTAAGGGATGCTTTATATAGATCTGTTCTGGGGCGGGGCATTATTAATTTGGTTTTGCTTCCAATTGCATGGACTTTAAATTTAGTAATAAGATATTTTGGTACTAACTTATTTATGATCTTGTACATAAGGGTACCTTTGTTTAGTAGACATTTCAAATCAAACGGTAGAATGTTGAGTTCTTTATAGTCACTGGTTTTAAGGGAGGACGATTTAAGGAGTATGTGTTTAAGAGAACGTTTATATAATCTTTCAACGTGTTTTAGTGTGTTTTACTAGCTGAATCCCAACATGTTATAGGCATGGACTTAAAGTTTACGGGTATATTGATCCAAAAAGTGCTTTATTTTATTGAGCTGGAATACTTTTTTTGAGATTTTCTTGGCAGGTATTTGCATGTGTTGTGACCATGATACTCAATGTATAGGCCGAGTGATTTGTGTGAAGTAACTTCTTCTAGAGACTTTTCATAGATAGTTGGTGTACTTAATTGATTGTTAAAGTTTTGCCTCTTTTGTGTTGTGATTAACATGAATTTAGATTTGTTGGGATGTAATGCCATATGCTTTTGCTCTGTCCAGTCAACTAAATTATTAATGTTACTCTGCAACTCAGAACAGATTGAATCAGCATTATAACCGTTTATATGGATTGTGGTGTCATCTGCAAAAAGTTCACACGGTGAAGTAAGATGAAGGGGATGTCATTTATATAAATGGTGAAGAGTATAGGTCCTAAGACAGAGCCTTGGGGAACTCCATAATTGACTGATTGAAATGAAGATGTAATAATATCTTTGGAGACGGTTTGTCGTCTGTCAGATAGAAAGGACAAAACGAGGGCGATAGAATCTTGGGTTAAACCATACAATGATAGCTTTTTAATAGAAGGGCATGGTCAATAACATCAAAGGCTTTAGCAAAGTCAACGAAAATAGCACGGGTGAGAAGGTCATTGTTAATATTGGAATGCCACTGTTCGATTAGATTAGTGAGTACTGTTTGGCAGGAATAATTTTCTCTAAAGCCACTTTGGTTACAATGGAAAAGATCATGTGTAGTAAAGTATGTCTGAAGATTACGCTTTAAGTGCTTTTCTAGAGGTTTGGAGAGGTTAGACAAGATAGATATAGGTCAGTAGCTTGGCGGATCTTGGGGGTCACCAGATTTATATAGTGGTATCACCTTGGCGTCTTTAAATAATTGGGGATAACAGCCTTTCTCAATGCAAAGGTCATAAATATAGGTAAGACAGTCAGTGATAATAGGCGCAGATAACTTTAAGATATAATTATCAATAATGATCTAATCTGCAACATTTAGAATGCTTGAGTTGAAGTAATTCTTGGTACACCTCATGTACAGCCATATACTAGAAACTGAGTTTAGGACCTAGTTTGTTTGGAGTCACAGTACTCCTTCAGTAACAATAGATCGTTAGAACTAGTTCCGGGGTGGTTCCGCTGGGGGCTGCTGACGGAAGGATGGCTTGCGTCTCGCTCCCCTCGGCTGTCCCACCCCCACATTGTGTGTCGAGACCCTCCGAACCCTCCCGCCCCCTCCCCCCTCTCCTTTCTTGTTCCCAGAGCATTCAATAAATTAATTTAAATATATTTTTATTTCTTAGAATAATATGTATATAATATATAACTGTCCGTGATGTACATACTTCCCCCTATTATTTGTTCAGGGAAGTCCCTGGGGAGAGAGTTCTCTCCCCCGGTAGGACATTTTAAAATTTTATAATGTAGGGCCTTTGTCATTTGACAGTTAATACAACAGTCAAAATTTTTGCAAATAAACAAAATAATTATTTGTATATACTACTTTTAAAATATTTAAGGGCCATCATTGGCTTTTAATAACAACATAAAGTTTTGAATTTTTAATCTGTAGCCCTTAAATTTTAATCACTGGGATGGTTTCGGTCTGGGCCAGACGATATACAAGAATCTTAAATACGTCATCATCATCCCATTGGTCAATCGTCATTCATTTCATTCAGCTCTCAGCTGCCGAGCCAAGAGGGTGCGAGAGAAGAAGAGAAGAGAAGAAGGAAGCTACGTTGCAGCCAAGCCGTCAAAAGCCTGCCTGCCCACTACACACAGCAGAGAAGAAGAGAGAAAGGGAAGCTGAAGCAGGCTACCACTAGGCTTAGGCCTACACTGCTAACCACCCGTCAATACGCCGTTTCAAAGGGGACCACCAAAACCAATGCGAGAGAAGAGACCACACAGCCAACCACCCCAACTCCACGTCTTCCACGAGGCTCCTCCCAGAGGGCCTTTTCCTCCAGTTTCACAAAAAGTTAAGTAAACCAAACCTCGAGTCAGACCTGAGTCCCGAGGAGAGTCATATTACAAGCTTGTAAAATTGTGTTTCTTATATTATCATAATATGTTTCCAGATTAGTATGTAAAATGTTATCAATAGTATATTTATTGAGAAGAGATCGAAACAAATGCCAATTGGCTTTATCAAAATTATATTTTGGACGTTGTCTTTTGTCAAAGCTAACTCGTTAGATATAGGATACTTTGTTTTGCTTCATAAAGTGTCTTCCTATATCTAACGAGTTAGCTTTGACAAAAGACAACGTGACGAATTTTGTGTGAATGTGTCGTGAAATCCTCAGAGCGCCACTACGTTTCATGAACGAATAATAATTTGATATACTTATAAGAACAAAAGTTGTTTAGCATGCTATGCTACATCTTTTGTGTTCAATAATTGTCTTTCTATCTTCAATAGTTTAGGCTCTGGGAGAACAGAGCTTGATCACGGTGCGCGTTCTCGATGCGTTAGGGTGGGGTTAGAAATCACATGATAACAGGCAGAAAGCTGCCACGTTCACAACATTATCATGGTTTTCTGACATCTAGGGACATAGACGATTCCAAAAATATATGATAGCACTTGCCACTATGAGTGGTACCGATTAACCTGCTGGCTGATGGACTAATTATGCTGCCTCGCACGGCCGTCATACAAGCATTTCATTGGTCCTGGCAATATCAATAGAGAGATACTGGCTGCGTGATGGAGATCTCGGTACACCGCGAATTATTCGTGTGCATTTCAACACTGTCATTTTCTGAACACCCATTGGTCCTCCCGCAAAACGGGAAACAACACAAACACAAACACACATCTTTACATTTTTATATCATTTTATAGTTTGCCGTGGCCGCCGAAAAATCCGCCGGGGGTCTCTCAAGCTTATTCAACAATCATAATAAGATTTTTAATAATACTTTTTCATAACACGAAACACAACACCCAAATTATTCCACCTTTTATCAGCAACTTTTTACCCTGTTTAAACTTATATTACACTCATTGCCTTTGCACATTCAATGACCTCTTCACTTTTCGAATTAAAACAACTTAAGCCCACATAAACAAAACTCAAACACATTAGAAATGTCATACTCCCCACAGGAGGTCCCCTACCCATTCTTAGGGAATCCCATAGGATTTTCTTTTCATAAAATATATTTGACCAGCGTGCTGGTCACTTTACAAATTTTAACATGAAGGTTTTTACTCTGAAAGGAGGTTAAGATGGCGTCTGGGAGCCTTCTGTCCGGCCAGTGTACTAAGTTATATTACAAATTTTAATATGAAGGATATTACGCCAAAAGTAGGTTAAGATGGGGGCTGGGGGGTCTTCCGGTTTCTGGTTGCGCTTTACAGTCGCAAAAATCTTAATTTGGTATGAATGATAATAATTATATGTTATAAAGAAGAAATAAAATGGATTATTTATTTTCCCCTGGGGAGAGAGTTCTCTCCCCCGGTAGGACATTTTAAAATTTTGTAATGAAGGGCCTTTGTCCTTTGACAGTTAATATAACAGTCAGAAATGTTGTCAATAAACAAAATAAATATTTGTATATACTACTTTTAAGATATTTTAGGGTCATCGTTGGCTTTTAATAATAAAATAAAGTTTTGAATTTTAAATCTGTAGCCCTTAAATTTTAATCACTGTGATGGTTTCGGTCTGGGCCAGACAAGAATCTTAAATACAAATTTTATACTATTATATTCCTTTTACATACATATGATACTACGTACTTCGGTTCCCAATCTTTTGAAAGAAGATTTTTAACTTGCCAACTACAGAATATTCGCACCCCATCTTCATTATACGTGTTGTCCATGTTCTGTCTACGTTCGTTCTGTAAATGTTTTTCCCTTATTTTACACATCTAACTAGTAAACATGTCCCATATGTGCCTTCTCGGGTCGAGAGGACGTAAAACACCAAAATGTCTGTCAGAATCTTAAATACAAATTTTATACTATTATATTTCTTTTACATACATATGACACCAAGAACTTCGGTTCCCAATCTTTTCAAAGAATATTTTTAACTTGCTAATTATAGAATATCCGAAGAGTTTATGTTTTACGTCTTCTTGACCGAAGTCATATGAGACATTTCTTTAACTTTCAGATTTGGGGAAGGAGGGGGGAGGGGATAGTGAAAAAGTGTTTGTAAAAATATAAATGTTTTTTTAGGGTTTTGGGGTGGTTTTTTTCTTATAATTTAATTTATATTTGTTCTTATTTCGATAGTATTTATCTTGAATAAAGGTCAAGTTATAATAAGGTGCCATGGCTCGCACGAGACTATTCTGGGTTATAAATATTTACATTTATTTCATTTAAGATGTTGGATTAAAAACTATTAGTTGGTTCCACCTGAGCATGGAGATTAAAATTTTCAGGACCACTTATTAAAAGGATGACAAAAAGGTTTAAAAATCAAGTAAGGTCTGAGAGAAAAACAAACGAAAAACTATTTACATACTTCTTCTTTATTTTTCGACAATGTTTAAAAACAGATTACCGCAAAATACGGAAATTTTTCTTAAACTATATATATAAACAAAGTGTAATTTATAATCTGCGAAACGCAGTCTTTACTTATTAGGTTTTAACAACACATATGTTTACTTAGAGGGGGTGAAGCCAAAAGATAGAGGCTGTCCCTCTGTTCCAGCGTTCTATTTACAGGGACCCTATTCATCATTTTTTAACATTATGTTTATGTACCAAAAATTTATCTTGGTTTAAAATTTGCATTTAAATCTATATTTTAACATGTTGGAAAGGGCAGTTAACGATTCTTACTTCCTCGAGGCAGGGGGAGGGAGGGAGAGGGACCCCTCCTCCCCACCCCGAGCAGTGGTAAGGCGTCGCTTGAGTATTCCATGCACTAAGTGCGGGGGATCACAAACGCTAAGCGTGACGACTACGAAAGCTACCTCCGGTCGAAGCGTGCGCCGGACACCCATCTACAGGGACGGGGGGGGGGGGGGGGGGGGGGGGAAAAAATTATATCTTTTGTCTTTGATTTAGTTATCAATGGTTCGAGTTCCGTGCTGATGTTCATACAGGGTTCGAATAAATGAAAAGACAATTAACTCAAAAGAGTTTGATTTGGCCGGTCCACCAGACTTGCCAATTTTTAAAAAAAAAAGGGGGGAAGAATATTTGGAGGTAGGATTGGAGTGTAGCTAGGTGTTCGGCCCGCGGTCCGGGAGGACCCTACCCATTCCTTTTATAAGACAGTTTTAAAAGTTACATTTAAATATTAGTTTGTTCTAAACTACCTCCCTTGTTTCTTGGCTAAAACAAATGGCCAAAACTTGACTGGATTAGAGATTCGGCGAGCCAGACCATAACGTTGGAGTAAGAATTACTCCAAAATTGTTTACTTTTGTGCACTGTTTTTTTACAGTACCTAAAATATCAATTGTTAAATCAGTTTTTGTTCTTTTGTTTGAAAACACCATAAATTCACATTTATTTTGGGACAGCGAAAAGCCGTTATCTCATAGGTACGTTGCGAGTGCTGTTATGTGAGTCTGATGATCTTTGTGATTTTGTAAGTAATTTTTCGTATTTGGGGGTGTCCATATAGCGATATCATCTGCATACATGGAGATTTTCATTTTTCCCAGTGGTATCATTTGAATATCATAAAGCATGATGTTGAATAATGTTGGTGCTATAATGCTTCCTTGTGGAACGCCCATGTCTAAAGTGTGAACTTCAGACAGAGACTGTCCCACATTCACTCTCATTTTTCTGTTTTCTAAAAAAGTTTTAAAAAATTAAAAGTGTTGCCCGCTATACCGTGCTTTTTTTGAAGTAAAATTAAAAGAACGTAGACAGTATTATTCTTCGGCGGTTAAAAGCCATGGGAGGTTAATTTAACTACTATGCAGGATCAGTGCTTTCCGAAACCTGCCTGGAAAGGGGGCAAAATAATTTTTTTGTAAAAAGTAATCTAATCGTGTTCTCAATTCTTTCGTAAACTTTACCCAGATGAGGGGTGAGGGAGATAGGCCTTTTAGGATCCCTCTTCGGTTTTCCGGGTTTAGGGATGCCTCTTTCCAAGCTTGTGGAATCTGGAGTAGAATCCATACGCGCCTCCTGTTGCTTTAATTTTTAATACTGCGAAGGGCTGTAGCAAGCTCGGTATATTTAATTGGATTGGATTGGAATTGTCCGTGGACTTTTCAAAAATAGGAATTGTTTCTCCTAATCTTACGGCGGTTAAAAGCCTTTTTGTTAATACTGCTCTTTGTTGTTGGTTTGGCTATTGTATGTGCAACACGAATTACCTAATAAACAAACCAAAAAACAAAACAAATGCAACGTGTTGCTACTGTTGGTTACAATTCATGTCGTTTTCTGATGCATTGTGAAATGCACGTGTAATTTCACCATGGCTTGCATAAAAATGTGTGTGAGCCATTGTGATTTTGCAGGTGTGAATAGCATTATCAATTGTTTAATATTTCGGAACTGTCGAAATTGGAATGTGTCGGCTGAATGCAGCGGGGAGAGCAGTGAAAACTGAAAACCGGACACACACTACCCCACCCATTATGGCTATGACTCTAATGACCTGATATGTATACCCAACTTCCATCCCCCTGTCAGGCGTGACCGACCCCATGAGGTGTTGTGGCAGCGCAAAATGTTACAACGCGGCAAAATGTTACATTTGTAACATTTTGATGCCTTGTAACATTTTGCCATGTTATAACATTTTGCGCGGAAAGCCTGCGGCGAAATGTTTCAATTTTGTTACAAATGCTAACATTTTGCGCGAGGCGCCCGGGGCGCCATGCGCAGTTTGTCTTAATTGTAACATTTTGCGCGAGGCGCCCACTTTTGATTGAAAGTTTTCAAAATATTACAATTTAAAGAAATTGCGCGAGGCTTTCCGTGAAAATGTTACAATTGTAACATTTTGCGCGAGGAGCCCCGGGCACCTCACGCAATTTGCTACAATTGTAACATTTTGCAGCGTTGTAACATTTTGCGCTGCCACAGGTGTCGCCATTTATGTCCGTAACTCTTTGTATTTTAAACCTCGCCCCAACCTCCATGTTGCAGAATTAGAAGCAGTATGGATAGAAACTAAGCTAAATCAAAAGAGTATTTCAATTGGTTCCTATTACCGTCCACCAAATGCGCTGGCATTGGGGTCTTGTCAGTGATAACCGCAGGAAAGTAAACAGCATATAATTGCCATCATTGTGTTAGGTGATTTTAATACAGACTACCTTAACCCGTCTCCACATCTTCACCAGTTAATAAACGAGCCTACCCGAATCACTGACACTAGTTCCACTAGCTTAGATCAAACCCCCAAACTCAGTGAGTCAGCTCAGGTCTTGCCCGCAGCCTCTAGCGATCACAGTATTCCGTGCCTACACTTAAAACACACAGTTACAAACAATGTCACCTCGCCAAATTGTCGCCGGCGACAATAGTCATTTCAGAGACTACTAATTTTGATCATTTCGTGGCTGTAAACCAAAGTCTTTGTTTTGCTTACTTTGTATCCCAAACAAGCTGTGATAAAAATGGACATTCGAAAAAATGTGTACACGCGCTCTTCCACGAATTTAATAGAATTTTATGAATCAGCTTACACATCTTAAATATTTTGATGGAATATTCTCATTATACATATTATATTCTAACATTGAGTTAATTTCATGTTTTTCTAGTTTTAAAATACAATCTGAAACTTTTCTACTCGCCCATTCTTTCGTTAATCTATCAGCTATTTTATCAAAGATATTACAGTGCGATATTTCCAGCAGAATTCTACATCAAGTATTTTATAACAAGATTAATTCTCTTGTAATTTTTCCAATTTTCTAAAATATAAAGGACAGATTTCGTGTCAACCAAAATACTATAAATTGCAAGGCCACAAGATTTTCCTAAAGTTCAGCACTGAACCGACTTATGATGATGCAAGATAGCAGAATTATGTTCCAACTAGGCATTGAGAGGTACACTAAGCATTACCGATGTAATGTAATATCAATATCACTTTTCAATATCACAAGAAACACCCGAAGGTGCATCGATTCCAACAGCAATTGTATTCTTGTCTATAAGTTCTTATGTTTTGATGACACATTATTTTTTTGAAACGTCTAGTGATGTTGGAACATCGTAATTTCCTAATTTATGATTGTAGATGACATGTAGATGAAAATCGCAGTGTTTTTTCCGAACTTTTTTTCCGGCTACACCAGCTACTTGCAATTGCAAGCATAAGCCATAATAAGGACTAGTTGATAACTGTGGGCTCATTAACCCTGTCGTGCTTAGTCTTCGTGGTCGAAAAACTTGGGAACTCCTCTGGGATCGTATACATGAAGATGTCAGATCCCCCAAAAAAATATCCAATACTATTTCAAAGCCGCATCCACTATAAACAAATGCCAGAAAAGCTTACAAGAATAGCAGCTGCCTCATCTTGCTATCTGGAGATTATAGTCGGACACAATGCAATACAATATACAACATAGTATTACAGTCATGTACGTTGCAAGAAAGATAGGTAAGACAGCTTCAAGTAGAAACTGCTATAAACAGATACGAAAAGTTAAAATCGGTCGCTCAGTGTCAATAGAACCTGCAATATTTAGCACTAATTTCCTAGTGATGGAAACTCACGTACGGCTTAGTCTTTTTACCAAGATTGTGACTCCTAAACAAGGGATGTTTGCAATGGCAATTAGTGCTGTGGCGGATTAACACGACTTTGGGGACCTTCCCCACGTCAGCTGTCCTAAAATCTCTTTGGCCGAGAGAGTGTGGATGTACCCTGGGCAAAACATCTCAAATGTTAGCCCATCCCGTCCGAATAGTAGCTACCTCCTCCGTTATTTGGCAGTCATAGTCGGAAACGACAGACTGGCATACAGACATACATTTAAAGTGCCTTGCGTGTGGTAAATGACTTAATGATCTGAACAACAACGGTCGATTGTGAGTCAACAACCAAACCGTTATTCTGCGTTCACACGAAACACAAGCCATCTATTGTTCGATATCTCGCGCACGGACGTGATAAAAAGATAACTTTAACTAAAGTACAGAGAGAGAGAGAGAGAGAGAGAGAGAAAGAGAGAGAGAGAGAGAGAGAGAGAGAGAGAGGGAGAGAGAGAAAGTGGGTGGGTGCGTGTGCGTGTGTGTTCGCGCGCATGCGTGCGTGTGCGCGCGCGTATGCGCGCATGTGTGTGTGGGTGAATGTGTGTGCGCATGGATCTTAACACATCTAGATACACGAATGCATATTATATAACCACACACACACACACACACACACACACACACACACACACACACACACACACACATTAAAAAATTGTAATGTCGCATACTCACGATCACCACGCACAGATACACACACTGGCAATGCACACGCCTACAAAAACTACTTCACACAGACTACACACATGTACATATGTACGTCTAAGTTAATTATTGATTCACCGCTGTAAGAATTCTGTTGCATGAATAAAGTTAGAAAGTAAAAAAAAAAGGGGGGGAAATAGAGTATGGCAATCACTGTCACACAGGCGGGTACATGTACCCTACCACATACACACATACTGCCACCACGTACTTCAATGCACGCATGCGCGCGTGCACGGAAGCACGGAAGAAATAAACACACAAACACGTACACGCACACACACCACAATTATTGGTAAGAACTTAACTCTGTCTCTGTGTTTTGCAGTTCGTTTGCCTTTGAATGGAAAGAATATATTTATTTGAGATTAGAAGATTTTTTTGGAGATTAGAAGATTTCTTTTTTGCTATTAATCAAAACACAATAATTGGGGCCTACACCCTCTTACACAATATTAATCAAACATAAATTCTGCTCCAAGATGCTCATATGACATGGAATAACACGATACCCTTATTTTCCAATGAAGTATAGGTACAATTATTACATTAACGTCGCATGTGTTTTGTTTCTATGCTGGTGTATATTCTGCTCAAAATTTGCTAAGGATATTTTCTTAAACATGCAAAATTATCAAAGATAAACATAATGCATTTAATGTTTTTTATTTAGTTAATCAGCATTTCATCTTCAAATTTTGATCAAAACCGAGGTCCGAGAATGGTTTGATTTGCTTACATTAAGGAAAGTTTGTGATTGCTTGTTTGTGGACTATGAAAAAGCGTTTGATTATGTAAATAGAGCTTTTTTGTGGCAAAAACTTATTAATTCGGGTGTAAATGGTTCCATCTTGAGAGTTATAATAGACATGTACAATTCAGCTGTCAGTTGTTAAAGTTGGAGGACAATGTTCAAATTCTTTTAAATGTACAACAGGCGTTCGGCAAGGTGAACATCTTTCTCCTGTATTGTTTGCTATCTATCTTAATGATCTCCAATCATGTATAAGTGAGGAAATGAATGGACTGAATAGTCTAAAGCGGGAAGCTGGAGGACTTGGGTGAGGGGAAGAAGACCAAAATTTTATGTTAAAAATGTTCTTGTTGCTGTATGCCGATGACACAACCGTGTGTGCAGAATCAGTCGAAGATTTACAAAAGGCTTTGGATGCTATGTATACATACTGTAATAGATGGGATCTAAGACTAATGTTGTGGTGTTTTCAAGAGGTAAAATACGTAACATTCCTCATTTTTATTATAATGGACGGTGGATTGAAAGTGTATTCGGGTTTAAAGGCATTTATTTCAATTACAATAATAAATTCAATCTTGCCCAAAAAAAGCTTTATGATAAAGCATCAAGAGCCATGTTTTGCCTTCTGAAAAACAGCAAAAAGATATTATTACCATTAGATATAAAAATTGAGCTATTCGATAGAATGATTGCACCAATACTTCTTTATGGTTGTGAGGTGTGGTGTCACAATATGACTGATTTAGCATCCAAGTTGCAACTTCGATACTACAAAATGATACTTAAGCTAAATAAATCTACACCAAACTGCATGGTTTATGGAGAACTAGGACAGTATCCTATAGAGATTCAAGCAAAGAGCAGAATGCTGTGTTATTGGTTTAAACTTGTGAATGACGTTAATCAGTCTAAATTTTCTTGCATAATGTATCGTTTTATGTTACATCTGTGTGGAGAGAACAAACATCTGTCACCTTTCTTAATGTGTGTTAATACTTTATTAAATAACCTAGGAATGACTGGTTTTTGGACTCAGCAAACCCATCCTAACATATCACTAAACTGGTTTAAGTCCAAAGTGCTACGTTCTTTGAAAGATCAATTTATTCAACATTGGTATTCACAATTAAATGAAAAGCAAATTTTCAGTAATTACATACTATATAAGGACGTTTTTTATATTGAAAATTATTTAAAAGCTTTACCCGAAAACTTAGCCATTTTGTTTGTTAAATTTAGAACATTAAACCATAAACTACCAATTCAAACAGGTAGGATTCAAAACATCCCACACAACGAACGATTCTGTCCTAAGTGCGAACACCGTGTGTTGGGAGACGAATTCCATTACATCTTTGAATGCCAAGCCTTCCAAGAACCAAGGAAACTATATTTGCCAAACTTTTGCCAGAAAAGACCAAATATTATTAAGTTTCATTCTCTATTCCAAACAACAAATACAAAAATCCTCATTCGCTTAATTAGTTTGATTAAGATAATTGTAAAAGATTTCTAAGACCTTTCTTTATTTTGTTAGGCTTTAAACCCTTCCACTTAGGTAAGAGTAAATGTTATTTTAAAACACAAATATTGTGTCCATGCAGTGTTCTTTTTTTTTGGTAGTTACATCCCATCACTAGTGATTGGGATAATTAGTTCTCTGCATTTTTTATGTTTAAATTTGATGTATGCATATATAGCTTTTTATGTGTGTGTATGTGAGAGAGTATACTAGATTGTGTAAGGTTGGTTTGTGAGGCACTATATACCGCTATGTTTCTCTCTGCTGGTTATGTGTGTAATGTTTCATTTGGAAGTAGTTACATGTATTATGTAACAATTTAATGTACCCCCTGGGGGGTTTGGAAATAAACTTACTTTGACTTTGATACCCCCTAAAAATGCATAAAACAACCGGATGGAGCGAAAGTTTGAATTTTAGATTTATTGCTTTTTGTGGCAAGAAAAGTCATGGATAAGCATGTACAAGACCCCTTCACTGCAATTCCAGCTTGGAAACGCCATTTTGTGTTCTGGAGGAGCTTTTGAAGCTCCTGCTGATCCACAGTGTTCAACTCCTCTATCAGACACTGTTCCAGGTCCTGTAGACTTCTGAGCTGCTGTGAACTAACGGCTGCCTGGAGCATGTCCCAACATTATTCTATCAGACTGAGGTCTCTGGATCGGGTAACCTACCTCATATGGACGATGATATCTTGCTGCAGCTACCTAACCCTTGCTTGATGAAAAGGTGTATGAAGATGAGGTCATCTCAGACGGTTTGACGTGGACATTGAGGAACTCTTCCCTGTAGTGAACAGCTACCAGAGATGAATGTGAAGGGTTAATTACCGAAGATGAAGCTGGCTTCAAAGTCAAAAGGCACTTAAGTCAATGAAAAAATGGTTCAGCCCCCGGATCAGATGGCATCGCTGTAGAATTCATGAAATTCTGTTGGTCTCGTTTAAAACATCTTGTTACAAAATCGTTTAATCAAGCCTTTCGCAACAATGACATGACATATACGCAAAAACATGGCATAATTACATTGATTCATAAAAGTAAAATCTACAACGCGATAAATTAAACAACTGGCGTCCAATAACGTTAACGCTGATTACAAAATACTTACAAAAACACTAGCCCAAAGGCTAAGTTCTGTTATTTCAAAGCTTATCAATGAAGATCAGGTGGGCTATCTAAAGGGGAGAAACATCTCAACAATCATTCGAACAATAAACGATGTAATAGAATATTTAAAATAAAACCAAAACAATGCGTATCTATTAGCTATAGATTATTAAAAAGCCTTTGATTCGATCTAAAAACAACAACCTATATGCTTCAAACTTTCAGACAATTTGGATTCGGAAAAGATTTTTTTTGCAATGGGTATCAGTTATATTCAGCAATACATTCAGTAGCATTAACAATGGGGGTTGGTCATCAGCACCATCTAAGTTAAAATGTGGTATACGACAAGTTTGCCCATTTTCGCCCTTAGCATTTATTTTTGGGGTAGAAATGCTAGCAACAAAAATTAGGAACAGTAGCATCACTGGTATAGCACTTTCTTCTTCATACACTGAACCCAAACACCTAAAACTAAAACAGTTCGCTGATGACACCACACTTGTTTTTAAAGAACAAAACTGATATGGTAAAGGCAGCATGTATAATTGGTGAATTCTCGCGTTTTTCTGGCCTCAACCTAAATGTACAAAAAACAAAACCCATGAAATTAGGTTCTGCACATAACGATGACAACAATTTGCCATTTGAAATTGTTGACAAGATTAAAGTGTTAGGGATATATTTCAGCAACAGCTGTCAAGCATCATGTATAGAAGACAACTGGAAAGACAAAACACTAGCCATTAATAACCTTATTAGCACATGGAGCATTGGGTAACTGAAGTAGATGATAACACAAATACTCATCAGTTAAAAGAATTAGAAAAATACTGCACGAAACCAAACCTAACAAAAAAGGTGATTGGGGTTAAATAAAAGATGACATAAAGCCATGGCTAAGAAAGTTAAACACAGACTTAAGCGACTCCCACTGGTTAACACCATCGATAGTGACGGAAGAAACCAGATTAAAAGAACTACAATGGAAAAGTCTTCATAATATTTATGCGACTTATATTCTTCTGAATAAAATGGGAATTACTGAAGATAACTGCTCAATATGTCATTATTGTACTATTGACTATATTGAACACTTCTTTTTCTCTTGTCCAAAACTTAAACAATTTTGGGAACAAGTGGAACATTTTCTAGAACATTTGGTGAACGTCAGATTAAAACTTAATATTCATCAATTACTCTTTGGCGCAATACGCTCAGATGACATTCAATGCAGCAAAATAATACTTTAAATAATTAATCATGTGAATTTAATAGCAAAAATGTGCACCAGTATATGTAAAAAGACAAAATCAAACGCATGAATATTTCTGATCTTTGAACAGGAAATGAAATATAAGAAACATTTAAAAGAAACAAATAATGACCCACAGAATACCAGATTGTTTTGTAAGGGGGCAAGACAGACACAGGTTTTGATTGAGGTAACGGGGATCATGCTGGTTTGTTGATCTAATCCAGTTTAAAAGAGAGGAAAGAGTGGGAAGAAGAGAGGGCGAGAGAAAGAGACTTCAGAATTCAGACACTTTATTTTACAAGGATAAGAATTTAGGCAGGGCCTAGTCTTCCATTCTGTCCTTGGTTCTAAGCATGCAATACATAACTAATACTATAAATGAACATTGAGACACAGGAAAATCGCCAACAGAAACAACAACGATTAACAGTAATATAGCAACGACATGGTAGACAGAGCATCAACATCAGCAATAAAAACAAACAGAACGGAAAACTAACCAACCGAATAAACAAACAAACAAATAAATAAATGAAAAACAACTATTTCACTACAATTTACTTCTTCTACTACCATTACCACTCCTACTAATATTACTGTTACTACCACCATCACCGCCATCGCCACCACACGACCACCACTACCACCACTACTACTACTACTACTACTACTACTACTACTACTACTACTACTACTACTACTACTACTACTACTACTACCACCACCACCACCACCATCACTACCACTACCACTACTACTACTGCTACTACTACTGTGCCACAGTAACATAACAATGCCATGATACGCAGAACATCAATATCAGTAGTAAGAGCAAGCAAAACAGAAACCAACCGACCAAACAAAGAAATAATGGGGGGAACAAGAAGAAAAAAAGAAACAAAAAGACTTCCACCACAATTCACTTCATCTACTACCACTACCACTACTACTACTACTACTACTACTACTACTACTACTACTACTACTACTACTACTACTACTACTACTACTATTATTATTACTACTACTACTACTACTACTACTACTACTACTACTACTACTACTACTACTACTACTACTACTACTACTACTAATAATAATAATAATAATAATAATAATAATAATAATAATAATAATAATAATAATAATAATAATAATAATAATATTACATTTATATAGCGCTTTACCTCAGATAAGCCCAAAGCGCTTTCCAATCAATTATTCATCAGCAGACAACAAAAACAGCATTCAAGAATGACACCAACCAGCAACAACGCATATATAAAGCAACTCTCTCTCTCTCTCTAACACACACACACACACACACACACACACGCGCGCGCGCGTGGCACACGCACACGCACACGCACACGCACAGGAGTGGCACACGCACACGCACACGCACACACACACACACACACATTTATCGACGCCAACTCGCACACACACACACACATTTATCGACGCCAACTCGTTCATACCCAATTCAGTAAGCCACAGCAACCGAGCCGCACGGACTGACCACATACACAAACACACATACACAAACACCCTCACACACAACGTACGCACGCAGACAGACACACACACACGCACACAGACACACACACACACATGCGTGCACACACAACCCACAAAACCAAAACACACACAAGCACACATGTATGCACACATGCATGCTCACACACACACACACACACACACACAAACACACACACACACACACACACACACACACACACACACACACACACACACACACACACACACACACACACACACACACACACACACACACGCACGCACGCACCACAAAACACAGCACAAACCTCTTATTCAATCTTCCCTCGCATGCACACAACGATAGACAACTGATCAAATATTTAGGGTGCAGCAGGAAAAAGATGGGTTTTAAGAGAGGTTTTGAATGAGGAGACTGAGTTGGAGTGTCGGAGGGGAGAAGGCAGAGAACTCCAAAGAGATGGTGCTTGACAAGAAAAAGAACGTTGGCCAGCAGATTTGAGACGGATGGAGGGAAGGGAAAGGAGACGAGAATCAGAAGACGAACGTAGTTGGCGAGCTGGGACATAGAGATGAAGAAGATCAGAGAGATACAGGGGAGCTTGATCATTCAGTGACTTGAAGGCAATGAGGAGAATTTTGTAGTCAATATGTGATTGAACTGGGAGCCAATGTAGGGAACGAAGAACCGGAGTGATATGATCGTACCTATGGTAGCGAGAAATGAGACGAGCAGCATTATTCTGGACCCGTTGGAGCTTAGAGATGAGAGTTGATGGACAGCCAGCAAGAAGTGAGTTACAGTAGTCAAGGCGAGACAGAACAAAAGCACATACTAGAGTCTTCAGGGCATCTTGAGAGAGGAAACGGCGGATGGAACTAATTCTTCGAAGTTCTAGATAGCAAGCCTTGCAAACATTGGAAACATGCTGTTTGAAAGAAAGGGTTTGGTCCAAAGTAACACCTAGATTGCGGACGGATGCCGATAGCTTGATCTCAGTGCCATCAATGTCGACAGAACCTGGGAGAACCTGAGTTTTAATTGTGTGGTTAGAGGCTACAAGAATCATCTCTGTCTTTTCAGCATTTAGTTGCAGTTTGTTGTAAAACATCCATGTTTTAACAGCAGAGATGCACAACTTAGAAGAAGAAATCATTTGATCTAACTGACTCAGGTGGGCAGAAATGTACAGTTGATTGTCATCAGAAAAGCTATGATGTAGAAGATAATGCTGGTTGATGATGGCGGAGATAGGTTGGGTATAAAGAACAAAAAGGATAGGGCCTAAGACTGAACCTTGGGGCACACCGAACTGAAGACCTTTTGGAAGAGATGAAGAACCATTGACAACAACTGTCTGTGTGCGATCAGAGAGGTAGGAAGAAAACCAGGAAAGAACAGCCCCAGATAGACCAAAGGAGGTGTGAAGTCTAGAAATGAGGATAGAGTGGTCGATAGTATCAAACGCTGCAGAAAGATCAAGGAGAGAGAGAAGAGAAACCTTGTTTTCATCCAAGGCAGTGAGCAGGTCGTTCGTTATCTTTAAGAGGGCTGTCTCAGTACTGTGACCTGCTCGATAAGCAGACTGGTTTGGATAAAAAAAAGATCGTTTACCTGAAGATGGTCAGACAGCTGTTTAAGAACCACATTTTCCGTGAGCTTAGAAAGGAATGAAAGATTAGAGACAGGCCGATAATTCTTTAGATTTTCAGGATCGAGACTAGGTTTCTTTAAGCGAGGTTTGACAACTGCAGATTTGAAATGAGTTGGAAAGCGGCCAGAACATAGAGACTCATTGATGATGGATGTAAAGTAAGGACGGAGATCATCAAGACACTGGGAGAAGAGAGATGAATGTAGAGGGTCTAGTTCACAGGTTTTAGTCTGAGTTCGGGTCAAAATCTTCTTAACCTCATCAGTGGAAACAGAACGGAACTCATACCACATACTGCCAGAAAAGGAGGGATCAGGGACAGTTGATGGTGGAGCCGATTGAGAATCAAGATTGTGGCGGATAGTGGCTATCTTGCTGTGAAAGAAGTCAGAGAAATGTTGAGGGAGTTCAGACACAGGGATAGAAGAAGGTAGAGGTGTGGACTTTGGATTACCAAGGAGGGAGTTGGCTAAACTAAACAATTGACGTGAAGTAGTACAAGCGAGAATTTGGGCATTCAAACAAGAGCATTTGGCCTTATCTATGATGTCAGACACAATTTTGTTCATGGCTCGAAAAATCTGTTTGTGAATTTGAAGTCCAGTCTTAACCCACTGGCGCTCTGCACGGCGGCGTTCTTGTTTAACCTGAGTCATCTCAGGTGCCACAGAAGCATACCACGGCGAAGGAGGCCTACTGGAGATCTTGCGATCATAGCATCATAATAACACAAGTAGCCTAAGATAGATAGATAGATAGAGAGAGAGAGTGAGAGAGAGAGAGAGAGAGAGAGAGAGAGAGAGAGAGAGAGAGAGAGAGAGAGAGAGAGAGAGAGAGAGAGAGAGAGAGAGAGAGAGAGAGAGAGAGAGAGAGAGAGAGAGAGAGAGAGAGAGAGAGAGAGAGAGAGAGAGAGAGAGAGAGAGAGAGAGAGAGAGATTGATTATATTCTCGTGAGTTACATGAACCTGGGGATTGTGCACAGTGCAGGTGGAGCTTCACGTGGCGTTTGTCTGTTGATAAAGAGTAAAGAGTAGAGAAAGTGATGGGTTGCATTGTCTGTTGATAAAGAGCAAAGAGTAGAGAAAGTGATGTGTTGCATTGTCTGTTGATAAAGAGCAGAGAGTAGAGAAAGTGATGGGTTGCATTGTCTGTTGATAAAGAGTAGAGAGTAGAGAAAGTGACGGGTTGCATTGTCTGTTGATAAAGAGTAGAGAAAGGAGAAAGTGATGGGTTGCATTGTCTGTTGACAAAGAGCAGAGAGTAGAGAAAGTGATGTGTTGCATTGTCTGTTGATAAAGAGTAGAGAAAGTGATGGGTTGCATTGTCTGTTGATAAAGAGCAGAGAGTAGAGAAAGTGATGGGTTGCATTGTCTGTTGATAAAGAGTAAAGAGTAGAGAAAGTGATGTGTTGCATTGTCTGTTGATAAAGAGAGTAGAGAAAGTGATGTGTTGCATTGTCTGTTGATAAAGAGCAGAGAGTAGAGAAAGTGATGGGTTGCATTGTCTGTTGATAAAGAGCAGAGAGTAGAGAAAGTGATGGGTTGCATTGTCTGTTGATAAAGAGCAGAGAGTAGAGAAAGTAATGTGTTGCATTGTCTGTTGATAAAGAGTAGAGAAAGTGATGGGTTGCATTGTCTGTTGATAAAGAGTAAAGAGTAGAGAAAGTGATGTGTTGCATTGTCTGTTGAAGAGTAAAGAGTAGAGAAAGTGATGTGTTGCATTGTCTGTTGATAAAGAGTAAAGAGTAGAGAAAGTGATGTGTTGCATTGTCTGTTGATAAAGAGTAAAGAGTAGAGAAAGTGATGTGTTGCATTGTTTGTTGATAAAGAGTAAAGAGTAGAGAAAGTGATGTCTTGCATTGTCTGTTGATAAAGAGTAAAGAGTAGAGAAAGTGATGTGTTGCATTTGTCTGTTGATAAAGAGTAAAGAGTAGAGAAAGTGATGTGTTGCATTGTCTGTTGATAAAGATTAAAGAGTAGAGAAAGTGATGTGTTGCATTGTCTGTTTATAAAGAGTAAAGAGTAGAGAACGTGATGTGTTGCATTGTCTGTTGATAAAGATTAAAGAGTAGAGAAAGTGATGTGTTGCATTGTCTGTTGATAAAGATTAAAGAGTAGAGAAAGTGATGTGTTGCATTGTCTGTTAATCAAGAGTAAAGAGTAGATAAGTGATGTGTTGCATTGTCTGTTAATAAAGAGTAGAGAAAGTGATGTGTTGCATTGTCTGTTAATAAAGAGTAAAGAGTAAAGAAAGTGATGTGTTGCATTGTCTGTTAATAAAGAGTAAAGAGTAGAGAAAGTGATGTGTTGCATTGTCTGTTGATAAAGAGTAAAGAGTAAAGAAAGTGATGTGTTGCATTGTCTGTTGATAAAGAGTAAAGAGTAGAGAAAGGGATGTGTTGCATTGTCTGTTAATAAAGAGTAAAGAGTAGAGAAAGTGATGTGTTGCACTGTCTGTTAATAAAGAGTAAATAGTAGATAAGGGAGGGGGGGGGGGGGGAGGGGGCTCGAAATTCACGTGATGCACGTGAGTTGGATAAAACAAGTTTCAATGAACGGAAGTTTTGAGCAATGTAGTTTCTTATAATTTTGAACCAGACAGTTTTGTACGTTTTCAGCTGAGTTGACCTGTGCTTCCAATATGATGTAGTTCGTCATTCAAGGAATTTACAAACTTCATTCCCAGCTTGTGTGTTTTGTTTTACCAAAATGAACACGATTCCATATTCACCCGTTCCATTTTCTCTGGAAGAAGAATCAAACTGGCATTATTTTACAGAAGAAATCTCGCATGATGACGAAAATGTGGCTAGAAATGTCTCATCTCTGGCCAAATTACTTCGGGAGATCACCGCAGGTCTGTGGCACGTGATGCCTCCTGCATTTCTAGCCTTTGGCACTTTTGGCAACGTGATGATAGTGCTCACCATGCGAGGCATGCGAGCTTCAGAAAGCACCGCCTCTTTAGCTTTGTTCTTCACGGCTTTGGCCATTTCTGACCAGATTCAGCTTACGGTGACTTTAATATTCCACTATGTCCAGTACACGTTCTACTGGCCGCACGCGTTCTTCCGCTTCAACCTCTTGTGCCCCATTCCGAAATTCACGTGGAACGTGTGCGGCGTGGCCTCAGCGTGGTTTCTCATCGCGATGACGTATCAACGCGTGACGTCAGTGGTGTTGCCGCATCGCGTGACGGTGTTGTGTACTTCGAAGAGAGCAAAAATCATCGTGGCTTTGATTACGTTGGTCAGTTGCGCCTTCAACAGTCATTTCTTCGTCACGTGGGCTTACTATCCTGAATTCAGGGATTGCCATTTCAGGAAAGAGTATGAGTACTTGATAAACGCCTTCGAAGTGCAGGACATGCTATGTGTTTCGATTTTCCCGTTTATTCTGCTGCTTATCGGGAACTCCATCCTCATATATCACGTCATCAAGGCCGTGAGACTCTCTGGGAAAATGAGAGGAGGAGCTGTTGAACAGAACAAAGCCTCTTCTGAAAGCGGAAAAGTCTACTCCATGTCCATTACTCTAATCGTCACCTCAACGGCGTATCTCTTCTTCACCATCCCAGACAGCATTTTCGACATCAGCGTGCAGATGAGTTACATGGACCCCAGCAATCCTGAACACAACGCCATTGTTAACCTGCTCATGACCGTCGCTCTGACGTTTCTTATGTGTTCCATTTCCACCAACTTCTATTTGTATCTACTTACGGGGAAAAGGTTCCGAGAGGAAGCGAAACGAATCTTATGCCGTCGAGAAAATGAGTAGTTCGCTTTTTTCCCCATCACAAACAAGCAGACGCAAAAAAGGGAAGAGCACTAGTTTTAGGAGAGAGAAAAAAGTAACAATGTTTCTACAACCAACGAAATGAGTAGCTGACTTTTTTTTCCATTAAGAAGCTAAACAAATAAAGTCCAGTGCGGTAGTATTTAGAAGAAGAAAAAAAGTAACATTTGGGTTAGGGTTAGTTATTACAATCAAATTGTTACGTAAATCAAACGATAAACGTAAATCGCTTGATGAAAACTATGCTTATTATTGAGAAAAAACACACGAGAGTGTATGTATATATATATATATATATATATATATATATATATATATATATATATATATATATATATATATATATATATATATATATATATATATATATATATTTGGTCAAGTGTTCCTAGGAATAAGGCAGACACCGAAACGTTAGGACATTAAATAAACTAAAAGAACCAACATTGCTTGTTGTCTTGGAATTAAATGTTTTATTTTATATACTATGTGTGTGTGTGTGTGTGTGTGTGTGTGAGAGAGAGAGAGAGAGAGAGAGAGAGAGAGAGAGAGAGAGAGAGAGAGAGAGAGAGAGAGAGAGAGAGAACCATGAGCAATACGCGAGAATGTGCGTCGCAGCATGTAGATACACTGCTAATTGATTTATCATGTTCCAGACTTTGTTCATGGGAAAGGGCAACATTCCTGGTATTTTAACGTTGTGTAAACCCTGATTTATATTTTGGGATATCTGCAAATCATATCTTTGGGCTCCACGATTAATATGCTGATATTGTCTTTAAAAATCCAGTGAAAGTCTTTTTTATTGGCCTCATTCGGCTGGGTTTCTTTCACGGTTTGTTTGTAGTACCTAAAGTATCAACTATTGACGACAACACAATAATGACGATTATAATGACGGCAAAAAACCCCGATTGTAACGACGATAATGATGAAGGCTGCGTTGATAATAAAGATGTTATTTCTTAACTTCTTCTTCTTCTTCTTCTTCTTCTTCTTCTTCTTCTTCTTTTTCTTCTTCTTCTTCTTCTTCATCATCATCATCATCATCATCTTCTTCTTCTTCTTCTTTGTTTCCTCTTTCTCCCCCTCCTTCTTCTTCTTCTTCTTCTTCTTCATCATCATCATCATCATCTTCTTCTTCTTCATCTCCTCTTTCTCTTTCATCTCCCCCTCCTCCTTCTTCTTCTTCTTCTTCTTCTTCTTCTTCTTCTTCTTCTTCTTCTTCTTCTTCTTCTTCTTCTTCTTCTTCGTCTCCTCCTTTTCCCCCTTCTTCTTCTTCTTCTTCTTCTTGTTTAATCTTCTGAACATTACCTGACCCTGTGGTAGTGACTTTGCCAGGGAACACTGTCACAGGGTAAGATATGTTCACGTGGAAGTCAAATATGATCTTCTCATAATTATCTTCTACAAGATTCAGTAAGACGAATACGATTCTTAAGCATGCACTATGCTGTTCAATAGATTTGAAAGAAAAATAGGTCATCTACACATTATTACATAAGTCGCTCAGCATGATTTTGAACAAAGAAAAAAAAAGAGATAAACAATCTTAAAAATATCAAATTTATGTGTTATGTATATTTATGTACTCTATGAATAATCAAACCATAAAATGAAAATTTGAATAATTTTCTTGTCTAATTTATGATTTTTGAAACCAAAGCTACAGACACAAAGAAACAAAACTCTCTTCTATACAGTTTTCTGCAAAAAGCGTAACTTGGATGTCAACATTCAAATGATTCTAATTTGAAAAAATAGCAAAGAGACTCAAAATCTGTTTTCTGTGGATTGATAAGGAAAATAATTCATTCCCATAAAAGCAAAACCTCGCTTTATGCAAGAATTCCATTATGTCTGCTTTGCCCATACATCGCCATAAATGGTATATTACGTTCCACCAAAGAGTATAGACTGCTACCGTCCCTGGTTCCACGAAATCAACACTCACTGAAGACGTTCCTGCAAGTTTGGGATTCAACTCTCTGTGTAAGGCAGCTATAAAAAACAAGACAAACTTTATACAATGCAGATTAAGCTACCCTAAGACTAACTGGCCTGCTCAGAATGCACAAACACAACACGAACCTCGAACTGCAACCCAATTTTAATTCGCTTTAAGAATACTTTTTTGAAACATATTTTAGTAGAAAAAGTGACGCCCGTCAGGCCAGACTTGCATCTCAATGGTAGTTTTGAATTATATAAAAAGGGGAAATATATTTTTTATTATTAACTTTCTCTTAATTTCAGGTGAAACCAACTTTCTCTTCATTTCAGCTGAATGATTTTAGCATGACCCCCCTAAGAAAAACAAAACAGTATCAAACTCATTGAATAAATCTTAAAGCAAATTCGCCAGATATACAAAAAAAAGTGAACAAAATCGCGAATGACATGCCAGACTGGGTTAATTGTGTGACACTTTTGGTAATGTTATACATTTCTGCCATTTAAAGCAAAATTAAATCTCGTTACTTTTAACAACCTTGTTACAAACTTGTTACAAAGAAACAGGGGGAAAGATACAGACGTAAAAGCACAGAATCGTCAGCAGATTTTAGTCTTTGTTTCTATTCGTGCATTCCTTCTCCCTTTAACAGTGAACGCTTCTGTGGAACACTGTTACTGAGAGAAAAATGCACAAACATTTAAACCTAAAGACAAAGAAAATATTACCATCACAAACTTGCTCAAGAAACTCGGAGATAGCGTGTTATAACGCTAAATGTCTTAAACGAGCCTCTTTGCCTGTCCCAGTTCACAGCCACACCCCGGTGTGTCAGGTCGTAGACCCAGAATGCATCAATCCACAGGGAGCAAAAGGCAACCACTGAAAGAAACAATACACAGCTGCTGAGTCACTTCGGTGGAGTTCAGTGGAGCCTGTTTTTATCTAACATACGCAGGACATCACATAATAAGCCCCCTACTGACGACAATAATGTCTTAGTCGCGGAACAATCGTGAGTGAGATCCTCCGCTACGCCCAGGCGCCACCAACGACAGCTCCCCAGAACACACTGATCTCCATGACTCTGACCATATGGCTGTACTCTACGCTTCATGTCATAATGATATCCGGCGTTAACCAGGCCCGAGAGATACTGACACCTGCAGTGTTGGCAATGAAATTAGAGCAAAACTCTAAGAATCGCATCCGTCAAATGGATGAAGATCGACTGTGTGGCTTCCCATTGAGCCAATGGCATACTCACTCTGGGTAAGAGTCGGTCCATGACCGACAAACCCCCTCAAGTCTTTGAGCGGATTCGAACTCGAACTTCCAGGCCAATAGTCCGTCCGTGCTGTGCCACGGCGGCTGGTTAGTCCTTCCTGCAAACTTTACCTTAATTAACAGGACAAACATTTGTAAGCTATACAGTGTTAGTGAAAAATAAAAAGATTGGTAATCAAAAAAGCAGAAACAACACACGTTAAATATGAAATATCAGTTAATTTGATATACACGAAACCACACGTGGTTTCAAGAGGCCGTGGCACTATGAATATTTGCCACGAGACTTAGTTCGATCCATTCAGTCATTCATAGAGACCACTCCAACAACACCAGAAGCACGAGGAAGCCACCCAAGCATTGGGGACCAAGAATGGCTGCCAGACAGTAGATTTGCTATGACATTTTGAACATTTTATCTACGACCCTTATCATCTTCAGTGGACAGCTCTGGGCAGCCAGCAATGTCAACGTCAGCAAACAGACGGCTCAAGGCAATCTCCATGAAGACAGGATGATCCAGGCGTCTAGCCATGGAACCTGAACATATTAAGGACACTGCGAAACCGCACAGAGCTTGCGTCGTCAATGACTTCCTGTGGGTACAGCAAGTAACTGACAGCAAGGACTGGCCATCATGATAACCAGGATTGAACTCCAAAGAGCATCCGTAGGATGTCCTGTGGCGATGAATCCGAGCCAACTACCCACCAGTAGTTATTGGCCTCGAGCTGAGGCACCAAAAGGGGCACCAAATGAGTGACAATTTATAATGTGGATTTTTGAATTGGCCTATATTTCTAGAGTTTAAAAAGACATGATAGCAATTTGAGCCGAATAGCTGAATATGCGTTTCTGACCATTAATTGTATGGTGCTGTGTGATAGCTATTTTTTGTTGTTCTTGTTCTAATCAATTTATATTGTCGATTTGTTTCAAATTGTGCATACACATTGCCAATACCCATACACAATTGCAGAAGATTATAAGAATGGTGTATAATTCTGTGCACTACGATATATTAATTATCGCCCGTTTTTAAAAACAGGACAAAATAACACACATATTAAATCAAAGGTTGTCGTTCACGCTGTAACATCCAATTTCTAACAATTTCACATGCGATTTTTCCTGTTTTCAAAAGGGAGATAGATAATGCATAGGGTTAAACACTTCTCTTTTCATAGTTTCAGTGGTATACGGGTATCATCAATTTGTATGCAAACTTTGAAGTAAATCGACCCAATAGGCAAAAACGCACATTAAGCTACTCGACTCAAAATGCTATCATTTTTGTTTTAATCTAGAGACAAAGGCCATTTAAAAAATCCACATTAGAAATTGCCAGTCATTTGATACCGAAAAATTGATTGGCCCATTCCAAATCCTCCAGCAAGAGTGGCTGGGTATCCATCAGAACATCCTCCAGATGTTCGTTAGGCCCAGGATTGAAAGAGTAAGGCTAGGAGAGAAGATAGCGAAACTAAACAAAGCTGGATAACTCCCCATACACCTCCCCTCCCCCCCCCCCCCCCCCCCCCCCCCCCCCCCCCCGAAGTTACCAAGTCAGGTCCATGTGGCGCGGTCGTTAACTTGATAATGACGTTTTGTTTGACGTGTCTCATGGGGTCGGTTTCCTCAAACGTTTATCTGTATCTGTTGACGGGCAACAAGTTCAGGGAGGAAGCCAAACGTCTTCTTTGCAAAGGGAAAGGTTAAGTCACGCACAAAATATATTCTTTTCTTTTTTGGATCACATACAAAGAATACAGGCATTGTAGCACAACAACAACATACAGTATTTATACGGCGCTGAATCTTGAGATAAATCAAATCAAAGCGCACACACCCGTTAGCATTCATAGCGCATTCAAACAAAAACGCAATACAAAGCGAACACACACGAATGACATAGATGGAACATAGCAGAAACAGACCTAATGGCAAGAGAGAGAAGAGAAAGAGAGCGGAGCTTTAATGACGGGGGAACAGGTGGGATTTGAGGTTAGTTTTGAAAGCACAGAGGGTCGGTCGCTGACGGAGGGAGAGAGGAAGTTTGTTCCAGGAGGTCGGTCCTGAGACAGCAAAAGAGCGCCGACCAACAGTTGAAAGCTTATGCCTAGGGATCTGGAGAGAAAGAGGGTCAGAAACTGAACGTAAAGTGCGAGCTGGCGTGTAGATGGAAATATTGTCGCAGAGGTAAGATGGAGCAGCTTTATGGATAGATTTATAGCACAGTGTGTTTGATTTAGACTCAATTCGGTCTGCGACAGGAAGCCAGTGCAAAGAACGCAGAAGAGGGCTAACATGATCGAACGTTTCCTTCCTAAGGACAAGACGAGCAGCTGTGTTTTGAATACGCTGGAGACAAGATAGAGAAGAGACTGATAGACCAGAAAGGAGAGCATTACAGTAGTCAATACGAGATAGGATGAGGGAAGTAACAAGCTTTGCTGTGGCTTCATCTGAGAGGTATTTACGAATATAGCCAATGCGACGAATTTGATAGTAGCAGGACTGACAGGTCTGAGTCAGGAAACTCTGCATGGAAAGAGTATTGTCCAAAGTGACACCTAAGTTTTTGACTGAGTCTGAGAGGGGAATGATATTGTTGCCCAGTTGGATTGACTCTATGGAAACAGACTGAGGCTAGTTTGTTTTTTGTCCCTACAAGCATTGCTTCGGTTTTTTCACCATTTAATTGAAGTTTATTTTGAACCATCCAGTTTTGAATATCAATATAGCAGTTGTTGCTTTCTGTAAGAATGGAATCTAGATCTTCAGGGGTTGTATTGTTTTGGAGTTGTGAGTCATCTGCATAGAAGTGATGTTTCACGTTGTGCTGGTCGATGATATTGGCAAGAGGTGACGTATACAAAGTAAACAAGACAGGACCAAGCACAGACCCCTGGGGGACTCCACAAGAAAGCCTAACCTGTTCGGACTGACGACCATTGATCATAACTGATTGAAAACACGACAGGAAACCGTAGCGTCAAAATATCGAAAGCAGTCAAATTGTCTGATCAACATGAATGGTGATTCTTTTTCTATGAATTATTTTTTTATAGGAGAAACTCACACACACACACACACACACACACACACACACACACACACACACACACACACACACACACACACACACACACACTCACACACACGCACGCGCATGCGCAATTAATTCATATCCATAAAACTCGCTGGCTGCTGTATTGGCACATTTCCCTCTTCCTGCAATGCTGGTGCACAAGCCCTGCTGCAGGAAGTTCTCCTTCTTTCCGCGACTGATCAGAGAGTGGAACTCCCTTTCATCTGAGACCATAGCATCACCCTCAGTGGAAGGCTTCAAAACCCGAATATGGAACCTCCCCCTCTCCATGTCCCCACCCCTCCCTCCTGTATCTCCCCAACTCCCACGGTTTAGCTCACAACTCCCGCCATTCCCCATTCCCCCACTAGCACGACGGGGGCGACCATTGTCACCCATGACAATGAGGTCCGCGCCAGTGTGGCCAGTGTAGGGTTGAGCCATTGAGTAGAGAATTTCTTCTCAGTATCTTGCTGCGCTCAATAACGCTGTTTTCAAACACAAAGACTGAAAATGAAAAAAGAAACACCCGAAGATGCTGATGCATAGAAGTCAGTTTTGTCTTGCATGGAAACGCCACTCACACTAAGATCCATATTTTCCTCCGCCAATGCTTGTTCATCTTTTGTGCCCTTGAAACTTCATGTGTGTTACATTTTGTGACCTTAAACGTTATGTTTGTAGCGTTTTGTGACGACCATGAATGTCACGTTTGTAGCGTTTTGTGACCGTGATTGTCACGTTTGCAGCGTTTTGTGACCTTGATTGTCACGTTTGTAGCGTTTTGTGACCGTGATTGTCACGTTTGTAGCGTTTTGTGACCTTGATTGTCACGTTTGTAGCGTTTTGTGACCTTGAATGTCACGTTTGTAGCGTTTTGTGACCTTGATTGTCACGCTTGTAGCATTTTGTGATCCTAAAAAGTTCATGTTTGTAAACTTTGGTGGTCTTGAAACTTCGTGTTTGTACCCAATTGTATTCGTAAAACTTTATGTTTGTACCCAATTGTATTCGTGAAACTTCATGTTTGTGCCCAATTGTATTCGTGAAACTTCATGTTTGTACCCAATTGTATTCATGAAACTTCATGTTTGTGCCCAATTGTATTCGTTAAGCTTCATGTTTGTGCCCAATTGTATTCGTCAAACTTCATGTTTGTGCCCAATTGTATTCGTTAAACTTCATGTTTGTGCCCAATTGTATTCGTCAAACTTCATGTTTGTAGCTAGCGTTCTGAGGCCTTGAAACATTCGCTATTGTGGATCAATGGATTAATATTGTAAATCAGCGTTCGATTGATGATTGATGGATGGATACTGATGAAAATTGATAGACATTGATAGATGAGTGATGGGCAGTGATAAATACTTGATGGATAATGGCAGATGTTTGATGGATACATTCATTGACGAAAGATGACAGATGTTTGGCGGATATTGGTGTTTGATGAGTGACGGAGATCAATTGGTGGTTAGTTGATGCATCAAACAGACTAATGGATACAGTAGATGGTATTTCTTAGGCAAACTCAAGAGAGTATAGCATCAAAAAGTACCATTTTTGCACAACTGCTTTGTTGTGAACAGAAAACTATTGTCTTGCGAAATGGCTCACTGAAATGGCTGGGTTCTCCAATCAGAGTATAGAAAAAGCCAACCATATTTCAGTTATGAGTTGAGTGTTCTTCTGCGCGCGCGCGCGCACACAAACACACACGCACGTACACACGCACGCGCACATACACACGCTTGCGCGCGCGCACGCACGCACACGCACGGAAGCATGTTGAACACCACATAAATAAATTAATAAATAAATACATTAATAAATAAATAAATTAATAAATAAATAAATTAATAAATAAATAAATAAATCAATAAATCAATAAATTAATAAATAAATAAAATAATAAATAAATTAATAAATAAATAAATTAATAAATAAATAGTTAAATAAATTAATAAATAAATTTTGTTGTAATGCTGCATTAAAAAAAAGTGGATTATAACGTATATATTAGAAACAACACAATAAGTTAGAATATGAAGACACTACATATACTGACAGGCAGAAGTTCTGCACACACGCATTGCACAAATCATCAAAAATGTAAATCAGATTCAAAATTAATTTTACTTTAGGCAATCCTAAATCATGCTGTGTGTACAATTGCATGATTTAGGATTACGCAAAGTAAAATTAATTTTGAATCTGATTTACATTTTTGATGATTTGTGCAATGCGTGTGTGCAGAACTTATGCCTGTCAGTATACTTGTGCACTTAGTGGTAAACGTAAATAAATGGGGAAACCCCCTACACACGCACACACACACACATACACACACACACACACACACACGCACGCACGCACGCACGCACGCACGCACGCACGCACGCACACACACACACTAGCATTTTGTTACGGAGGTTAGCTTATTCTTCTTTTTCTTCTTCTTCTTCGATTGCTCAGACAGTTCCCTGCCATATGAGCGCAGATGCGTCATGCTGCCGTTAATCGCCTGCCTAAGAAGTAGTTAGGCACAGCATGTCGTCATCGGCTGGAGAAAATCTTTGTAAAAGTTGATATAACAAAGCAGGAGAATGGACCAGTAAGGCAGAAAGACAGTATATGACAGTAAGCAAAGGGAAAAGGCAGAGTCAAAGAGAGTGACAGATTACTATGAAGTTACAAGTACAGAACTTCCAGAAGGTGGGGAACTATTTTTGTACGAAAGACAACCCAGTATCTACACAGGGAAAGGAGGTTAGTTATGAACGTTGGTCAGTCGTGGGATGATCCCCAAAGACCAACTAAAGGTCTGTGTACACGTTAGCAATATTAACAAAATATAACTATTTCCCCATGGCAACAGTGATTTGCAAATCATATTATGAGTGGCCTAACACTGTGTTACCATGGGGAAATATAGATATTTTGTGAATAATATTAACGTGTACACAAACCTTCCCCAAGATTGCAGCAGTAACAGCTTCCACTTTGGGAATTAACAAAACTTGATCCGGGAGTGAGCGACAAAGGGGGTTGTAAAATTGTGATTTTCTATTGTCGATCTTCACCATCTTTGCATAGCGTGCTGAGTAAATTTTCTGCTTCGGTCAACGCTGGTCAATTGCATGTATTCCATTTCTTGCTAAATATTTCCACTAGCATTTGCATTATTCGTTACTTATGTTTTTGAATTTGTTAAGAGCAGGGAGCAAAGAGGTGGCACCTCATCTTATCTCCCAAATCTCTCACGTGCTGGCTCCACGTGCCACACCCTGGCAAACCGTCCTTACTGGCGAGCAAAACGACGTGAGGGTGTGGTGTTTACGCTGCACCACTGGGGGGATGAGCTGCACAGGCAGCCAATGGCCAGGGCGGGAGAAGCCCCTACTGGGCTAAACGATGTGAGGGTGTGGTGTTTACGCTGCACCACTGGGCGGATGAGCTGCACAGGCAGCCAATGGCCAGGGCGGAAGAAGCCCCTACTGGGCTAAACGACGTGAGGGTGTGGTGTTTCACGCTGCACCACTGGGCGGATGAGCTGCACAGGCAGCCAATGGCCAGGGCGGAAGAAGCCCCTACTGGGCTAAACGACGTGAGGGTGTGGTGTTTACGCTGCACCACTGGGCGGATGAGCTGCACAGGCAGCCAATGGCCAGGGCGGGAGAAGCCCCTACTGGGCTAAACGATGTGAGGGTGTGGTGTTTACGCTGCACCACTGGGCGGATGAGCTGCACAGGCAGCCAATGGCCAGGGCGGAAGAAGCCCCTACTGGGCTAAACGACGTGAGGGTGTGGTGTTTCACGCTGCACCACTGGGCGGATGAGCTGCACAGGCAGCCAATGGCCAGGGCGGAAGAAGCCCCTACTGGGCTAAACGACGTGAGGGTGTGGTGTTTCACGCTGCACCACTGGGCGGATGAGCTGCACAGGCAGCCAATGGCCAGGGCGGAAGAAGCCCCTACTGGGCTAAACGACGTGAGGGTGTGGTGTTTCACGCTGCACCACTGGGCGGATGAGCTGCACAGGCAGCCAATGGCCAGGGCGGAACAAGCCATTACGGGGCTCAACGGCCAATACCCATACACAATTGCAGAAGAATATAAGAATAGTGTATAATTCTGTGCATTACGAGATATTAATGATCTCCCGTTTTTAAAAACAGGACAAAATAACACACACATTAAATCAAAGGTTGTCTGTCACGCTGTAACAGCCAATTTCCAACAATTTCACATGCCATTTTTCCTGTTTTCAAAAGGGAGATAGATAATGCTTGTAATACATAGGGTTAAACACTTCTCTTTTTATATTTTCAGTGGTATACGGGTATCATCAATTTGTATGCAAACTTTGAAGCAAATCGACCCAATAGGTTGACTATAGCAACTGATAATTATACCCCCCCCCAAAAAAAAAGAGAAAAAAAAGAAGAAGTTATCGTACTGCGCCATATAATTAATAAGCTACTCGACTCAAAATGCTATCATTTTTTAAAAATCTAGAGACATAGGCCATTTCAAAAATCCTCATTAGAAATTGCCACTCATTTGGTACCGAAACATTGATTGGCCCATTCCAAACCCTCCAGCAACAGTGGCTGGGTATCCATCAGAACATCCTCCAGATGTTCGTTAGGTCCAGGATTGAAAGAGTAAGGCTAGGAGAGAAGATAACGAAACTAAGCAAAGCTGGATAACTCCCCATTAAAGAGATACACCTCATCGCACCTCCCCCCCCCCCCCCCCCCGTTACCAAGTCGCAACGCTACCTGGGCTGCATGAATGCTAATGGTAGCCACACGAGATATTGGAAAGACTTGCATATGAACAGTCTCTGTGTATAATGTAATAAAAGGAGGTGTGTCCATTTAATTTGAATTTATTCACATGTAAAATTCATAAATATTGATGGGCTGACAAATTAATGAATAAAGTAATGTATTCTCGATTGTTACCATTGATATCTCTTGTTCATTTTAAAATGAATATAGAATGGTACAGCAAGCAGAACATGACAAAGCAAGACTACTGACCGTTTTTTTAGCAGTCCTGTTTTGTGATTTTCTGCTGGAGCTTTTAATTTAAAACTGGAATAAACAAATGCCTCTTCATTCTTGTGAATTGATATATTTTTGCATAGTTAAATCGTTGTCATAAAAGAATGAGATGACATATTAAGTGATCGATAAATGATCATACATTAGACATAAGGTACCGTAAGCATGTGTGTGCCTTGAATAGTTAACACGGTCGCAACATGTAAACTAAGACTTATCTGGCAACACGATTGGCAGTTAATTCTAATTTGCATGTTACTACCCGTCTTAACTGTTTAAGACGCACTCATGATTACGGTGCCAGATCAGTTGGAGGCTGAATAAACAGGTCCCAGACTATGCAGAAGGAAGCAACGGGCATGAGGACATTGAGAGAAGTATTGTTATTTTACGGAGCAAACTGACATTGAATCGCTGACGCGGAATTCAGTAGAGGAAATTGAACATTATCACACCGCTGCCTCAATGGCCTCGCTTGTCATTGGGGCTGTTGAAAGCGCGCTGGGCTTGTGGCAGCGCAAAATATTACAATTGTAACATTTTGCGCAGAAGTGTAACATTTTGCGCGGAAAGTCCTGCGGCAAAATGTTACAATTGTAACATTTTGCCGCGTTGTAGCATTTTGCACGGAAAGCCTGTGGCAAAATGTTACAATTTTGTTAGAATTGTAACATTTTGCGCGAGGCGCCCGGGGCGCCAAGCGCAGTTTGCTACAATTGTAACATTTTGCGCGAGGCGCCCACCTTTGATTAAAAGTTTTCAATTGTAACATTTTGACGCGTTGTAACATTTTTCCCGGGGCGCCTCGCGCAAAATGTTACAATTCTAACAAAATTGTAACATTTTGCCGCAGGCTTTCCGTGCAAAATGTTACCCGGGCACCTCACGCAATTTGTTACAATTGTAACATTTTGCCGCGTTGTAACATTTTGCGCTGCCACAGGGCTTCTGAGTGGTGATGTCTTTTGTCGGTGGGCTCGCAGTCATGAAAAATGGACTGGTTAATCCACGACGTCACTCTAAGTCTCTTAGGAGCGGAACTGATAAACCGAGACAAATTGTTTTCGAATAAGCATTGCATAATACCAATTATTTCTCTTGTTCTTGTTCTCCTCGGTGCCGTACCTAATAGTCACCGAGTGGAGAGCAGCTATGCACCCGTGCACGCCTAATGGAATGCCCCGTGTGTGCCGACGCCCTTGAAACACATCACTGACTTCCAGGTTGGCATAGGGCTGCTCCTGTGTTGGCTCTGGGTGTTTCTTTACCATGATGATAACGGTTCATTTTCCTCTCTAGAATGTTGAAACAGGGAACCAGTATTCCACGTGAGTCACTTTTTCTGTAAGCGGCTTTAATGAGGCTTTATACTGAAAATGATCTGCCCCTGTCTCGTGCACTGAGACGCGTGCGCCATCTGCATAAGATTATCGTCCTTGCCTATCAGGAAGTAGTAGTTTATACCCACAGCAAATTATCTGCTCCTGACTCGTCATTAGGTGGCATAGGCAGTCAGGCCTAAAATTATCGCACTTTCGTGTCGGCAAGAAGTAGCATAAAGCCCCATTAAACAGCCACCAATTTCCTAAAGACAGTTGCCATATCATCGAATATCGTTGTGGTACGACTCAGCCATGTCTTAGAGCTTAAAGGTTAGGCGCTATAAAAGTTGTCTTAATAAATAAATAAATGTCTACAGAGTGAAGTTGGTAGAGTGTCATCATACTCCAGACAAAGACACTCCGTTGAGCATAGTACAATGCTGTTGCTTCGACGTGCTTCTATCAGGGGGTACACAGCCTGGACAGGTTGAGCCGTCTGCTATAGCTAAACGTTGCATTTCCAACAAGCTTGATTGATTTTATTTAAAGTCTGTTCACACAATATGATATTATACTTTAAAAAATAAATGAAATGAGATTTTGTGATTGTGTATTTATGCCTGCGTTTATGTGTGACTATGGGTGTGCATATGTGATAGCACGCGTGTGCATAAGTGTGTGAGTGTCTGTGTGAGTGGCCGTGTGTGTGTGTATGCTATGTGTGTGTTTGTGTGTGCGTGCATGCGTGCGTATGTGTGTGTGTGCGTGAGAAAAAAAGAAAGGGGGCCAACAACAAAAATTAACTAACACATCAATTATAGTGATCTTGATTACTATAATGCGCATTTGTATGCATTTTCAACTCTAAAAATGTAATCTGTTGTAAATGTTTACAGCCAGAACTGAATACGACTGAAGCGATTTTGATAATTTCGTGGCTGTAAACATTTCCAACAGATTTCATTTGCGGAAGCATAGACTAAATAATGTCATTTTTAGCGTTGGAAATGCATAAAAATGGTAGGCTTACATTCAATTTTATTTCAATGTCATACAAGCATATAGTGAAATATATTTGTTGTAAAACAATAAAATCCTGCTATTTTTTACTGTAGCAACTGCAATAACGAAGAGATTGTTGTTTTAAAAAAAAAATCAAGATTGGTGACTCTTAACTTATTTATTACCAGGAAGCTTTTTTTCGGTAAAAAATGTTTGTGCTGTTTCCTACTCTGAATAAATATGTAAAGTTTTGTTGTTGCAAAAGAAATATTTTCTTCCTTGTTTGCCAGAATACACCGACCTACAGCACCATGACTCGGTGGCTTCTGTTCTTGCTACTGTTGCTGGTGTACTGTTGCTGCTGCCACTGCAACTACTACTACTACTACTACTACTACTACTACTACTACTACTACTACTACTACTACTACTACTGAGGAATATTTATATAGCACCCATCCTACTAAGTTGGCTGCATGGCGCTTTATGCATAGCAATATTGAAAAATACAATAAAAACATGAAACAGAAAACCAATAACATGAGCAGCAAGTGCAGATGACAATCAATAACAACTATTAGTACTTCTACTGCTACTACTACTACTACCATCACCACCACAACCACCGCATGTTCAGTACAACCCACGTTCCGTTAAACTATTGATTGGGATCTGCAAACTAACCTAAGGTAATTAAAATAAGCAATCACTGCACCAGAATATTGGCAGCAAAATCAATGCTTGAAATATTGACCAGTTCCACCGTGAGCACACCAAAACACGCATCAATCATGTAGAAAGATAAAAAAAACAAGTGAACCATTATTATATCTAAGCACACACACACACACACACACACACTCATGCTTAGGTATTGGTCTTTTAGTGTTTGGTACTTTATAGTCGAAGAGGTGTCTCTGTGAAATTCGGGTTGCTCCCACCTAGCTGGAGAGAGCGTCGCAGCCAGAGGCGCGTCACCCATTTGTTTTATTTGTATGCGATTTTTGTGTGACCGATGAGGTGGTAAATTTTGACAAAATTACAACTTTTTCGTTGCCACTGGGTTTATCGTGTGCTACGTGTGTGGGCACACGGGACCTCGGTTTATTGTCTCACCCGAAAGACTCCTACTACTACTGGTCTTCTTGGTGTTTTTATTTGTTTCTGTTGTGTTTTTTCGCTTTATTTTTACTGTCGAAAAGAACTTCCTTTTCATCACTCCAATATCTATTGAAGACATTTATATCCGCAGAATTTGGAGAGCGCACGAATACAGAATAATTCACATAATATACAGTTTATCTTCTCTTTATAGCAGTGATTTTCCCCCCCCAATTTGACATCTCTTGATAATGCGATGTTCGCTGTGATGCTGTTTTTTAAAAGTTCAATACTTAACACATTGTGCGTCTTTGTCACGATACTACCCCAAAAGTAACTTTCTCCATACTGGGAGAAAATAAAATGTACCGCACACCCCTCTGTTTGCTGTTTTGTGTCTCTCTCTATATATTGAGCGCGCATACTCATACACACACGCGCACGTGCGCGCGCGCGCGCACGCACGCATTCACACAAATATGCACACATTCACACTTATACACACAGACACGCAGACAGACATATACACACATGCACACACACATACACAGATACTTACACATAAGGGCGTGCTGGTACGCATCCACATTAATTTAATAAGCCTATATCTAGTCAAACTAGACCCAGTTACGCGCTTCCATAAGTTTTTGTTTTACTTAATGGGTTTTTTTACGAAACAAAAGAACAAACATTGAAACAATCAAAACACAGGCACAGGAGACACGCATGCAAGCACATTTGAGCGCCGAAGCACACACAAACGTGTGCGCGCACACACAAACGTGTGCGCGCACACACACATTTACTCACTCACTCACATAAGTCTACGCGTGCGCGTGCATTCAACTATAGACTAATAACAGCGTTGATGAAATACATTTAGTTCCAAGTTTAAGTGGATGCAAATCCGTCTGCTGGTTTGATTACATTCAAATAATTTTTATTTGAATTGAATACATTACAAAAAACGTTTGTCACTCTACTTCGTGAAGTGGAAAAAGAACATTTATTTCCTTGCGCACGGAAACCCATGCGCAATCCGTAAATTTTCAATAATTAATATAATGTTTATAATGTATATAATTAACTTAATGTTTATAATGACTAATTTAATGTAATATAATGTTTTTGTGCCCTGATCATCTTTTTACTGTACTTGTTTGTCTGTTGTTTGTTTGTCTGGTGACAGCAGCAAAATTTCCTTTTATGCAGTTTTAAAAGGACAATAAATGATTTGATTTGATTTGATTTAAATAAGTAAAAAAAAGAAGGAAAAAAAGTGCACGTGTCCATATTTCCTCTAATCCGTATATTTCTTTCCTTCTTTCTTTTTCTTCTTTATGTTTTTTTGGTGCGTAACTTCTGCGTCTAATGTGTCCCCGCCCTAACGTGACAGGTAGGGGACACTTATTGAATCGGTACCCCCTAAGGATAGAGATCTCTATATCAAGGGCAGATAATCCAAAAGCTATGAAACTTTCAATGTGGATAGGGGAAGACGGGGTAAAAAGCGCATGGGCGGGTAAGAAGCCCACCCCAATTATCTCATGAAATGAAGAAAATTTCAGTCAAATTTGCCCATGAGACGAATGCTAGACATTAACGCTCGTCTCATGGGCAAAATGAGACTGAAATTTGCTTCATTTCATGAGATAATTGGGGTGGGCTTCTTACCCGCCCATGCGCTTTTTACCCCGTCTTCCCCTACTACTGGTAGAGGGCTATAACTATATACTATAATTATAAAGATAATGTTTGTACTTTTGGCTTAAACGTAAAAATACCTTTTTCTTCAAAAGGTACGAATTACAAGACCTGTTACGGAATTCGTACCACCAAGTTACTGATATCGTACCAGGGGGTTTATAGCACTAATTCAACGGTAGGACGCTCGTGACTTGGCTTTAGCTATAGACCATTCTCTCTTCTAAATGTTCCAGTTCTCTGTGACGTCAAAGTAATTCTTATGTCATTTTATCATAAAAAGTTTGATGTCACGTAAAACAAGCCCCTGAATGCATTTTTGACGCTGCGCCATTAAAAAGACGTAGGAGGTACGAATTACGTGATAGTGGTACGAATTGCATAACTATGGCCCAATTATTTTTCATTTGGATATTTTAATTTACAAAGTGGACAACATTGACCCTAAGAACTTAAAGATTTTAAAGTGATATTTCCAGTTTTAATCTTTGCATGTTTCGTTTGTCTTGCAAAGAGTGTTCCGCTTCGTTGCATTTTTGTTGTGATAAAATACTTCCCTTCCCCTGTCCAAACTTCACACACAAATATTAACCCCCAATCTTCTACCGTTTGGTAGGAAACCAGGTGGTACGAATTGCGTGACAGGTACTGAATCAATAAGCCTCCCCTAACTTTTTAAAAAATATTATCCGTTATTAGGACTTTGGAATGGGATATTGCTTTTATCCTATCACACGAGTGTGATAAACAGCAAGGCTCGAGATAAAAGCAATCTCCCACTCCGAAATCCTAATAACGGATATATACCGATATGTATCAACAGAAAAGTAAGAAAAAGAAGCAGGCTAAGATCTGCAGAAAAATGAAAACGCATCCATTTTCACAATGGTCGCAGCACACACACACTGTAACACGCAGTCTTGCGCAAAGAATATAGTTCAACAAAATATACATTTTTAACACAAATGTACTTAATAAGATGTGGTGACAAAATGCAACGTCTAGAAATAAACACAAACAGAAGCAATGAATTGAAACACTAACGACAACTGCTGTTATTTTAACTTGTAAACACTAACAATAAAACGTACACACTGAGTCAATTTCAACACGAACGTCAATTACAAGCCTGGAAAACACACTTTATTTTAAAAACGGAGGTGTGGTAGCTCTTCGCACTGGTTCAGTCGGCTCATTTTTATTTCATGACTGAAGATGAATTCGAGCTGTTCTTGCGACAGTACTGCGTCTACATTATCAACATGGACTCTCCCTGTGACAAAATTGCATAGCTCGAATCGCCTGCTAATATCGACGCTCATGGCTGGTCATGGAAGTGAGTAGCCTAGGCCTTGATCCACGGCTAGACGTTCCAAGTGGCACACACAGAATGGTTTGTGCAGATCTGTGACAGCTGGCACTGTTGATTCAGTCAAGCCATGAATCTTCTTGAGAGTGGCTTCGTTGTGTACCAGCATTAAATTTTGTCGTCAGCGCTGAATGGATCCTAGGGGTAGCACTGCACAGCTTGTCAAATTCTGGGTCCAGCTTTGGTAGGAACAGCTCGCGTTGACAAGAGTATAGGTATAATGTGCTATGACTATGTGAAGATAAATAACTGTGACGTCAAGTTTCTAATAGCACCGGTGTATTCTTACACCTTTTTCTCACGTGCATTTACACTAAGCCTATACGCAAATGATATGTCAAGTTATGATTTTATATCCCACGCTTGGCAGCCTTCTTTGGCTCTCTTGGAGATCGGTATATTGGTATTTGGTATGCTCTAGCAGGGCCGGATCTAGGGGGGTGCTTTGGGTGCTGCAGCCCCCCCCCCCCCCCCCCCTCGGCTGTCAAAAAGAAAGAAGGAGATGCTCTTGCAATAAGGTGATAATGTTTGATTGTTTTTTGTGTGTTATGACTGCAAGCTAAGCAAGGTGCAAAACTGATAAAACGCTCTTAAGAAGTTCTGTTCTGAGCTCACAGGAGATGTCACAAAACAGTTTTAAAATGTTGAAAACTCGTTTTCGGCAGGGGGGCTTCGCCCCGCTGGACCCCCCACCAGGGCTTTGCCCCTGGACCCCACCAGACCCCGGATCCCGGCCTAAAAAAAGGTTTCAGGCACACCCCCTTCAAAAGTCTGTGATCCGGCCCTGTCTAGTCACAGAGACTTATCTCTGTGAAATTTAGGCTGCTCTCCTCCGGAGAGCATGTCGCCGCAAGCGCAGCACCTACCCATTTTATTATTTTATTTGGGGTGGGGGTGGGGGGGGGGGGGGGGGTGAAGACGGGATGGGGGCAGACATTGGAACTAACTCTAGCTTACTTACTTCCTTAGCCCCATTAGCCAACTGGGGCTGAAGGGGCACCACTGATGATCTGACAACCCTTCTCCATCCGACCCTGTCCTCTAGCTACCGTGAGGAATTCTAGTAAAGGAAATCGCGTATTAACATTACAAATATGATTTTTTATACGATATTCTCGTCATCAAAGAATTTAAGTTTTCTTTGTTGATTCTTCAGTTTATGTAGGCCAATCTGAAATAATTTCTATAAACAAAAAATGTCAGAATGGGTTTGTTTGATTGTTGTGTTTTGTTTTTGTTTTTGTTGTTATTGTTGCTTTTAATGTGTTTTGTTAATCGATTGCCTGAAGAATTACAAATCAATACATTTTCCCTTTTAGTTAAATCTGGATTTTCATTCCAATACAGGAATTTAATATAGACTTAATCTGGATTATCATTTAATTTTTTATATATAGACTTAATCTGGATTAAAATTTCGATACAAGAATTCAATTCTGTTTTTCTGACCGGCCACGTTGTGGAACTTACAGTCGAAAGTAGGAGACGTTTTACGGCAAAAATAAAATGAATACACTTTCAGAAATACACTATCCTTTGAGCTTATCTGCAAAGGAAACATCAACTTGGTATGTCCAAGGAGAACAAACTGTACAACCCTCTGTTTCAACGGACGTTTCAGCTTTAGTTCAATCGCTTAGTGAAGTCAACGCTCTACTATGGCACGTGATGCCCCCATTGCTTTTAACCTTTGGCACTTTCGGCAATGTCATGACAGTGTTGGTGATGCGAAGGATGCTGGCTTCGGAATCCACTGCTTGTCTAGCGTTCTTCTTCACGGCACTTGCGGTGTCGGACCAGTTACAGCTAGTCCTTACTTTAACGTTCTACTGGATACAGATGGCCTTTTCGTGGCCCCCGTACCTTTTCCGTTTCAACATCTTATGCCCCGTTCCCAAGTTTGTCTGGAACGTGACCGGTATTACGTCAGCGTGGTTTTTAGTAGCGATGACGTTTCAACGAGTGACGTCAGTGGTGGCACCGCATCGTGTCGGAGTTGTGTGTACTCTGAAGAGAGGGAAAATCATCGTGGGTGTTATAACTCTAGTGGGTTGCGCGTTTAACGTTCACTTTCTCTTCACGTGGGTTTACTATCCCGAATTTGAAGATTGCCACTTCAGACCACAATACGAGTACTTAATAAGTTATTTCGAATTGCAAGACATGTTCTGTGTTTCCGTGATTCCATTCATTCTGCTTGGAATCGGGAACTCCGTCCTCATTTGGCATGTCATCAAAGCTGTGAACCTTTCTCGACAAATGAGAAGCACAACTACTGACAAGCAGAAAGCTTCAGACACTGGTAGTAGTAGTAGTAGTAGTAGTAGTAGTAGTAATAGTAGAAGTAGTAGTAGTAGTAAAGTGTATTCTATGTCAATCACTCTCATCATCACATCTGCGTCATACTTGTTGTTAACGATCCCGGATAGTATCTTCGATGTCTATTTGAAGATGAGTTATATGGATATTTCTGACGACTATTACGACGCGGTCGTTAACTTGATAATGACATTTTGCTTGACGTGTCTCATGGGGTCGGTTTCCTCAAACTTTTATCTGTATCTGTTGACGGGCAACAAGTTCAGGGAGGAAGCCAAACGTCTTCTTTGCAAAGGGAAAGGTTAAGTCACGCACAAAATATATTCTTTTCTTTTTTGGATCACATACAAAGAATACATGCATTGTAACAACAGGAAACCTTAGCGTCAAAATATTGAAAGTATTAAAAATCAACAACAGTCAAATTGTCTGATCAACATGAATGGTGATTCTTTTTCTGTGAATTCTTTTTTTTATGGGAAAAACTCTCTCTCTCTCTCTCTCTCTCTCTCTCTCTCTCTCTCTCTCTCTCTCTCTCTCTCACACACACACACACACACACACACACACACACACACACACACACACACACACACACACACACACACACACACACACGTGCGCAATTAATTAATATCCATAAAACTCGCTGGCTGCTGTATTGGCACATTTCCCTCTTCCTGCAATGCTGGTGCACAAGCCGTGCTGCAGGAAGTTCTCCTTCTTTCCGCGACCGATCAGAGAGTGGAACTCCCTTTCATCTGAGACCATAGCATCACCCTCAGTGGAAGGCTTCAAAACCCGAATATAGAACCTCCCCCTCTCCAGGTCCCCACCCCTCCCTCCAGTTTCTCCCCAACTCCCACGGTTTAGCTCACAACTCCAGCACTTCCTCGATCGTGTAATTGACGTGTACTGTATATAAGAGACTCTATCTAAAAAAACACCCACCGCTTTTTCATAAGAGGTTACGAGTTGTTCAGACAAGACCGAGAAAACAGACCAAAGGGAGGCCTTATCACCCTCGTCAAAAACACCAGCCCAGCTGCAGAGATCCAGTCAAGCAGATTTTGATACGGAATTGTTGGAAGTAAAGTTGGTATTGCCAGACAGGCTGGTGACAGTGCTAAACGTCTACTCTCCACCAGACAAACAGATACAACTTGACACCATCCAGGTTAACCCCGACAGCTGGATTATTACAGGAGACTTTAATAGCCACTCACCCAGCTAGGGAAAGGAGAGGAAATGATGTGGATAACTGGAACATCAGCAACCAGCTGATTTTGATCAACAGACCTGATGATCCGCCCAGCTTCTACTCTCGAACATGGAGGACCACCAGCACTCCTGACCTGGCCTTCGCTACTGACGACATCCACAGCATAGCCCTCAGGGAGGCATCCCACCAACTGGGAGGTAGCGACCACAAGCCAGTTGTTATTAACCTCCAAAGGCAATTTGAAATCCATCCCACCGGGCTCTCAGCAAGCTGGAACTGTAAGCAAGCAAACTGGGACCTCTTCAAACAAGAAGTAGACAAACGAACATCTGAACTGGTACTGTCACATCACAACCTAGTTCAAAATGCCAAGAACTTCAACAAGGCAGTCCTAGAAGCAGCAAAGATAGCCACTCCAAGAGGCAAACGCAGAAACTATAAGCCATACTGGACGTCTGAGCTTGAAGCCCTTCAAGAGACCCTGAACCAAGCCAGGGACACAATGGATAGCTCTCCCACAGATGGCAATGTAGAGGCACACCACAGAGCGAAAGCCTTGTTCACAAAGGAAAAGCTGCAGGCAACACGACAGAGGTAGCATGCTAAGACAGCCTCCATGAGCATGGAAACAGACATGCAGGGACTCTAGAAGATAACAAAGAAGCTAAATGACGACAACCCTAGCAGAGGCAAAACAGTCATTGAACAGAACTATTAGCTAACATCTTTGCTGAGCTATACCACACAGAAACCTGCATCCACATGTCCAGAGATTACACCAAGCAAGTCAGAGAAGAAACCGCAGAACTCCTGTCATCAAATCCCCATGGCACAAATGACAGCTGCATGAATGAACCTTTCAGTATGAAAGAACTGAAAACAAGTGTATGCAAGCTGAAATCCAAGAAAGCCCCAGGACCTGATGGTGTCACAAGCATCATGCTGAAGCATCTGGGGCCTACTTCCAGATACGTGCTGCTGCAGATCTTCAACCACAGCTGAAGAGTGGGTGTTGTGCCTTCCATCTGGAAAGAGGCCGAAATCATTCCCATTCCAAAGAAAGGGAAGGACAAGAAGGATCACCGCAGCTACAGACCAATCAGCCTCCTCAGCTGTGTTGGCAAGCTGCTGAAAAGGATGGTCAACGGCCGCTTAGCTTTCTTCTTGGAGGGGCAGAACATATTCGTACCAACCCAGACTGGCTACAGAAAGTTCAGAAATACTGAAAACCAACTAACTCGCGTAGTCCAAGACATTCATAACTCTTTAAAAGAGAACATGCAAACCTTTGCTGTGTTTTTCGATCTCTCGAGAGCTTACGACAAAGTGTGGAAAGAAGGCCTCATGCTGAAACCCCTTCGAGCTGGTGTCCGCAACAATATGTACTTGTGGATCAAACATTATCTCTTCAACAGAACTGCAAGCGTAAAACTGGATGGCTTCCACAGCAACAGGGTCAAGCTGCGTGAGGGTGTCTCCCAGAGAGGTGTGCTTCCCCAACATTGTTTCTGCTGTTTATCAATGATATCACAGGGACCATCACAAAGTATGTCTCCAACAGTATCCACGCTGATGACCTCGCAGCTTGTACATCCTCCGAACACACCAGCACCACTACCTGCAGGCCTCAGGAGGTCATCAACAACATCGCTTCATGGACTGAAGATTGGGATCTCGAACTCAAATGCAACTCTTTTCTCTCTCTCAACAGCCAATAAGCAAGTCAACCTGAGGTTGCGAGGGCAAGCGCTACTACAAACGGATACACCAACATTTCTCGGCATCAAGCCTGACCTGGAAACCCCAGATTAAGAAAATGGAGAGCACAGCACCCGGGTCCAACTGCGTTTAGTTCATGCCTATTTTAAGAACTCATCACCATTATATACCAATCCAAAATTCTTATCCCTTCTTTTGTTTGTTGTTACCACTTGTAAGGTCTTTCGCTGTCTAACCACAATCATGGAAAAGAAACATTGCCTATGTGAAAGGAAATAACTTCAATAAAATAGCTCTCTGGGTAAACCTAAAAGCAGTCAGAATGAGGGGAATTTGTGTGCTGTGAGAGCAGAGGCATCCGCAAGCTAGCGTTGCTAAAGAAGCAGGCCAGGACGACTTGAGGAGCAGATTCCAAACTCCTCACCAGGGTGTATGTGGGAGCAGTCAGACCCACCATGGAGTATGCCTTAACCTCATGGGGGTCAGCCTCCAAAACCAGGCTGGACAAGATCCAAAACATGGGACTCCGCCTCATTCTTGGTACCATGAAGTCAACACCAATCCATGAGTTGGAGAAGTCTGCCAACTTTGAGCCCCTGGGAAGAAGACACGACCGGAAAGTCCTGATGCAGGGCGAAAAACTACAAAGATTGCCTTCACATCACCTCCATGGCAGACTACAGCAGCCCACCAAGAACCGCCTCAGACGCCAGATCCTCAACCACCAGTACAAGGCCCTCGGGGCACAATACAGTGACATCCTCCAAGAAGAACAGTCCTCTACAGATCTTGCCTTGCCTGACATGGAGGCTTGACCAAGAGGTAAAGGCCACCATCAGCCTTAGTGTTCCTGGCATCACTGTCAAAGACCAGCAAACAGCCGCAGTCAAGTCCCTGACTCTGGCCATGATAGACGATAGCTATCCTGCCAGCTCCGGGACACATGTCTACACAGATGGATCAGCGGAGGGTGCCACACGCAACAGTAGAAGTGGAGTGTATGTCAGATATTCAGACGGAGAATGCACCAGTAGCAGTAGCAGGACGAAAGCTCTGCTCCAACTTTAGGGCTGAAGTACTGGCCATCAAACAGCCCCTTGGCAGCGTTTCCATCGTCACGGACTCAATGTCCACTCTTCAGGCCCTTGAGTCTGCTGACCCAGACCCAATGGTTGAATCTCTCAAGGCCTCCCTCGCTACCCTGACTCAAAAGGCTGCAACTACTCTCCAGTGGGTGCCTGCTCATGCTGGCCTTTCAGGAAATGAGCGTGCAGATCACCTTGCAAAGAAAGGAAGCCAGCTCACCCAGCCTGATGTCTCTGCTATGAACGAGGAAGCCAAGACTCTCAATCGTGGCAGATTCAAAGTGGACTGGCTGCAGAGAAACAATGGCTACCATGCACACATTCGAACACTGGAGACAAGAGGAGAGAAGAGATAAAACCACGATCTTTCACCTGTGCACAGGGCACTGCGGCCTTCGCGCACACCTACGTTGGATTGGGGTCGCAGACTCATCTCTATGCCAGTGCAGACAAGCTGACCAGACCCCTTCCCATGTTCTCCAGGACTGCCCTCTCTATGGGGTGATGCGGCAACAGACCTGGCCTGGAGGGACGGACCTCAGAACCAAACTTTGGGGAACGGCAGGTGACCTTCCCTGAATCCACGTTTGCGACAGCACTGGGTCTGAGGTCTTAATGCGTAGCCAGTTGAGCCCTGAAGAAGAAGAAGTTGAGAGCAGTAGAAAAATAACTTTGTTTTTAATTTCGTAAATGTAAAAGTGGTATTCACATTTGTTTCCAATAATGAAACTGCTCTGAACATTACCGGAACTTCAAAGCTATGCACTAAAAACATCTGATTGAACTGCCTGTAATGCTTAGAGAAATGCAGCACACAGTGTTATCACGCTTCTAGATATCTGATTAATCAAAGGAAATATGCCTTAACACAAAACATTCAAATGTTGTAAACATATTACATGACGATAGTTTTGCCAATTATCAATAGTTTGTTGATTTTATTTAAAGAAAAACTATTTTGCCTTAAATATAGCGACCTAGAATCTAAATTCTTTCATGTATTAAAATCTGACAATAAAATGTTCGATATCAGAGCCATTTCTACGGAGTGAGGTTGGTGGAGCTGGATTTGTCTCCAGGCAAAGACACTCCGTTGAGTAAGTCGTGAGTTATTTAATGCAATGATTTCAAACTTTAGTACAAGATAATTTCGTTGTCCTATAACAACTGTTTTAAAGGTCCATATGACAATGAATAAGAAATAAATAAATTGAAAAAACGTTTGCAGCTACATAACGTATTGTTGATATAGTGATCGTTTTATCCTTCACCCTTTCATTTCAAGACTGTGCCTGTATGAATGAACTGATGAGTGCCTACATAGACTGATGAAAGTATACAAAGTCATACTTGTGTAGATTAAGTGTAGGATTGAAAAAATCACTAAAGCCAAAAGAAGAAAACACTCCCAGGATCCACTGAGAGGGGGAGAGAATGATGGATCCATCGGCGCCATTACGAAAATGACCGCATTTCAGAAACGGACTACGAGAATGCCTAATGATCTACTGGAGTTTCCGTTTGTCTGTGGAAGGACCCAGTTCTCAACCCAGCGCGGCATGAAGATCCACAGGACGAAAGTAGGCTGTGCAAATGCTCAGAAGAATGAGAAGCAGCGCACTGCATCTATAGATAAGACTTCGGAAGTCCAAGGCCAGGACTTAAACCACAGTGCCAAGGACATCCACGCTGATGATTCAGATGAGACCTTTGAAGCTCTTGAAGCCAAACGTCCAAAACTCAATCTGCTGCCCACAAATGCCAAAGAGGTATGGGAGAAACTTGATGTGAACATAACCCAGAAACAAAACACCCTGATAGAGAAAGGCACACTGGAGCAGAAAATGGCAACATTTGGAGACATTGTCTATTCCACCTGCAGGGATGCTTATGGAGTGAAACAACCTAAAGTTAAGACACCTCCTCAAAAATCCAGACGACAGCGAGAAATGAACAACATCCGAGCAAAGAAAAAGAATCCCAAGAAGCAGATGAAAGGCGCTCCTGTGATCAAAAAGCAAGGGCTTCAGAAGCTGTGGGATGACCTAAAATCGAGGCAATAAAGAAAAGAAGAAAAAAGAAGAACCAAGAAAGCCTCTTCCGATACTCCTTCAAGTTTGCAGAGAAAGTTGTTCGAGCAGCTAAAATCTGGGACACTCACTATGGAAAACATACTCCGATTCCTATAAAGAAACAACACTTGAAACCAGGGCTTGGATCAGTACCACACCAGATGATTCAGCTAGCGCTTGAGATGCATCACGAACCCCAGAAATGCTGAAGAGATAATTCCATGGCTTCTCTACGAGGTTCTCCACCAAGGAATACACAAGAGACTGGGTAAACTTAGAAATCGGCATAGCCATAGGCTGCACTGTTTCTCTCATTCTGTTCGTCTTAGCAATGGAGGTTATCCTGAAAGAAGACCAAAAAAACAAAGTGCTGAGTAAGTTAGACGAGCTAGGTGCTTCCTCCCAAATGAGCTTCAAACCAAAGAAATCCAGAAGCCTTTCTCTGAGGAAAGCAAAAGTAGCATCAACAGTAATATTCAGCATTGCAAACCAAGCCATTCCAACAGTCGCAGAGGAACCAGTCAAGAGTTTCAGGAGATGGCATGACGACTCCCTAAAAGACACAGAAAGGGATATCGAGACCAAGCAAATGGGTGAAGAAGGCCTGAAGACAATAGACCAGTGTGGTCTACCAAGGAAATACAGTCTGGTGTCTACATCATGTATTAGCTCTTTGCCCCAAATTCTGTCCTACACCCCGAACCCTAGACCACGACCAGCTGTGTGAAGACATAGCAGATTCCCAGCCCCCAGCTCCAAAGTTCTACAAACGCGCAGGATTCATACCACCCAAAGGGAGATTAAAAGAACTGGACATTTTCTGTGACACGCTACAGAGCCGCGTTGTGAGATCTTTCAAGCAGAAAAACCCAAAACTTTTTAACTTATCACATCCAGAACGAAAGGCTGTGAAAGAACTCCACCAACAAGTCATAGACAGATCCATCCGCATAAGAGTGGCTGACAAGGGAGGGAAAATTGTGGTACAAAACACAGGTGACTACATTAATGAAGCTAATCGTTCGCTTGACAATACTGCTCACTATAATGTAGATAATAATAATAATAATAATAATAATCATCATCATCATCATAATAATAATCATAATAATAGTAATAATAATCATCTAAAAAAAACACCTAAGGTTTTACCCTTTCAGTGTCTTTGATTTAGCCCACATGCCAAACCGGTTTTTTTAGTTTGTGTGGTCACTCAGCAATCATACAACATTGGTGTTACCCCACAAATTGAATGAAACAAAAATATCCTTCTACCACACACGCACACACACACCAAGCACGTACACATACGAACACACACATACGAACACACACATACGAACACACACACACGAACACACACACACATACACACACACTTCATAACAATCCTTCCATCGTCATTCCTTCTCCCACCTCACTCCTTCATTCTACTTGTATCTTTTGAACTGCACCGGTTTTTATTCTGTTATGTCTTAAGAGTGAATTTTATTCATGATTTTATTCTGCTGCTTATGCTACGACGATGTGACTTGTATCATTGTTGTTTTATCCTTGGCTGGACAAAAGCAGTAAATGTCGAAAATTCGGTGAAACGTTATCTTGTTTGTTTGCGTGTTTTAGTATGAATGTTTGAGATAGATAGATAGATAGTTTGCTTTGATAAAACTTGTTTGTGTCCAATGTTTGTATTTGTGAACCTCAGAAAACAAACTCAGTTTACTCTAACTTTACGATTTGTTCTGTGTTCTGAAAAGAAGAAAATAAAAGAAATAATGTGCTGATTTACCTTTTCTCCCAATGGGGGAAGATACACAATGCCTATGCAAAGACAGCTGTTGCGTCTTGTGAAAGACTCTTCAGTCTGCATGTCGGCCTGCAAAGAATGTCCACAGTGAAGGTTCAAGCTGAGCAAGAAGACTTTCTACAAGAGACTGGTTGTCCTCTTTGCACCAGATTGAAAGTCCACAATAAAAGCAAACCAGCACTTAGTTAAAAAGAAATGGTAAAAATCTTAGATAGATAGATAGATAGATAGATAGATAGGTAGGAACAAACATAATTAGCTGAAACTAGATTGAAAAGTTATCGAATGTAGCATTCGAGAATCACCCGCGGAGTTGCGCAGCCACACCCAGACTTCGGAGGATGACTGTGATTATCTTGCTGCTGCTGTATCCTGCTTGATGTATGCAGACGATGTTATATTGTTATCAAAAACAAGGAGTGGACATCAAAGACAATTACATAATCTATATGAGTATAGTTGTAATTGGGGGCTACATATTAATATAGAAAAAAACAAAGGCAGTCGTATTTTCTCGTTCAGAACCGATTACACCCATGGCATTTAAGTGTGGAGACAATATTATTGAAACCACAGACAGTTATAAATATCTGGGTATAATCTTTCAAAAAGATGATAATTTCAATAAAGCTCAAGAACATCTTAGCAAACAAGGAAATAAAGCTGCACATAATCTACGAAGATATCTTATAAACGAAAATATTGATATTAGGATTATCAATCAACTATTTGATTCCTTGGTTTCACCAATATTACTCTATGGTTCATAAATGTGGCTACCATATAATACAAAAACCAGTTTTGATTTATTTGAATACTTTGGAAAATGCTTGGGGAACACATTTCCACATGAAAATGTACATGCTAAATTTTGTAGATATATATTAGGTGTACATAAGAAAGCTATGCGCCTTCCAATCTTAGCAGAATTAGGTAGATTTCCCCTTAATTTAAAGGCATTTGTTAATGTTGTAGGCTTTTGGATACATATACTTGAATCTAAGGAAAAATCATATTTGAGACAGGCATATGATAACATGTTGCAACAAGATGGCTTGCAAACATCACGGATTAAGTTCATCAAAACAAAAATGTTTGAACTTGGCTTTGAGCATGTTTGGAACAATCAATTCACATTCAATGCTAAACAATTGCAACATGCTATATTACGAAGAATGCAAAACTGTTTTGGAAACTAAAAAAGGGAGAAGCAGCACGGCTCAGGTTTTATATTCAATTCAATTCAAAAACTTTATTGTCCATTAAAAACAAGTTATAATGGAAAATTTTCTTTTGTAACACGTGCAGCAGATTAAAAAACAAATATTAAAGCAATCAAAATTAATATATAAAACACACAGACAGACTGAGCCCCCCCACACACAGACACACAAAATACATCATTATCAATAGCAATATCACAGGAGTATTGCCCCCTACCTCACAAAACACTCCCTGCTAAACATTTATCACAGCATTTCATCATCAATATTAATTTACATTACATTATTTACAGGAATAACACATACACACACACCATTATAATCATCACAGGCAATAGAGAACATTTACCGGGGTATCACAGCTGAATCATCACATCCAAATTTAATGAAATTATAATTTATATTCACAAGACCAGAGTGAGGATACAGGTATTAATCATTAGATCACACACACACACACACACACACACACACACACACACACACACACACACACACACACACAGAGTCTGACAGACTGTTGTTTAATAAAGCACTACTTATGCACAATATCATAAACGGAAATGCTCCGAAAAAACTTATAGATTCATTCAAAGTCAATCCTCACAGACATAATCATTTGTTATCTTTTCCTAGACCTAGAAATAACCTCTACAAATCTAGTTTCATATACTCTGGTGGAACCTTGTGGAACAGCCTGCCTGCTACTCTAAAGAAAATAAAAAACAGGAACTATTTCAAGACAAGACTCAAACTGCATCTTTCGAATAGTCAACAGTAAAACATGTAATGGTTATCCTAAATTTGGTTTTAATGTCTCCTAGCCTCATCCCCGTCCATAGATAAAACAATAGTGTGTGAGTGTAAAGCTCTATATAATATATCTGTGGCCCCTTTTTTTCATTTTGATATGTGGAACACTATGTTGATATTGTATTGCTATTTCATGTGCTTTCTGTTAGTTGCTGTAAATATTTATATGCTCCTTTTCTTTCTGTAAATATTTATATGTTTCTTCTTCTTCTTCCTCTCTCTCTCTCTCTCTCTCTCTCTCTCTCTCTCTCTCTCTCTCTCTCTCTCTCTCTCTCTCTCTTATTTCTATGTCCTTAACCAGTATAATTTATGTTTCGTGTATGTATGTTTGGTTTATGCTTTTGTTTATAGATGGCTTGATGGGAAAAAACATTACAACAATAAAATTTTGACTTGACTTGACACACACACACACACACACACACACACACACACACTGCCAATTATCCCACCCAAGATTAATTTTAGAACTTCCAAGACTAATTTGGATTCACATCAGAACAGGATTAAACAGAGTTTTTGAAAGCAGTGTTGGAGTTGTTCAGAATGGCTTTGGCGGATGAAATGAAGGAGTGTTTGTATTGGTTCTTCTTAGCGAAGGCGTCGCCCTGAAGGAAGTGTTTGGAAAGAATCATGAAGGGGGTGAGTGGGATCCCGAAGGATTTTTCCTGCTTTACGTCTTGTGAACTCTATATGAAGATTAGAGAGTTGTTCCTGTTCTTTGCCAATGATTTTAGAGGCTTGTTTGACAATGCGTGTTAGTCGTGATTTGCACTTGACAGTGACATTTCCATACGAAGCAGAAATACTGAAGGTGAGGATGCTTTCAACTAATGATCTGTACACTGATTCTAAGATATTGTTATTCACTTGAAAATATTTCAGCTTTCTGAGAAGAAAAAGTCTTTGGTTGGCTGTTTTGCAAACACTATCAACATGGCTGTTAAAACTAAGCTTCTTGTCTAAAATAATAATATAATAACAGTACATTTATATAGCGCTTTACCTCAGATGAGCCCAAAGCGCTAATAACACCAAGGTATTTAAAAGTATCAGCCTGCTCCACATTTTCATCCTCAATTTTGGATGGCCTTACCAGGGATGCATCCTGCACCCGACTCTCTCCAAAACACAGCTCTTTGGTCTTTTTGACGTTTAGCTTAAGGAAACTGGAGTTGAACCATAATGATGTTACTAAAGAATATCGAATAGAACCGTACATTTTTCGTACTATTTGGATAGACAACAAAAACAGGCTCTATGTAAATTGAGAATTAGTGCTCATAATTTAAAAAAATCGAAATTGGTAGACACGAGTATTTTGCAAGAGAAAACAGACTTTGCCAAAAATGTCGTGAAATAAAAGATGAGTTACACCTTTTGAACACCTGCGTTATATATAAAGAAGATCGGTACAAATTGATGGAAAACATAGACAAACAAAGTTTAGAATCAAATGTTCAATCTTCATCAGATATGATGATGTTAGATGAACTACAGCCATTTGTGGCAAAATATGTTAGTATTTGTTTCAACAAAAAGCCTGAATAGTATTTTGCGTTGTTTGTAATCTTAACCTGTGCCTTATAAGCCTTTGTGTAGGTTTCATGGCAATAAACCAATGTTCAATGTACACAGCCACTTACACAACAAAAACAATATCACCTTCGCTCCGTAAACTCTGCGGGTGATAAACATTACCAGTTTCGCTCGCTCTTCGCTTCGGTCTGGTAAAGACAGCCTGAGGATCAGCGAAATAATAGGGCACAGTCAGACCAACAGGCTTGGGCTAGGAGCAACAGAAATGAAATGGTGATCAAAAACCAAATCAAGAAGTGAGAAAAGGGGAAGATACCCACAGAGTGGCAATGGACTGTAATGAGAAAACCTACTCCAAAGATATCTCACCTGGAATGATATAATTATGGCACATGGCTCCCCTTAGACTTAGCTTCATCATCAGATCTGTGTATGACCTTCTGCCCTCCAGCGCAAATCTGGTCAGATGGGTACATTCAGATAACCCTAAGTGACCGTTCTGCCAGGCATCCGGGAGGGGGGGGGGGGGGGGGGACAGCAGAGGGGACACAGAGTCATGACCTGGTAACACTTGATTGAGAGGAGCTTCTTCTCTGAAGACCTGCTGTTGTCCGGCTCTCCGTAGAGTTTCTTTTCATTGTATATATCAACAATCGTGCATAGCATTGATTTAAACTTGAAACATTTTATGATAACAAAAATATCCGCTTTTTGAATGGCGGACAATTAATAGACCTATCACTGACAGACAGTTAAAAGCGTGGGTACTCTGCTGATGAGGAACCTAGAACAAAACAGATTGACAATGTTAGAATCATATCAAAATGCATAAAAACCACCACAAAACAACACAACTTAAAACACCCAATTATTATCGAAATAACAGTAAAGCATACAAACTCCATGTAGTGGCTACATGCAGCAACATTATTAAATTCTCTGTAATTCTACTGAAAACCAGGAAAGTATATTTAAGTCATGGATGTAAGTTTAATGTTTTTATGTTTCTGAGTAGCTAGCTTTATTTTTTAGCTGGTTTACTAGTGTGTTTATGTTTTCAAATAATATTTTTGTGTGAATAACATTATGCTAAAATTGTTAATACTTTGTTGCTTTACTCCTGTCAGGCTTTACAAAAAATCACGTTTATAGCTTGTTCATTTTCCATAATACATCTTTGGGTTCAACGACAACACAGATACTGTTTTGCTTCCTCTCTGAATTTTCTGCCAGTCAGAAGATAGAGATAAAAATTGGACGACACTGAACACAACACTAGAAAAAGGCAAGCCGTTCGCACCAAATCTACAATGGCAGCGGAATCATCATCAACCAGCTTGATATAAGCGTTCTCCAAGTAAACGTCAAAGATCGTGTCAGGAAGAGTGAAAATTAGGAACCCTGTTGATGTAACGATAAGGGTCACGGACATGGAATGCACTTTACCACCACCCCCTGAAGAAGCCTGTTGGTCAATGTTCCCTCTCATTTTTTGAGAAATTTGAAAGGACTGCGTGACATGCCATATGAGAACAGAGTTTCCAATCACGAGCAAAATGAATGGAAACACTGATGTACACAGCATGTCCTGCAACTCAAAAAATCCTATGAAATGTTTGTACTGCTGCCTGAAATGACAATAGTTATACTCTGGATAGTAGGTCCAGGTGAAGAGAAAGTGAATGTTGAAGGCACAGCCGACAAACGTGATGAGGCCCACGACCCATTTCCCTCTCTTCAAAGTGCACAACACACCGACCCGATGAGGCACAACCACTGACGTCGCTCGCTGAAACGTCATAGCTGTCAGGAACCACGCTGACGTTATACCCGCTACGTTCCATATGAATTTCGGAACGAAGCAAAAGAGGCTGTAGCGGAAAAAGTAAACGAAGTATTTCTTCACCCATAAGAATATCAACAGCATCATGAGATAGACTTGGTCTGACACGGCCAGTGCAGTGAAGTACAGAGCTAGACAGGCAGTGGATTCTGAAGCCAGCATCCCTCGCATAACCAACACTGTCGTAACATTGCCAAATGTGCCCAAACTTAGTATGATTGGCGGAATGATATGCCAGCACAGAGCGTTGATTTCATGAAGTAGTTTTCCAAAATTAGTGACAGCAACGTTTGGGCCATCGGAGAGTGTTGGATCCAAAGGATTCCATGTGGAAATGTCTTGTAATGTATCGCTTAAAAGAATGTTTGAATGTGAAGTGTTCATGATGGATTAGAAATGACTTTCGCCGATGAATGTTTGTATCTTAATAATAAGCACACGGAATCAGAATATAGGCCTTCGTATTAACACGAGGGGCACTCCATATATTTCTCAAGTGGCCTGCATGCGTGGATTGATTCATTCACTTGTAAGCACAATCAAAACAGCAGTGAGGGAGACAGGCTCGACTGTTTATTCTCTACGTCATCAGTCCCGTAGTCTAGGACGACAAGGGACATAATTCAATACATACATACATGGAGACACTTAAAGACCCAACCGGATCATAATATTAACAGATAACTGGCGGTGTGCATCCTCCTTCTGGCAAGTCAAACTTTTAGAAGAGTCCCTCACTAGAACATATGCACGTGGATATCCTTTCAAACCGCACGGTTATGGCACCAGACCAGCTCAACTGAAGTGTGTCAAAAATAGTGCCATCGACGAACGCTCAAGCATCTTCAACTTTCAATAATTGCTTGCCCCTTCACCAGTGCTTCACATAATTATGATAGTAGGAAAAAAGTAACAATGGACTAAGTAAAAAAAAGAAATGGGTGGAAGACCGGCTAAACTCTGCAAAAGTCTGTTTTCTTGCAAAATGTCCAAAATAGCTATACTACAGCAGTGTGGTAACTTGCGATGTCACACTAAAATAGGGTACCAGGTACCAGTACTTGGACAGCAAGCTCAAAGTACCTTTCGTTAAATATATTTTTATGTTTCAATCTACAATTGAACTAAAAAAACATCAAAACGCTACACTCACACAAGCACATGAAGGTGAAATAAACAATAAACAATCTACAGTGATAAATCTTTTCTCCAGGACATGAACTGAAGCCATATAACCAGTTTTCAGAAATAAATCACGGCGTTTATTTGTTTGATAATGTTGCTACTATTCTGTTTTCTGTGATATTTTACTGATGGAGACTAACCTAGAACATCCAAACGGATAAATGTTGCTTGGTTTTTGGAATATACTGACATATAAATGTTGCATTGTCTTTAACGAAGTCCCAGATGCTGGCTAACTACTCGCCATCTAATTTGTTGTATGGTTTGGATTCAACCCTACCCCTTTTGTGATCTTCAGTAAACTAATGGGGCAAATAACGGTTATAACACTTCTGCATGCCGAGCTATTCATATTAGATTTTATCCAGGCTTCCTGATGAAAAGTTCAGTATGTTTTTCATCTCATCAGCATTTATCCAGAGATCATTTCTGACACACACTGGCCACGGTTTTAACAGTCACAATGCTCATTTGGCAACTGTAACGGTTACTTTCTTTTAACGTTCTTCTGCCAAATTGAAATTCCTTGAGCCATTTGTGAACTTTTGTTTCTGAGCGGGCAAATTCTAAAAAACAAGTTATCGACGTCTGATACTCTTGTTTGAATGTCTTTCCTTGAGTATAAGCGTAGAAGTTTATAGGTCGAAAATCTCAGTATTAAAGAGATTTTCACAGCTTGTGACCTTGGTGGACATTTTGCTTTGCTCAACGGTTTTGGACTGGTGGAAAATAATGAAAATTTACGACGTAAGTATTATGATAATGGTCTATCTCATGACTCTATTCATTTTTGTTGTTGACAGAATCTTCACATTGCAAAATATATGGAGTACCCCTCGTATATACCACACGATAAACATTAATAAAGCCGACGTTCAAACGCTTTCAAGCACAATTTCTTTGTATGATGTTTTTCAAGACAATAAAACAATGTTCTGCTTAGCACATAAGTGATCGGTAATTGGGGCTCTTACAAGTTTTAAATGTCACCGGGACAAGAATCATATCTTGGTAGGGTGAAAAATAACTAACTTCTTAGTTAATTAAGTCTGTATTCGGTCGAAAAATCGAAAATCCACGATAGCAAACTTCGCCTAATTAATTGTGTGTGTGTTCGTGATACAATTATAAACACTTGTATGTGTTTATTTCCTTGTCTGTCTGCCTGTCTGCAACCATGCATGCATGCATGCATGTATGTATGTATGTATGTATGTATGTATGTATGTATGTATGTATGTATGCATGCATGCATGTATGTATGTATGTATGTATGTATGTATGTATGTATGTATGTATGTATGTATGTATGTATGTATGTATGTATGTATGTATGTATGTATGTATGTATGCATGTATGTATGTATGTATGCATGTATGTATGCCCAAGTATCTAGTAAGATGTATATATGTATTTGTATGTACTATGTACTGCCTGTCTATGGGATAGTGCGTGTGTATACGCGTTTGTGTTAAAAAAAGACCCCACAAAAAAACAAGAACACAAGAAGAAAAAACCCCACAAAATAAATAAACAAACAACAAATTTAAAAAAAGCAAGCAGAATATTTATACTGCACTATAATATCTGGCGGGTCACACCATGTTGAGTAACATATTTGCTGCCAGCGGTGGCGGACAGCCCTCATACATGTTCAATATAATCCTCTTAGACTGGGTGCACTGTGTTGATCATTTCAATGAGAAATGTATTCCCTAAAAGTGTGTTTTACAGTTTTTATATTCTGTTGCTCTGTAAAGTGGTTTGATATTGACTTCAGAAATGGTTCATATCATTGTTGAGTTTGTATGTACTTTGTATAAAGTACTGTTAGGGAAACACTTATGATGTTTGTTATGGTTGTATGCAAATTATTGGTACATGAAAATGTTTGCAAATGTGATGTAAGTGGAGCTGCATTTTATCGTTAATATTGCTTAACTAGTTTTATGCAAGGTAATATTGCTACTTAGGTTTGGTAATAGGATATTGGCACTTTTAAATAAAGTAGCCCATTTTCACTCAATTAATGGTGTGGTCTTGATTTGTTGCAAAAAAGGTTTTGTGTGGATGCAAGAAACACAAATATTTTTTCTAGGCTAAGTTTGTACGTGCGTTTATTTTTTGCTTTTAGGGACATACACGCATAATCATGCCAAACATCGATCACAAAAAATATGAAGTCTGATCATTTTACACACAGTCTCTCTCTCAAACACATACAGACAGACACACACACACAAGCGCACAGAGCCGAACACACACACACAAGCGCGCGCGCGCGCACGCACACAATTATTTTATAAATGTGACTCACATCGTTGGTATTGAACACTATTCCACAGTAAGTTTAATTAACAGCCGCCCAAGCTAAGCTAGTAACGGCTACCAGCCGCGCAAGCTAAACTAGTAACGGCTACCAGCCGCGCAAGGGAAGCTGGTAATGTTTTCAGTGACTGTTGCCTGTTTATTCATGGATGGCTGATTATGTATGTATATGTCACGGGAAAATTTGGAATCCGGGAAAATTCTGAATCTTCCCGGGAAAAATCGGAATTCTGATTTCCCCCAGGAAAATTCGGAATTTTCCCAAGGCTGGGAAGATTCGGAATCTTCCCAGCCTTGGGAAAATTCCGAATCTTCCCAGCCTTGGGGAAATTCGGAATTTTCCCGGGAAGATTCCGAATTTTCCCAAGCATGCCATAGAAAACGATTCAGTTATAATTAAAAAACATTTAGAGTCCAAATTATTTTTGTGTGATCACAATGCACTTAACACAAATACATTAGGAACTCGTGCACAAACATACCTAATGATCAATTATGGATTTGTACCTTATTATGTTGAATATTCCACATCAAATACAGCTAAGAAAGAGATGTTTTATTGGTAAATTACTGCATGGAATATAAATAGTGTATCAATTATATCAGATTTTTGCGATACTTTTCCATGACAAGTTCTTTGCAGGTGTTCCATAAACTTTTCTGAAGGCGTGTGAGTGTTTAATTTGATGACAAAAAGGACAGGACATGAAAATCGTGCGAGGGCACATCTCTTCATATACCTCGCTGCCTGTCAGTTTGTCTGTCTGTCTCGCAGGTTCATCTGTATGAATATGAGTCACAATGTCGTGTTGCTTCGCTTCACGCTACGAGACAATAAAAAAAACTCTCTCTCTCTCTCTCTTATATTAGTCATAGGGCGCGCGCGTGTGTGTACGTGTGCACGCATGCGTGAGTGCGTGCATGTGTGCGTGTGTGAGCGCCTGTGTGCACGTGCGTAAGTGCGCATGGTTGGATGTAAGTTTATATTTATAACATGTGTTATGATTTATGTTTTATATTGTTTGGATCTTGTTATATTTGACTGTTACAGTATATTATACAGCATTATGAATCATTTGAATACCATTGTTTATTATCATATAATTATTACTTTTGTATTCCTGTCGTCATTCTCGATTATGTAATGCTTGCTCATTCATCCACATTCAACATTTTAAGTTTAAGTTTTTCTGTCACACACAATTCTTGTAACATCGATGTAAGCTTGGGAAAAATCGGAATTTTCCCGGGAAAAATCAGAATTCTGAATTTTACCGAGACGAATCCGGGAAAAATCAGAATTCAAATTTTCCTGGGAAGATTCCGAATTTTCCCGGGACGGATTCCAAATTTTCCCGTGACATATATAATGTATGTTCACACGGTAACGTTTGAACGGATGGACAATTGAGGCTCAAATTTTGCAAGCGCACAGGTAGTTAGGATATTCTAGGCCATGTTCGAAAATGAAAGTCATCGGTGAAAGTCACTGGCTCAGAACATTTTGGAGGTGGACATGTGCCGCACGGCTGGTGATATAGCGTCTTAACGCTCTAGTTAGCTGCGTATCCCGCAGGACACACATGACTCACGGGCATGCCAAAGACTATGGTAAGCATGAAAAGCAAACGATCAGTGCTTGACAATGTGACTGGACTTATATGTGACACGTATGGCTTATATTCATTTTTTCATTATGAATTATCATCACAACAAATAGCGCATGCATGTATGGCCGTCTGTCAATTCCGACCATGACTGTCAGATAGCAGAGGTGGCAGTTGCTATTCTATCGGGCTGGGATGAAAGTTGTTTACAGTGGAGATGCCTTGCCCAGAGTAAAGCCCCACTCTTTCGGCCAAAGGGATTTGAGGACAGCAAGCGTTGGGGAAAAGACCAACCAATCCATATGGCTGCAGCACTAAGGCCGGTGCAAATACTTAGCACGTAGTAATAACCAGTTTACAATGTGCTGGTATGCATTGAACGGAAATACACACAGCAGTCAGACACAATGAATACTGTAACATACAATTTATTTACGAAGTAAAGCGTTTAATGACGTTTTTGCTGTTGCTTTACCTGTGATTGTTTATATACGAGGGCTGATCATTAAATATTGGCAACGGTCCTGCCATTTGTAATCTATAAAACGTACAAGTATAATAGAGATACCAAAGAAAACTTCATTTTTTAACTCTTCTAGCACCATGTATTTGTTTGACCTTCTTGGTTGTCCGCTGCATCTCAACCGACAAGAGGGAAGTAACTTTTTTTTTTCAAGTGCGCATGCATTGCTTTAACGGCAGAAACAGTGACAGAAGCTCTACAAACAGAAAGACACACGGCAGTGAATGTTTTGCATTTGGTGGGAGTGTAGGCAAAAGTATTCGCCTATGGTACTAGGATTATGAGTTTAGGAGGTGGATGGATCTGGGGATGAAACTTTTTTGTGCCCTGGAGTTAACTTTGAAAGTCTTGTAGCGGCGTCCCAAAGGTAAAAGTTCATGTTATACTGACTGTACAAAACATAGGAGGTATCATTTGCAATCTTCCTGACTTTTCGCTTGGTTCGTCTTTCATACAGCTCATTCAAACCTGTCTCTCTTTCCAACAAGTTTACTACACACATTCACCACATCATCCAACATTCGCTTGTTCTTCAATCATAGACTTCCAAACCAACTTGTAAAAGAAATAGCAAGCACAGACTCAATGCAGCTACAGCAGTACATAATTATGCAACATGTTTGAATTAATACTGATATTTCTCAGTCTATGCAACATAAACAACATTGACTGACATTTCTTTTGTATAGTGTGTGCGTTCTTGTCAAAAGTCAGTTTATCGTCCAGAATGGTACCTACGTATTTGTACTCATATATTTTCCCCACTGTTTCACCATCGATCACTACCTTTGGCACAGTGGGTGGCTCTTTTCTGAAGTCTAATATTGTGTTCCCAACATTCTCTTTTGCCCAAGTTATTGTGTTCCCAACCTTCTCTCTTGCCCAAGTTCTTGTATTCCCAGTCTTCTCTCTTGCCCAAGTTATTGTGTTCCCAGTCTTCTCTCTTGCCCAAGTTCCTGTGTTCCCAACCTTCTCTCTCGCCCAAGTTCTTGTGTTCCCAATCTTCTCTTTTGCCCAAGTTCTTGTGTTCCCAGCCTTCTCTCTTGCCCAATTTCTTGTGTTCCCAGCCTTCTCTCTTGCCCAATTTCTTGTGATCCCAGCCTTCTCTCTTGCCCAAGTTCTTGTGTTCCCAACCTTCTCTTTTGCCCAAGTTCTTGTGTTCCCAGCCTTCTCTCTTGCCCAAGTTTTTGTGTTCCCAACCTTCTCTCTTGCCCAAGTTCTTGTGTTCCCAAGCTTCTCTCTTGCCCAAGTTCTTGTGTTCCCAGCTTTCTCTCTTGCCCAAGTTCTTGTGTTCCCAACCTTCTCTTTGCCCAAGTTCTTGTGTTCCCAGCCTTCTCTCTTGCCCAAGTTCTTGTGTTCCCAGCTTTCTCTCTTGCCCAAGTTCTTGTGTTCCCAGCCTTCTCTTTGTCCAAGTTCTTGTGTTCCCAGCCTTCTCTTTGCCCAAGTTCTTGTGTTCCCAGCCTTCTCTTTGCCCACCTTCTCGGGTTCCCAACCTTCTCTTTGCCCAAGTTCTTGTGTTCCCAACCTTCTCTTTGCCCAAGTTCTTGTGTTCCCAACCTTCTCTTTGTCCAAGTTCCTGTGTTCCCAGCCAGCCTATGCTATTAGTCGCTTCTCTGTCTTCAGTCACTGATTTCCTTTCCCTGTAGCTAACCCAGTCCACGAACATAGCATCCATTCTTTTCTCCGCATTCTTTGTTAACCGTCTATCTGCTGCATCAAAGAAAGTACGAAATTACTTCGATTCTTATTATTTATTATCTCTGCTTTGTGCTCAAGGACTTTGTGGGGTTTTTTCTCTCTTCTTTGAAAATGTTTTTAACGCTGAATCTATTTCTAAAATCATACTAAATGAATAGCACTGTACAAACTCTGCAAAACCAAACAATTCACTTTAAATTGATAAAATAAAAGTAGAACAACTGTGTCCACTGTCGCCAGGCAGTAGACATGTCCTTTGCAGCATCCAGTATTCTGCTAGTGTAATACTCCCCAGGAAGAAACCGTAACCCAGACTGGCACAGCTCCTGCCGCATTTCAAACACCACTGTTTTGACCTATGGCCCCTAGTGAAATCTTCGTTTGGTGTAGGCGCTGATGATGCTGGAGGCATTTATGAGCTGGATAACGTGTCAAGTCTACATGATGATATGACTCTACCCCACCATACACTGGAGGAGAGGCCACGCCTTGCAGGCAGCATGGTCACTTTCTCTCTGTTTGTTGTAATAGTGTTGTTCATAGACTGTGTAGTGTGGTGAAAGTTGTACGAGTGCAGCATGATGGAGTGGAGCATGTATTGGTCTGTGTTTTGTGCCATTCTGCCACCAGATGTACTGGTTATTTGGATTTCTTTTTTGGCACAATTTTCAAGTATTCTCGCCGGTCAAGAAACGCCATTTCTCCAACCCCACATCTGGATTCCATTTCGTCCATTCCTACCGCCTACCACCATCCCTCGGCTACAGCGTCTCTTTCTTCGGAAGAGGGATTCGTTCCCTCCATCTCCTCTACCCACCACCACCCCTCCCTCTCTCTTCCTTCCGCCCGCATCTCTTACTCCAGGCTACAGCTTTTATCTGTGGCCCCATCAACACTGGACCCCTCTATAGTGGATGCTATTAGAGGGGCAGGAATCGGTTACCACCGTCCCCATGTTCGCACACATCGAGGCGGGCGTCGAAAGCAGAAGAAAATCGGCATTGTGTGTGGAAACAGGCCTAGCCCCGCCACTACTCAACCCCCGCCAGCTGACAGCAGTAAATCCTCCGGAAAGCAACACAGCGTGTCTTCCTTGTGTTCCCGTCTTCCTGACAACGCTAGTAGGCCTAATAGATTTACTTCATGGAAACCTGTGGTCAGGTCAGGTATTTGGACGACCAGGCCTTGCAGCCTCTCAATGCGTCCTTCCTTTTGGTTAGTTTGGCAATTGCTGTGGCGGTTTTTAGCATCCATATTGATGCACTAATCATGGATGTACTTTAACAGGGCAATTTTTGGATCACTGTCTAGGAGGTTTTTGAATTTGTTAGTATCTGAGGCCAGTTTAGTATGTGCAGGGAGGTTGTTCCAATATTGGGTGACTCTTTGTTAGAAAAAAAGTTTTTTCTAATGTTAGTTCTGCTGTACCTGGTTAGGATCTTAAGTTCACTATTACGGGTTCTTATTTCGTTAGACAAGTGAAACAAGCCTTTGTTAGTATTGTCAGTGCCTTGAAGAATCTTGTAAACATTGATCAAATCTCCCCTTAGTCTTCTGTATTTTAAAGATGGCAAGTCTAATTTACTTAGCCTGTCCTCATAATCCAAATTTTTCATGGATTTTATGTTTGGTTGCTCTCCTCTGTACCTTCTCAATTGCACTGTGTCTGTTAGGGGATTTCAATTTTCATGTTGACTCCCACAGATCGTAGCTCTGTTAAGTCTTTAGAAGTGTTCGACATGTACAATCTTCATCAATCTGTGTCCGGACCCACTCACAATCATGGCCACACTCTAGACTTGGTGATTGAAAGGCCCAGTGATGGAGTTCACCGATCCTCAGAGGTCAATCATGACCTCGAGTCTGACCATGTTTGTGTTGTGAGTTTGTTTGACATAGAGCTCCCTGTCCACAAACACGTGTACCGCAGCGTCAGAAATATCCGCGCAATCGACAGAACTGTTTTCGGAAATTATATTAAAATAGAATTATCTAAGTACACATCTAGTTCATGTACTGCCGCCCAGTATGATTGTGCCCTTCAGTCAGTATTGGACAAACATGCTCCTGTTTCTACACGCAAAGTCTCTTCTAGCAGAGACTCAAGTCCTTGGTTTAGTGTGATGCCTAACGAAATAAAAGAAGCAAAGAAAAAACGAAGACAGGCACAAGCACAGTCGGATTCTTCAGGGCTCACTGTACATAAACAAATATATAATAAAGCTAAAAATGTTGTGACTTTCTTGACAGATCAGGCAAAAACGATGTACTACAGTACCAATATTACAGCGGCAAGATCTAGTAAAGAACTGTATTCTATTACAAACTGTGTGCAACGGTTAAACCTACCAGACTTCCGACTGTTTACCCCCACCATCATTGGCATGTATCTTTTCCGATTTCTTTCATTCCAAAATTGAGAACATTAGGTAAGAGCTTGACCTGCAGCCCACTGTCTCCCACCCCCTATGCAAAGATTTTGTAGGCTCCCCTCTTGTTGCCTTTTCTCCTGTGTCTGAGAAAGATGTCTTTGATGTTTTGAAAAGATCTGCCCCCAAGACGTGTGACCTTGACCCTTTACCAACCCCTTTGTTGTATGAATGTCTTGATGTTGTTGTGCCTGTCATGACTCAGATCATAAACAACTCTTTACTGAGTGGTGTTTTCCCTGGCCTGTACAAAACTGCTCTTGTTAAACCATTGATAAAGAAGCCTACCATGGATCATAATGACTTGAAAAGTTATTTGCCTGTGTCCAACTTAGCATTTGTTTCCAAAATAATCGAGAAAATTGTCCTTGCACAATTGTCTAACCATCTGTCAGCAAACAATTTGTTCAACCCCCTCCAGTCTGCATATTGACCTGCTCACAGCACTGAAACGGCTCTGACTAAAGTTCTTAACGATCTCCTCTTAGCTCTTGACAATGGAAAAGTGTCAGTCTTGACTCTCCTAGATCTGTCGGCAGCATTTGATACAATAGATCACACCATTCTTCTCTCTCGGCTGGAACGTGTTTTTTGAATCCATTCTACAGTTCTACAGTGGTTCTCCTCACATTTAACAAATCGCTTTCAGACTGTCTTGATCAACAATTGCAGTTCAGATCCAAAGTTATTTTTTTGTGGTGTACCTCAGGGATCTGTATTGGGGCCAGTTCTCTTTGTCCTGTACACTGCTCCTCTCTCTGATGTTTTTGCTAGTCACTCTGTTATTGACCATTCCTTTGCAGATGATACCCAGCTTCAAAAATCGGCAGAAATTACCCAACTTGACAGCGCTATTCAGTCTATGGAATCATGCATTCATGTCAAATCCTGGATGACCTGCAACAAATTAAAACTTAATGATGACAAGACGGAAGCTCTAATTGTTTCCTCTCAGCGTATGTCTGCAACTATCTCTTTTCCAGAAACTCTTAAAGTTGGCAATGCTTGTGTTCAGTTTTCTAAGTCAGCAAAGAATCTCGGAGTTACCCTCGATTCAAATCTCACAATACGTACACAGGTTATTAATCTCATACGTTCCATCAATTATGAGCTCAGACGAATCAGTGCTGATCGACACTTTCTGTCTGCTGAAGCCACGAAAACTCTTATTTCTGCCTTTATTCTTTCCCGCATTCACTATTGCAACTCTCTTCTCTGTGGCTGTCCTCAGTATGTCCTGCAACGTGTTAAAAAAACTGCAAAACAGTGCAGCACGCCTCACTCTCAAGATTCACTTCTGGAATTCCCTCCCACATGTCCGCTCATCTGACTATATCTCAGCCTTTCGCTCTGCCCTTAAAACTCACTTGTTTTGGACATATTATGATTGATTAGTGTTTGTGTGCGAGGTGGAGGTGGGGGTCCGTTTCATTGCAGAAATCTTGTACAAAATGTATTTACAATTATGTTATCATTCATAAGTTGTATGTAGAATGTCTACGTTTTGTAAACTTTAAATGTTTGTAAATGAGGTAGAAGGATATTTTTGTTTTTGTAAAATGTGTCTATTATAATTAGTCATGTAAATAGTATGTCGATGGCAGTATGATTTTATTTTAAGTTGCAGTATTGTATCCAAACTTGATTGAGAATGTGAATGTGGTCTATGTTTTTTCTTAGAATTTTCATATTGTAACTATTTTACTCTTGCAGGCATACGTACGTGCGTGCATGCTTGCGTGTGTGTGTGTGTGTGTGTGTGAGGAAGTAAGAGAATGTTGTGTGCAATCATCATGTTTATCTTACTTTGTAATGATTATTTGTTTGCCTTTAATGTTCTTGTTATTAATGTAAAGCGCACTGAGTTCATGTGAGAAAGAGCGCTATATAAATTCCCATTATTATTATTATTATTATTATTACACTAATAATAGTACCATCATTTTCAGATTTTAAAGCACACCAAGATTTTACACAAAATTCAGATTTTGTTATCAAATTTTCTTACCATATCGTTAGTAATATTATCAGGTGCAGGGGCTCAGTCTGTGAAAAAGTATCGCCTTATAGACTTAACTCCATAAAATATGCTAAGAGGGGCAGACAGAATAATAATTTTTTAAAACAACAACACACACACATGCACAAAATCAACAACATAAAAACAAACTTTAATGGGCGTTTGACTCAATGAGTGAGCTTTAAAAATCTATCCTCTGGACATTATCATGAACTCACTGCTGTTTTTCTATGGCTGCAATGCTCTATCTTAAAAAAAATTTTTATTAGGTTTTTGTCCCTTTTGGGCCACAACAATTTTATTTCAACTTATTATAATACAGTGAAACCTCCCTTATAAGACCTTCAAAACCATCCAAAATGAGGTCTTATAAGGAAGGGATATTATCAGGGAGGTATTTTTAATACCTACAAAGAGGGGCAATGTCTCAGAGAAGTAGATCTTATGGGAGGGAGTCTTATAAGGGAGGTTCCACTGTATTATTAATTGCTTGACCTGTTGGATTGATATTGTGAATATACATTACCATTTCAATGTAACAATCTCACTTCCATCTATACCCTCCCACCCCCAAACAATTATTACGCCCTACCCACAAAAGACTATAGTAAATGAATAACTGCAATCCCTTCAATAAATATTATCCACTTCAAAAACAAAAACAAAACCCCCCAGTCCTACAAATATAGACAAAATATTCAAATAGGCCACAGAAAAAAAATACACAGGCAGGGACATACACACACATGCATGCACACACACACACATTATAGAACATTCCACCCCAAATGTACACATTTTTAATGCTTTCCATAAATGGTACCATGCCACAATTTTAAACAAGTAACAACAGTGCAAAATGCCACACAACCGTTGCCAGTTTGTCATTGTTGAAATTATACAATCTAATGAAAGATACATCATATAATTTCAATTAAAAACAAACTGAACACACACATTCACATGCATCCAAATACAAACACACAAATGAATGCGCAGATACCTATTCACTTGGCTCCTCCAATTCAAATTTACAGTGTGTGTGTGTGTGTGTGCATGCGCACACATGTATGTGCACAAGTAAATTATATGTTCATATATGAGTCGAGTGTGTACACATAATTATGTGCTTGTGTGTATGTTTGGAGTGGTGTGTGTGTGTGTGTGTGCGTGTGTGCGCGTGATAGCGTATGTGTGTGTGTGTGTGTGTGTGTGTGTGTGTGTATGTGCATAAGTGTGAGTGTTTGTGTGAGTGTTTTTGCATGTGTATATGCATTTGTTCATATGTGTGTGTTTTTGCATGTGTGTATATATGTGCGCTTATGAATGTGCACAAGTATGCATTTGTTCATATGTGTGTATGTGTGCACATACATGCAACATGCATGTGTGTGTTTGAATAAGAGTCTTTTTTAAAAACATCTTTCTGCACCAGGAAAAAGTCCCAAACTCACATGTATCCCTTCTTCAGACTCATTACATTCATTTATTTCCATGTTTTGCTTTCTTTTTCTGCTTCACTCTCTTGTCATGCCTATACCTATTTCTCCAGTCACACACACCATCAAATCTGGCAGACTAGATGACAAAACAGAGAACATTGTCACATAATGTCTTTGACAAAATCTCTCATATATTTTGGGAGCTGGATAATCAATGACAATAACATGATCTCTCTCTCTCTGTCTTTTCTTCTTCTTCGCAGTGGGTGGCCACAATCAACACACTGATTATTATGCCATGGAACCGGGGAGGTTTAACCATATATGTCGGAAGAAAGAGCCAGGAGGCCTGAGAAGTTAAGTTAATAATGGTTATTGATTCTCTCTCTCTCATTGTCTGTCAGTCAGTCTCTCTCTCTGTGTTTTAAATGTGCACATTTCTAAGTTCATGTAATGAACTTTAATAATTATTTGATTGGTATACACGTTTGATTAATGTTCTTTCAGTTATGTTGTATCTCTGTCATGTTGTTGCACCTAACCTGAATTTCTCTTTGGGCGATATTAAAGTATTCTTGAACTTGAACTTGAACTTGAAGATGAAACTAAGAGAAGAGAGGACAGAAAAAAGAAAAAAGACTAGTTTAACTCTTCTAGCACCATGTATGTTTTGACCTTCTTGGTTGTCCGTTGCATTTCAACCAACAAGAGGGAAGCAACTATTTTTTTGTCGAGTGCGCATGCATTGCTTTAACAGAAGAAACAGTGACATAAGCTCTGAAAATAGACAGACATGGCAGGGTGCTTGGCAGTGAATGCATTTGCATTTGGTGGGAGTGTAGATTGAAGTACTGGGCGAATGTATTCGCCCATGGTGCTAGAAGAGTTAAAAGCTTTGATGGGGATCCGTTGGGAAAAAAAGAAGAGGCGTTTGCTTGGTTGTTAGACTGATGACCCCTGAGTGGGGCCACCAGCCGCAGCAGGTGCAGAAGGAGGGTGTCTGTTGAGGAACTTCCAGACTCAAGCTGCAAAACTCTCTGGAGTTCTGGCCCCCATTGCTGATGTTGGTAGGTCATTCCACTTCCTGATTATTCAAGGAAAGAAGGAGCTTTGATGGTATTGTGTCTGACACTGAGGGATGAAGAACTGTTGCCGCTCTTTGCTCCTGTTCACACTCACCATACCATTGAGTATTTTATACAGCATGGTGAGTCTGGTGGCCTACTGGCGTTGCTGCAGTGAATTCCATCTAAGCCTCTGTAGCATGTCGGTAACGCTGGCTGTCCTGTGGTATCTGTTTGAGACAAATCTGGTAGCCCTGTGCTGGATTGCTTCCACCTTGTTTAACTCTTCTGAGTGAAGGGGTCCAGACCTTGTCTCTCTCTCTCTGTCTCTCGCATAGAAGCTCTCTTTCTTTGTGATGTCACGACACCTGTTAAGCCAATGACAATAATTAATTAAGTGGTCAGTTCTCTCTCTCATTACCATTCTTTCTCTCTCTCTCTCCGCCTCTCTCTTTCTGTCTGTCTGTGCATCACTCTCTCAATCTCCCACAGAAGCTCTCTTTCTGTCTGTCTGTGCGTCACTCTCTCAATCTCCCACAGAAGCTCTCTTTCTGTCTGTCTGTGCGTCACTCTCTCAATCTCCCACAGAAGCTCTCTTTCTGTCTGTCTGTGCGTCACTCTCTCAATCTCCCACAGAAGCTCTCTTTCTGTCTGTCTGTGCGTCACTCTCTCAATCTCCCACAGAAGCTCTCTTTCTGTCTGTCTGTGCGTCACTCTCTCAATCTCCCACAGAAGCTCTCTTTCTGTCTGTCTGTGCGTCACTCTCTCAATCTCCCACAGAAGCTCTCTTTCTGTCTGTCTGTGCGTCACTCTCTCAATCTCCCACAGAAGCTCTCTTTCTGTCTGTCTGTGCGTCACTCTCTCAATCTCCCACAGAAGCTCTCTTTCTGTCTGTCTGTGCGTCACTCTCTCAATCTCCCACAGAAGCTCTCTTTCTGTCTGTCTGTGCGTCACTCTCTCAATCTCCCACAGAAGCTCTCTTTCTGTCTGATATTATGAAACCTTTATAGGCATTGACATTATATTAACACTTTAGAATTCAATTTTGTCTTTCTCTCCCCCCCCCCCCCCCCCCCCTCTCTCTCTCTCTCTCTCTCTCTCTCTCTCTGATTTAAACATTTTGTCTGAAACAAATGGAAATACATAACAAGACAACTGAAGCAGCAACAAGCAAATCTCTCTCTCTCTTATTCTCTTCACAATAAAATATTGCATGTGCGATATATCAAATACGTGCTGATCAGTTGTTAGGAGGTTGACAGTCACATTCATTTCTGCACTTCAGAGGTTCTTGCACAGTTTGGCTCTGTGGGTTCTCAGTATTTTGTTGTTCCGCTTTTTCCACTGAAGCCCCTGTCTGCAACACATATTCAAACTCAAACAATGCTTAATGTTACAACGCCAGGCTTTTACATTAGGGGTGCACACGTACACACACAATAAAACATAAAAAAACAAGAGAACATAAATAGACAGCGAGTCTACAGCAACTACTGAAAACCTATGCATAGACAGACAAAATAAGTGAGAGAGAGTGAACAAAAGAAAGAAAGAAAGAGACAAAGAAAGCGAGAGTGAGAAACAGAGACAGAAAGAAAGACAGAAGGAGAATAAAAATCAAAGGCTGGATAATCAATGTCCAGTCTTATCTGCTTAACTCTTAGTCTCATATAAGGCTGCCTAGTGTTTCAACTCCCAGTTCATAGAAGGAATTGGCAAAAAGAGGCTTGCAGTGGGCAGGTATGCTTATACTACAGACAAACCTCTATTTTAAGACTTCCAAAATGTCCGGAAAAATCGGTCGTAAATTGGAGGGGTCGTATGACGGAGGTTTTCACTGGCAGCCGTAGAAAGAAAAAGTTCAGCACAGTTCATACTCTCTTCTTCATGCACACATACAATGACATATTAAAACTGGATTTGGGTCTTTCCAACTCCATAGGATTGTGCAATCGATATTACAGTTTCACTTTGCCGACTTCTTTTAATCACCTCCACTCTCGTTCAAAGTCAGTGGTTTTCTTTTTCAAAGTCAGTGGTTTTCGTGCTTTTCCTACGCTCTCTGCCATCTTTTCTACAACAAGGGAAGCGACTCCGCTTTCAGGCCCTTGACCATGGTTGTTTCCCTTTGCTCGAAGTCTATGCAGACGACAGCAACGGTCGTAAAAACCAACAAAATGGCGGTCGTAAGTCGCGTTTTAGAGGAAGTCGTTTAAGAGAGGTCGTTTACATAGTAAAATGCATCTGTGCCAACAAATCCGGTCTCAAATGAGAGGTGGTCGCTTAACAGAGGGTTGTAAAATAGGGGTTTGTCTGTATTATAACTTTTATTCTAATTGATGCATTTGAATGAAAATGTAAGATTGTGTGGATATATGATTGTTTTGCAAGTTGAGTATTTCTTGCTAGTTGTTGGCATATGTTGATGTTAATTGTTTATTTTTGCTTTAATTAATGATTTTTTTGTAAACAATAAAAACAAATTGAACAAAAAATTGTGAGTGTTGTCTTGCTTTATGCTAGTAAAACACACAACACTGATGAACAAACAACAACAAAATAATCCACTGACCTTGTTTATTTTGTGTAGTAATTAACAATTCATTAACGGTTCACACAGGTACACAATCTTGAGTTTGTGAATCATCTTACAATCAGTTTCAAACCAAATATCACAGACTGCAGATCCACTTCATAATGATCAAAGTTCAATTGAATCGCTGTTTAGCACACTAAAGTTCTGCTACAAACACCGGATCGCTGTTTATTTGATTTTTTTCTGATTTTTTTCCTGTCATGCTGTTATACGGCGAAGGTGAGTCACACAGGTAAGGCGACGATGTAAACAAATCGGAAATATTCCGATCACCGATTCCAGACAAGTCATTTTTTAGCACTGTTGACACAGTCATTTCACTTCCAAAGTCCTATTAAGTTCCTTCTTTGTGTTCTGGAACCATTCGGTCGATAAATTTGCCAAAGAACGATTCATAAAACGATGCAGCTTTGGCCATTTTTGTCCAGAAGTCGAACAAAAAAAATTCGGTAAAAACCGACGCAAAACTTTGTGAGATCGGCCTTGAGGTGGTTATGAAGCAGACAGGAAGGAAGTTTGACACTTTAGGAAGCTAATCTGCGCATGCTCGAAAGTTAAAGCATCCTCTGCTTTTCCTGTGAAACCGGTTTCAGTTGTAGGTAACTAGGCGCGTTTTGAAGCGGTTTATGAACCAGCAGTAATGGCGGACAGGCGCGGTTTCAAGCGGTTTATGAGACTAAGAGTTTCAACACATTTTTTTGTTTACAAAGATGGCATCTGCTGTGTTGGACACAAACTGAAATGGAGTTGTCTTCCTTGGCAATAGTTTGGCTTGTGTCAGTGCTGTCAAAATCGCAGTCTTTAACTTTTTTCTTTCCTTTAGTTTTAACACACAGAACCCAGCAGTTTTTACATAAATCAAGTGTGCAACTGAGTTGTTGAATGACCAAACCTATCTCTGAATTGTAATGACCCGTCACTTTCTCCCGTTACATATTTTTTAATTTTTTACCAGCTATACCAATTTGGATGAGTGGCAATTGCTGCCTAACACAACAAGGTGCACTTCTAACATTGCTCCATGATAGTGAGCAAACTATTCACTTCACTTCACTTTTCAATACAGTTTGCAAACTGTTCACTCCAGCAACTAAAACACCTACCTCCATGTTGTTGTGAGCCTTTTGCCCAGGTTTCTGTTTTGCCCAAGCGATGCCAATTAACTTGACAGGTTGTGTTTCTACTATTTTCTGATATCTTTCATATTTCTCAATTATAGTGACCACATCATTCCTTTCAGCAACCAAAACCTACCTCCATATTGCTGCTTGCCTTGACCATGTTTCTGCTTTACGCCAGAGGTATTAATTTTGGTGTGTGGTAATGGCTACCTGGCAGGGTGTATTTCCAATATATTCTAACTTCTTGAAATGAATTTTTTATATGTTTTTTCATTACAGAGTGCAACCTATTCATTTCGCTTTTCAGCAACCAACACTGAATTGCTGCTGTGAGCCCTAAGCTCAGGTTTCTGCTTTTCGGCAGCAATACCAATTTTGGTGTGTGACCTTTAATGCCTGGAAGAGTATATTTCTAATATTTATTAATATTTCTGACTTATAGTGTGCAAATTCCTCCGAAGATGGAGTGTGGCTGCCCACGTGGCAGGGTAATCAAAAACGGTCACATACGTAATGTTCTCATCCCTAGCTGATGCATTTGTACCATAGTGTTCAAGTGCTTCGGCTGTTGGGATGATCCCTGGAGTCTTTAAGCCAGGGTAAGACAACAACATAGTGTGCAAACTATTCCTTTAACTCTTCTAGCACCATGGGTAAATGCATTCGCCCAGTACATCACTCTACACTCCCACCAAATGCAAAAACATTCACTGCCAAGTACCCCACCATGTGTTTGCCTGTTTTTGGAGCTTATGTCTGATTTTTCCGTTCAAGCAATGGAAAAATAGTTACTCTCCTCTTGTCGGTTGAGATGCAACGGAGAACCAAGAACGTAAAAAACATACATGGCGCTAGAAGTTTTAAGCAACCAAATCCTACCTCCTTATTGCTGTTGTGAGCCTTTTGTCCAGTTTTCTGCTTTAAACCAGCAGTGCCAAATTTGGTGTGTGGCCGTTGCTGCCTGGCGGGGGGGTGTATTTCTAACATTTTCTAATATTTCTCAATAACAGTGTGTATATTGTTTACATCAGCAGCCAACCGAAACCTACATTCATATTGCTGTGACCCCTTAGCCCGTTTTTTTCCCTTTCACTAACAGTACCAGTTTTGAGATGTGACCTTCACAATGCCTGGCAGTGTGTATGTCTAATAAATTATTCTCTAATATTTCTCAATGATAGTGTGCAGCCTATTCCTTTCAGCAGCCAAAACCTACCTCCATATTGCTACTATGAGCCCTTTGCCCAGTTTTCTGCTCTACACCAGGCGTGCCAATTTTGGTGTGTGGCCGTCGCTGCCTGGTGGGGCGGTGAACCTCGTTGTTGACGGTCCAGGGGCCCAGAGAGTCGTAGGCGTAATAGTCCATGGGGTACACCTTCTTCCAATCCGCCTTTTTCAGGGCTACGGATAGCTGAAGATAAACGTTAGTACTACAAATATGCTCAGCTTAACTCTTAGCATCCTATAACAGTATAAGGAAGTGGCAGAGCCAAGCCCACAATCCTGTAAGGATCTGGCAGAATGAGCAAGAAATGGGTAAAAACTGGACTATAAGACGCACCTGTACATAAGCCACATCCCTTAAATTGACAAAATAGTACAGCAGTCACTACTTCATCTTTTTTGTGTGACAAAATAGTACAGCAGTCACTACTTCATCTTTTTTGTGTGACAAAATAGTACAGCAGTCACTACTTCATCTTTTGTGTGACAAAATAGTACAGCAGTCACTACTTCATCTTTTGTGTGTGACAAAATAGTACAGCAGTCACTACTTCATCTTTTGTGTGACAAAATAGTACAGCAGTCACTACTTCATCTTTTGTGTGACAAAATAGTACAGCAGTCACTACTTCATCTTTTTTGTGTGACAAAATAGTACAGCAGTCACTACTTCATCTTTTGTGTGACAAAATAGTACAGCAGTCACTACTTCATCTTTTTTGTGTGACAAAATATTACAGCAGTCACTACTTCATCTTTTGTGTGACAAAATAGTACAGCAGTCACTACTTCATCTTTTGTGTGACAAAATATTACAGCAGTCACTACTTCATCTTTTTTGTGTGACAAAATAGTACAGCAGTCACTACTTCATCTTTTTTGTGTGACAAAATAGTACAGCAGTCACTACTTCATCTTTTGTGTGACAAAATAGTACAGCAGTCACTACTTCATCTTTTTTGTGTGACAAAATATTAGGTATTTATTCACATATAAGCCGCACCAGTTTATAAGCCGCAGAGAAAATTTAATGTGCACAAAGCAGCACAAATATAGAAACTTTCCTATCAGAACATGAGTATTTAATGTTTTCATATACTTTAAACATGAGATTTGAATATTTTGATTACCAAAACCAGTTTTGAATCTCGAAGAAGATCAAAATAGGCTAAAGAATGTGGCCAGAAACAGGTTTAATCATACTGATAAATGTATAATGGGAAAAAATCCACAGATAAGCCGCATCAGTCTATAAGCCGCATGGGCCAAAGTTGAGGAAAAAAGTAGCAGCTTATAGTCCGCATTTTACGGTATGCTTATTCAAAATATTATATTGAAATTATTTGTGAATAAAAGTTAATGAAACTTTGTAGTAATCTTGCTATGATATTGTTTTCTGTGTTGACAATGTTATTTTTTCCAATCTGACATTATGTTTGTTTATTTGGATTGATTATTACGAGAACAAAACAAAAATTAAGGTGTGTTCAACAAAGATGTTAAAAAACAATGTGTGGTGAGTTTATTATTGCAGACACAAGTCACTTACATGATCAGAGAAACACGAATGCTTTCCGGCTGTCGTTAAAGCTTCCTCTCTGCATTAGAGAGTTCCCACTTCCTTAGCAATATGACTAAACAACGTGGGTGGATCGGTGCGCTTTCATGCGGTTTAGGACTGACGGTGAGGTGCGCATCGGTGCGGTATAGGACGCTAAGAGTTAATGTTTTATTGTTATCATAATCATTAAGAATAATGAACTCTATTTTTCAAAGCTCTCTTAATCTGGAAACAGAAGAGACTGCTATCAGAATCAAGGAGTGTACCTGCAGGGTTTCTGAAAACGTAGATTGTGCATATTTACGCATCAGACCTCTCAAATCACCCCCTAGAATCTCAAACCATGCGTGAGATTTACCCTTTAAAATCTCAAGAAGGGGGTGAGGTGACGCATTAAAATGGTGATTCATGCCTTAACACAGTCGTTACTTTTCAGTAAGCTAATGACGTTGCTCCTATTTCTGTGCTCTGCTAGGCCTATCTCGGATACTGCCACAAGCTGGAGTCGCAAGCCTAGATCTGCTGAAAACTCTACAAGATCGTGCAGAAAGCCCTGGCTCTTGAAGCTTGGCTACAGTCTGGCAAGTTTGCAAGAAAACTCAAAAACAAAGAAGGAACAGGTTGTTCCATTAACAGAACAAAGAAGTGATGAGTGAGTGTGTGTGTGTGTGTGTGTGTGTGTGTGTGTGTGTGTGTGTGTTGTGTTGTGTTGTGTTGTGTTGTGTTGTGTGTGTGTGTGTGTGTGTGTGTGTGTGTTGTGTGTGTGTGTGTGTGTGTGTGCAGCGCACAGAAATTGCGGTAGAATTTCTCTCATATTTTTGTCTTGACCCTTTGAAATTTGAAACTGGGGGTGAAAATATCCCTGAAAACTGGGGGTGGGGGTGAGCATACCCCTTAAAAGAGGAAACAATCAGAAACCCTGTAAGCAAAATTCACTTTCTGTTTCCGTGCATATCTGTCCAGACCACAAGACCAGCAAGCAAACCAGATGAGCAGCTGTGTGTGCGAGAGATGCCCCACGCAAAGTGAGCAATGTCGCAGGCGCTAGTGAGGAGAAAAAAGGAAGCGTAGCCAACAGCAGTTTTCAGACATTAAAAAACTGATGTGAATGTAATGCAATAAGGCGTTAATAAGCATCTTTATCCTGGCTCTTCAAGCCTATTGACATCTGAATTCAGTCAATGTATCTGACTGCACCTAAAGAGAAAGTTTAGCAAATCTACTCTATCAACACTCTGGATAGAAACACCTATGTTAGTACTTTACAACTTACCTCGTAAGGAGTCAGTAGGGGTTTGTCGAAAGCTGTGCCCCAGTCGATGGACAGTCGAGGACAGGCTACCTGCACCCACCTGTACAGAGACACAGGAGATTAACAGTCGTGGGACAGGCTACCTGCACCCACCTGTACAGAGACACAGGAGATTAACAGTCGTGGGACAGGCTACCTGCACCCACCTGTACAGTCACACAGGAGATTAACAGTCGTGGGACAGGCTACCTGCACCCACCTGTACAGAGACACAGGAGATTAACAGTCGTGGGACAGGCTACCTGCACCCACCTGTACAGTCACACAGGAGATTAACAGTCATGGGACAGGCTACCTGCACCCACCTGTACAGTCACACAGGAGATTAACAGTCGTGGGACAGGCTACCTGCACCCACCTGTACAGAGACACAGGAGATTAACAGTCGTGGGACAGGCTACCTGCACCCACCTGTACAGTCACACAGGAGATTAACAGTCGTGGGACAGGCTACCTGCACCCACCTGTACAGTCACACAGGAGATTAACAGTCATGGGACAGGCTACCTGCACCCACCTGTACAGTCACACAGGAGATTAACAGTCGTGGGACAGGCTACCTGCACCCACCTGTACAGACACAGGAGATTAACAGTCGTGGGACAGGCTACCTGCACCCACCTGTACAGTCACACAGGAGATTAACAGTCGTGGGACAGGCTACCTGCACCCACCTGTACAGTCACATAGGAGATTAACAGTCATGGGACAGGCTACCTGCACCCACCTGTACAGTCACACAGGAGATTAACAGTCGAGGACAGGCTACCTGCACCCACCTGTACAGTCACATAGGAGATTAACAGTCATGGGACAGGCTACCTGCACCCACCTGTACAGTCACACAGGAGATTAACAGTCGAGGACAGGCTACCTGCACCCACCTGTACAGTCACACAGGAGATTAACAGTCGAGGACAGGCTACCTGCACCCACCTGTAGTCACACAGGAGATTGAACAGTGAACAGACCATTCATACATGGCAATCTGGTTACAGGGAAAAAAAATAAACACTTTGTAGCCTCGCAGTGTTGATTCTAGGATTTTTCAAAAGGGAGCCCTTGACTGGAAAAAAGGAGCCCCTTGGCTCCCCTCAGCAACGGAAGTCTGCGGCATAATAACTAAATCTTTATGCACACTACTTATTAAAAAAAAGAAAAGGTTTGTATTTTTTTCAATTTATTAAATTACTTCTTTCATGCAAACACATTTCTGTGAACGAGAAAAAGGATTGGAAGAGGAGAGGAAGATACTGCATGGACAGTGTGTGTGGTGGGGCAAGGACAGAGAGGATTGGAAGAGGGAGAGGAAGATACTGCATGGACAGTGTGTGTGGTGGGGCAAGGACAGAGAGGATTGGAAGAGGGGAGGAAGATACTGCATGGACAGTGTGTGTGGTGGGGCAAGGACAGAGAGGATTGGAAGAGGAGAGGAAGATACTGCATGGACAGTGTGTGTGGTGGGGCAAGGACAGAGAGGATTGGAAGAGGGGAGGAAGATACTGCATGGACAGTGTGTGTGGTGGGGCAAGGACAGAGAGGATTGGAAGAGAGGAGAGGAAGATACTGCATGGACAGTGTGTGTGGTGGGGCAAGGACAAAGAGGATTGGAAGAGGGGAGGAAGATACTGCATGGACAGTGTGTGTGGTGGGGCAAGGACAGAGAGGATTGGAAGAGGGGAGGAAGATACTGCATGGACAGTGTGTGTGGTGGGGCAAGGACAGAGAGGATTGGAAGAGGGGAGGAAGATACTGCATGGACAGTGTGTGTGGTGGGGCAAGGACAGAGAGGATTGGAAGAGGGGAGGAAGATACTGCATGGACAGTGTGTGTGGTGGGGCAAGGACAGAGAGGATTGGAAGAGGGGAGGAAGATACTGCATGGACAGTGTGTGTGGTGGGGCAAGGACAGAGAGGATTGGAAGAGGGGAGGAAGATACTGCATGGACAGTGTGTGTGGTGGGGCAAGGACAGAGAGGATTGGAAGAGGGGAGGAAGATACTGCATGGACAGTGTGTGTGGTGGGGCAAGGACAGAGAGGATTGGAAGAGGAGAGGAAGATACTGCATGGACAGTGTGTGTGGTGGGGCAAGGACAGAGAGGATTGGAAGAGGAGAGGAAGATACTGCATGGACAGTGTGTGTGGTGGGGCAAGGACAGAGAGGATTGGAAGAGGGGAGGAAGATACTGCATGGACAGTGTGTGTGGTGGGGCAAGGACAGAGAGGATTGGAAGAGGGGAGGAAGATACTGCATGGACAGTGTGTGTGGTGGGGCAAGGACAGAGAGGATTGGAAGAGGAGAGGAAGATACTGCATGGACAGTGTGTGTGGTGGGGCAAGGACAGAGAGGATTGGAAGAGGGGAGGAAGATACTGCATGGACAGTGTGTGTGGTGGGGCAAGGACAGAGAGGATTGGAAGAGGAGAGGAAGATACTGCATGGACAGTGTGTGTGGTGGGGCAAGGACAGAGAGGATTGGAAGAGGAGAGGAAGATACTGCATGGACAGTGTGTGTGGTGGGGCAAGGACAGAGAGGATTGGAAGAGGGGAGGAAGATACTGCATGGACAGTGTGTGTGGTGGGGCAAGGACAGAGAGGATTGGAAGAGGGGAGGAAGATACTGCATGGACAGTGTGTGTGGTGGGGCAAGGACAGAGAGGATTGGAAGAGGGGAGGAAGATACTGCATGGACAGTGTGTGTGGTGGGGCAAGGACAGAGAGGATTGGAAGAGGAGAGGAAGATACTGCATGGACAGTGTGTGTGGTGGGGCAAGGACAGAGAGGATTGGAAGAGGGGAGGAAGATACTGCATGGACAGTGTGTGTGGTGGGGCAAGGACAGAGAGGATTGGAAGAGGGGAGGAAGATACTGCATGGACAGTGTGTGTGGTGGGGCAAGGACAAAGAGGCAGACAAAAAGTGAGACAGTAACTGTAAAGACACAGAGAATGAGGAAATACTGAGAGGTGGAGTTCCAGGGTAAAGACAATTTTGAAAAAAAGGAAACAGACTTGAGTTGGAGAGAGAGAGAGAAGCAGGAGAGAGAGAAACTCAAATGTTTATTGAGGATAACTGAATAAGCACAAAATAAGGCTTTTTTTCATCAGATCCTCAGACAAAGCAAGCAAACAAACAACAATTAAACGATAGGCAACAACACAAATAAAGAACAATCAAAACAAACTAAAGAAATAAGGAACATGCATGAAAAAATACACACACACACACACATGCAAGCATGCACGCACATACATACACATTTTTATCCACATGTTATCTCATAACATGATATTCAACAGGGTAATAATAAGAGAGAGGGAGAGTGAGAGAGAGAGAGAGAGAGAATGAGAGAGAGAGAGAGAGAGAGAGAGAGAGAGAGAGAGAGAGAGAGAAAATACTGTGCTCTAACCGAAGTCCTCACTATACTGTTCACAACTGCCACGATCATGTGCTGCACTCAAGATTCATGCTTTTCCGTTGTGACTTTTGCCAATTTAGCGATCGTTTCAAAGTTTCATCGTGGATGTCATCGTCCTCTTCCTTGAAACACAAAGAATCCTTTGGAAAGACTTTAATCTGTGTCCTTTCCAGTTCATTTTGCATGGGCAGTTTCAACAGCTGTTTCGAGAGGAACATTTAGTTCATCTATATTTTCAGAAGTTTTTTCAAGCCAACTTTAGTTTACCATAAACAACTTTTCATAAATAATAGTCAAGAATATAACTGCTAGATTTTCACCCACGGGCAATTTTATTTATGTTTGTGAAACAAAATGAATTATTTAAGAACATTTTCTACTAAATATGTTTCATGATACTACTCAACAAAAAAAGTTTTTACAAATTAATTTGATGAAAGAAATATGTTTGAAATACTATGTAGAACATACAGTCAAAATATTTAAAGGATGTACTGTGCAAATTTTTTTAAATCTAAGATTTCTAGATTCAGTCTTTTAACTAAATACTCGACTCTGTGTGCGACGGAACAGCTGTATTTCCGATTTGGTTGACACATCGGCCGGCATCGCGAGCTCCGCTTCACTTCTTGACCCACAGTGCTTAGCCTTAGTTGTGCAAGCATCCTTCATTGATAGGCCACAAAACCACGAAAAATAAAGCGAGTTTGCTTTGTTTTATTTGCTCTCAACGCTGTTCACAGAACGTGAACCAGGCACTGGAGAAACTTCGAAGTTTCGTCGGAAATAAAAATGTGGAGAGAAAATGTATGTACAGCTCAGGAAATGGGACAACAACAAAAAAGAGAGAAAAAGAAAATGTAGTGCTACTTTCCATCACAGAGTTAAAATCTCACAAATCAGTTGATAACTACAAGTCTGTTCATAATACAGACAAACCTCTATTTTAAGACTTCCAAAATGTCCGGAAAAATCGGTCGTAAATTGGAGGGGTCGTATGACGGAGGTTTTCACTGGCAGCCGTAGAAAGAAAAAGTTCAGCACAGTTTATACTCTCTTCTTCATGCACACATACAATGACATATTAAAACTGGATTTGGGTCTTTCCAACTCCATAGGATTGTGCAATCGATGTATTACAGTTTCACTTCGCCGACTTCTGTTAATCACCTCCACTCTCGTCCAAAGTCAGTGGTTTTCTTTTTCAAAGTCAGTGGTTTTCGTGCTTTTCCTACGCTTTCCGACATCTTTTCTACAAGGGAAGCGACTCCGCTTTCAGGCCCTTGACCGTGGTTGTTTCCCTTTGCTCGAAGTCTATGCAGACGACAACAACGGTCGTAAAAACCAACAAAATGGCGGTTGTAAGTCGCGTTTTATAGGAAGTCGTTTAAGAGAGGTCGTTTACATAGTAAAATGCATCCGTGCCAACAAATCTGGTCTCAAATGAGAGGTGGTCGCTTAACAGAGGGTCGTAAAATAGGGGGTTGTCTGTAGTGCCATCAAACAGATAGAAACCAATTGGTCCTTCTTAAACAAAATGAACAGATATATAAATACACTCTAAAGCCGGTGCCACACGCGAGTAAAATCGTATGGGGATGCGATGCGATTGGGTCACGTGAGTCATGATTCACGTGAAATACTTCATGTGATTGTGAATCATGACTCACATCATCAAAATCGCATCGCATTCAGATCCGAACTGTATGTGTGTAGCATGCAATTCATATTAACACATGAGACCAAACAAAAGAAGGAAAAACTAAATTTAAGAACATTAAAAAAGAAAAAAAGAAAAAAAAAAGGGTGACAAAAAAAAAAGCCGCTGTGATGGAGTGGTAGCTGGGAGGTCTAGGGTTCGAATCCCATCAGAGGCGAGGGTTCTTTTGGTCCTGGTGACTCTGAACTGGCAGTGTCTTCTCTGGTGGTTGCACACTGATGACCTAGCATACATTGCTTCCCTTGGACTGCTGATTTCCGATTCTGCGACCTGACAAACCAGGGTTTGGCTGCGAGTTCGGACCCAGAGTCAACGGCATGGGACAGCAACAACAACAAAAATGAAAAAAATATATGTAACATAAAAATTAGCAACCATTTTAACTTTTTCGCAACATGCCGCTAGATTACTAGCAACACCCGAGTTTACCATTGCTGCTAGTATGTTAGCAACAGGCACAATGCCCCTGAGACCGACAGTGGAGTGGCTGCTTTCAACTCATTCAGTTAAGCACAAGTTAACGAGTTGGTTTTCAAACATTATATCATTTAAATGATCAAAGATAAATCTAAACCACTATATAAAAACAAAGTCACTGTGATCTCCAGATTTTTAAAGAGAATTTATTGAAAAGGGCCAAAATCGGGTGTCCTGAAGGAATTTCTACTCCTTGACTGCAGTGTGCTGAGGGAATACGGAGCAACGAGAGGGGTTGTGTTTAAAGAGTTAAACTCTCGTTTCTGCAACATTGGTAAGGGCTCCTTAATAAGCCTTACAAACTCTCATGATCTGCAAAAATTCCATTGCATCTGATGTTCTCGTGCAGCACACAATACAAAAACAATTTACTCACGCATCAATCTGCTGAAAGAGCTTCAGCTTATCGGGAAAGATCTCCGACAGCAGCACAGTGACAAACTGCTTCCCACAAGCTGTGATCTTCTTTTTCAGCTCCTGCACGCACAATCACAATCATAGTACCTCTTCTAGCGCTATGTATTTGTTGACATTCTTGGTTCACTGTTGCATCTCAACAGATAAGAGGGGAATAACCATTTTTTCAAGTGCGCATGCGCTGCTTTAACAGAAGAAACAGTTACATAAGCTCTAAAGATAGACAAACACATGGCAGGGTGCTTGGCAGTGAATGTCGTTGCAATTGGTGGGAGTGTGGAGTGAAGTCTATGGTGAATGCCGTCGCCCATGGTACGAGAAGAGCTAATGGACAATCACAATCGTCTAAAAACAAAAAAAGAAGTGGTGATTCAAGCCATGCTCCCTTTTTCAACAAAAGACGCATTGATACACAAGCATAATGAATTATGTGTCAACATCAAAAAGTATGAATACCTAGTTGTCCTGTGTCCACAAAAGTGTGGCGAGGAGTATGCTTTTGGTTTCTTCTGAGTCTTCTTCTTCAAACTATCACCAGATTTGTTATTTATTTAAAAAATCAAATGTGGTATTAAAGGGCGAGACATCATTTTTTTTAAAAAGAAAGTTCTTTTCAATTTTTAATAAACTTGCTGACCTTTCAAATTTGGACAGACTATGAGGCGATATTTTTCCCCCCAGACCTAGACCCCTGCATTACAATGTGACTAGCAATATAGTAAGAAAGTGAAACAACATCTCACTTTTGTGCAACATTTGGGTGGGAGGGGTGGGTGGGCTGCCTTTGTGCTGCAAATGGAAGCTGAAGAAGACAGCTTTATTCCTGGACGGAGCCACCCTGGATGTGTAGCAGGCATAGCCATGAAGGAAGCAAGGCTGCCCTAGGCCAGGCATTTTGACTTTCAAAGCGTCAATTTCTTATTGAGGCCTCATCTATTTAATTATCAATCTTCCATGTGCTGTAATCTCCCCCTACCTCCAGAACATGTGGCGACCCCTGGCGGCCCAACGTTCCCAGAACCAGGCCGATGGTGTGGGCCCTGGTCGCCATGGAGACAGCCGACTGTCGGTTCCTCCTCATTTGTTCATGGTCGTAGCGTTCTACCGTGAACTGCTTGTCATAGGGGTCGTATCTGACAACACGGATCGGAGATACAGTAGAAACCAGCTTACTCAAAGACTGGTACAGCAACAACAACAAAAATCACATGATTCAAAGTTTTTTTTGTTCCAATCTAATTCTTCTAAAACGCCGGCTAGGCAGACAAAGCAAGTCCCGGCTGGACAACATCAAAAGCCGGACCAAAACACATATGCCTCATACGCCTGGCAGAGGATCGTGACCAATGGCAGAGGCTGACCACCCAATCCAACATGGCACCCCGACGACCAAGCCGGTCAAGGGTGGAGTGAGTGAGTGAATCCTTCTCAGGGCAAAACCCTTTTTTCTAATCTCAAAATATCTCCTAAGTATTTCAAAATGAAATTTATTTTTTTCTCTCTCGATTTTGACTTACCAGATTTCCACTGTAGTGTATTGTGTTGTGTTGTATCGTGCTATTCTGCACTGTAGTGTGTTATAAAACTGTTCATAGCCATAAAGCTCTACAGTGAACTGCATGTCAAAGGGGTCATATCTAACAAGACTGATCGGACATTATAAAATATAATGCTGCAATGTCATCAAAACTTAGATTGCCAGGTTCATCATTCTCTCAAGGCACTGAATACTAGATTACGTTTAATTTTACAGCAAATAATTACAACAATCATGATTAACCCCTTCACTGCCAGAGAAAATGTGAGGAACTATCTTCTTTATTATAATAAAATGAAAAACAGATCTGATAGACTCAATCTGAAGAGAAAACAATTGTCTAAAGATATATCTTTCCTGACTTGTCTAAAAAACACACCACACCATCATTCCATGGCTATGACATTAAAGGTTATGACATCACACACACCATAGTAGAAACGGGGTCAGGCAGGGAAGGGGTTAAAATGATAGAAAACAAAATGATAACCTTCACGCAAAAAACAAATATTGGCTACTCACTTGTATGCTGGAATTCCCGGATTGTGAATCATAATAGACTCCAAATGGAATCTCCCATCTCCAAGGTAACTAAAATGCACAAACAACAAAAAACACTCTTCTAAGATCTCATAAGAGAATCAAACTTTCAAAATGTAGTGACATTCCAGGTAAACTTGATCTTAAGAAACAAAAACTAAGCTTTCAAAACAATAAGCAGACCTGCCAACCCCCCAACAGACCAAAGAGGAATATTTGTAGCAGGAAAGAGGAATTTTTGGGAGCTAAGAGGAATTTTGACGCGACATCTTACCTTTCACACGTAAACATAATTTGAAGTAAGCAATTTTCATCCTTGTGAACTTGTCTTGTTTAAAACTAGTCTTGTCTGGAAGTGTCACAACTATTCCTAACACAATAGAAGCTTTTGGTTTGTTCCTCTGTCCTTTTTATTTGGGCAGACCAAGACGGTTGGTGCCATAGATGACTTAAATAATAAGACTTGGAAGGAAGATAATGAATCAATTTAAGTTCATCTTTGTTCTCCTTTCATTCCGTTGGCTTGAAAAAGTCGGTAACGGTGGAAGACAAAGTATGGGCGTTTGCTGTTTCGATAAGACGATGAGAAGCAATGTGGCATTTGTTGTCATGACACCATCCATAGGAGACTTTTAAGTGTAGTGAGCACATCATACATCTAGCATGATGCACACTGGGTGACCGGAATAACGTTGAATGTACGGTTGCGCCTAAGGTCGAAACAAAATGACATGACTGACAAGTGTGCCTAATGTCGAAAATTTCATGTAAGTTTTACGTTTGAGCCTAAGGTCGAATGCACAGTTGAGCCCAACGTCGAATTTCAAAGTTGTGCCTAAGGTCGAATGTACGGTTGAGCCTAAGGTCGAATGCATTGTTGAGCCTAAGGTCGAATGCACAGTTGAGCCCAACGTCGAATTTCAAAGTTGTGCCTAAGGTCGAATGTTTAGTTGAGCCTAACATCTTTGCAATTCGACCTTAGGCTCAACTTTGCATTCGACCTTAGGCTCAACTTTGCATTCGACCTTAGGCTGAACCGTACATTCGACCTTGGGCGCAACTTTGCAATTCGACGTTAGGCTCAACTTTGCATTCGACCTTAGGCTCAACTGTATATTCGACGTTAGGCACAGCTCTGCAATTCGACATTAGGCTGAAGTGTGCATTTACTTATTTTCGACCTTAAGCACACCTGCACATTCGACCTTAGGCGCAACCGTACTTTCGACCTTATTCCGGATTCCCTGCACACTTTCTTGATCTCAGAATGCACAGATACTTTTCCATGTAATCTTGGCAGAAATATTGGTCTATTCTCTTTCTTTTCTTCCCAGAGACTCACACACATCGATGTGTCAATCGCCATCTTGACGGAAGTGCAAACAGAAACTAGAAAGTCGATTATACGCACAGCAGCTGTGCTGCTCTGTATATAAGACGATGAATTTGTGTGTTCAAAAAACCCTTTTTTTTAAAGTTTTGAAAGCGGAATTTTATGGACTTGAGCGGAAGGGCGGAAGAAATGTAGTCTGAGCGGAAGAAATTCCGCTCAAAGTCAAAGCGGAAAGGTTGGCAGGTCTGAATAAGAGAACTGTGAACATATCAAAAGCCGATAGTTAAAAATGAAAACGGAAAAAAAAGAGCCCAACCAATATTCAAGTGATATTTGCCAAAATATTCAATGCCTTATAGCAACTACAATGTAATGCTATTGCTAAAAATGACAATTTTTTTTGTGGGAAAGATTAAAAAAATGTTATGCATACAAATGCGTGGAAGTCTCACATGATAGCGTCAATGTCAATGACTTGCGGTGAAGTGCAGCCCAGAATCTCGCCTGGTGACAGAGGTTTGCACTGTGGCACCGTCACTGTGTAGTCTGCCGACAGTTCTTGCTTCGTGCTCTGTTTTCCAACACCATACTTTCAAACTGGACCATCATGTAATTAAATATCAAAGATTTATTTCTGTATTCAGACCTGCCCATCCCCTTTTTGCAGCCCTCTTGGATAGCTGATACTGATATTTCGATTTATAGTATTTTACTTTGTGTTGACTCAAAATCTGTACTTTATAGTTTACAAAATTGGAATGCGAATGTTAGAACTATAGAAGAGATCTAATTTTTTATATAAAATACTTAATACATTCTGTTATGTCGAAAGGAATTGATATAGAATTTTGCTGGATTCCATCGCATTGTGGTATCTTTGGGAATGAACTAGCTGATAGATTAGCCAAAGAAGGTGCTAGCAGAAAACTTTCGGACACTTCACTAAAACTAAAAAAACATGAAATAAATTCAATTTTCAGAAAATTGTATGTATAAAGAGAAACTTCCTTCAAAATCAGAAATATTGTCATGTTCAAGATCTTTGTCTAGCCTGATTTACAAAATTCATGGAAGACCAAATTTTCTAAAGATGTAGAATGCACTTGTGGTCACCCACTATCAGTTCAACACATTCTTTTCGAATGTCCATTTTTAACATCGCTATACACCTTGTCTGGATACAAGTAGCAAATCTTTACAAGATGTAGTTTACAGCCATGAAATGATCAAAATAGCTTCTGTCATATCCAGCTCTGGAATTGCAAGATTACTACTATAATGTTTTTTTTTGTTTTGTTTTGGTTTTTTCCTTCCCCCATCACGGACATACTCTCTCTTACACACATACACACACACTCTTTTCCCCTCATTTTAATCCAATATTTGTTTATGTCTGTTTTGTTTTTGTTTAATTAATGTATTTATTTAAGTCTAATATCACCATTGTTGTGAACAGACTTTAAATTAAATCAATCAAATCAAATCACATTCAATCAACACAAACATAGCAACATCATACATTGAAATCAAAACAAACATATCGTCGGCCGCATGCAAAAGAGACGTAAGTCGAAAGACGTCACTTCACATGAAGAATGGAAAACTCAACATTTTGGTCATTTCAGGTCAAGTTATGTTATTTTTTGTTCATTTAGCGTCACCATCGGTGCTTTATCTTTGCAAATTGTTGTTTTACAGCTTTGTTAGATGATGCAGCTTGTCTAGATCAACAGGTAAGTCCAACACATCAAAGTTGACTAAGTTTGAGTTACATATCTTTTGCATGTGGACAGCGATATAAGAAATAGATATCAAATAGCTGGCCTAAATAAGAAAGAACAAGACAGTTCACTTCAAGACTATGCAACCCAAATCATCTTTGCTTGTGGGTCTCCCCCTTCAACACCCCCCCCCCCCTCTTTTTCCCACCCTCCACCCTTTGTTAACTACTTTCCTGGCTTGGATTTCATATACTTTCAAATAGCCTTGTACACACCTCATGCGGAAATCTCATGCGCAATCCGTACATAAGTGGAAGAAAGGGTACAAATGTAGGATTAGGGGAAATACGGACACATGCACAAATCTGTTCCTTCTTTATTTTACTTATTTGCGGATTGCGCACAGGTTTCCACACAGAATCTCTGCATATGTGTGTACATGACCTTAGTTTATTGTTATTGCAGCTCCTTTTGCTTTCCATTTTTTATATTAATTTATTCAACATACCCTATTCCCCCTTTGATATTATGATCTCATTTCTATGACGTCAGTGCTATGCTTCATCATTGTTTACTTTTCTTTTTCTTCTTTTTAGTTGCCAGGGATTAAGGATTAAGCCCAAAACGTTGCCATTTGTTTTGTATTGTTTATGTGAGGATTTCTTCGACAACAGATTTATTATTTTATTCCAATGTTATTTTGAAATCCTGCAGCAATTTGTTTTTATCTTATTTATGATATCAAATAAGTTTAATCTCATTTGGGAATTTTTGAATTCTTGTGCCTTTTGGTGCTCCAGTGTTCGGACCATTAGATTTGTTCAGTAACCTGTGTTTGATAAGTAAATGTAATCAGTATCAGTATTTTTCAAGCTGTTTTGGTTTTCACACAGCTCTCACTATCACTTTACTATTGGCACAAACTTGATTAAAAATGCTTTAGTTTTCTCTATGTGCTGTGTGCAGACTTGATTATGATATGTCCTAATGATGTCATAATGCCACCGTAAATACTACATTACATTAGTTGTAAGGTTCATCCTGTTACAGCATTGATCTCATTCTTACACACAGTGGCACCTAAAATTAAATTTACCAGCTGTGCTTTAACCAAAACATTCACAGTGTGACAGAAATGTCCTCAGCTGCATTGCGGCCACAAACTGGGTGGTGCAGACCAGGGTCAGCCTGGAACCAGGCTTAAAGTTGAAGCGCACGCAGGGTGTCGACAAATTATCAGCAGCTAAACAAAAAAGAAGCACTGTGTAGCAGTGTTGACCTTACTCTCAGTACCACCTGAACCCTCTTTGTCCTGATGCTCTGTGCTCTGTCACTTCTGAAATCCTAAGCCAAGGGACGTCACTCCAGGAGGGGTAGCATCAGAAAAAAATAAAAATATATACCCAAGCAGATTTAGTTTTTTTTGTTTTGAATGTGTTGCTGATATGTCTGTCTGACTTGCAAAATTAATTTCAAGAAATTATGGGGGTGCATGGCTCCACAAAACAAAAATCAAAATGCCAAAGTGTGGTTGCAAAACTACTGTACACTAGTCATTCACTGCACTGTAAGGAAACAAAAATTATTAATACATTTTACATTTTTATTAACCTTTAACACACTGCATTTTTTCGTACGTTCGTAGAATCGTACTCTGCACTGCATTCTTTTTGAGGCAGTGAAAAACGCCTACACCCACTTGATTAAAAATGCTTTAATTTTCTCTGTGCTGTGTGCAGACTTGGTTATTGGAATATGATTGAGGAAAGTGTTGATACTAAGCATTTTGTTGTCCGTGCATGGTTTTGTTGTCCGTGCATGGTTTTGTTGTCCGTTCATGGTTTTGTTGTCCGTGCATGGTTTTGTTGTTGAAAAAAAAGAAGCAAAAACAACAAAGCGAAAGTGTTGACTTACTCAGTTACAGTTCTGGCACTGTCGGAATGAGTGCAGAATGCTTCTGAGTTCGCTCACTGACTAATGAAGTCATGTTGAGGATCACTTTTAACAAAATAACTCACTGAAATATAATTAAGAATATTATGAAAGGTGAAATTTTCTCCAAATTCAACCTAGCAGTCGAAATCGGCACTGAATCATGATCGCGGCTCGAATCATGATCTTGATCTTGATCTTGATGGGTCGACGCTGGCAGAATCCAACTTGGATATAAACGCCAGCGGGGGAAAAACTGGGGAGAGCACAAAAACTAAAAACTAAAATAAAAAATAAAAATTTGAATGAAGTTTGAGGGGTTAATTATCGGCAGGCTACACGATTTGCTTTTTTATCCAACTGACGAACAGCTGGACTAGCCGACCCCCAGCACCATCTAGTATGGCAACTGGGGCCCCCACCTTAAGTTCAGTGTGCTGGTTGATTGCTGTGCCTGCGATCAGACACAGCCCTCCTGAACTGGCTGGCCGACGACATGGTGACTATAATATTGTCTGGCAAGCTGTTCCACTCGGTTGTTGTCCGTGGAAAGAAGGAATTTTTGAAGATGATGGTATTTGATCTCTCAACCACAAAGCACTGGCTGTTGTTTCTGGCCATACTAGACACCACGTTAGTTGTTATGTGGTCCTTCTCTAGGCGAGGCACTATTCTTCTTTTTGTTTGGGCCACAGGTTTGAGGAACTGTTCCGCTGGTAAAGCTGGCATCTCACCCTGATGATCTTAAAAAACAGGGTGAGGCATTGTTCTTTCCTCCTGGTTTGTAGTGGAGGTAGTTCCTGTTGTTGGAGCATGTTTGAGAAGCATCCAGGATCGATATTGGATCATCTTCATCGAGTCACACTGACACTGTCTCCCCCCCGTTTTGATGCACTACAATCTATCTATGGCTCTTTCACTGTCAATATCCGACAAAGCAAAGACTAGAAATGCATTGTCAACGATAATTTCCAGTAGGAAAGCTTTGCCAACACGAAAATCTGCCATGCTTGATAGGGAACTTGACTTTCTGACCGAATAAAACTTTGAAAAATTCAATACACAACTGAAAAACCAATATGGCGGCTAACCGGAAAAAAACCGAAGCAGCTGAGCCTCGTTCTGAAGAGAAAGTAAGGTTGTTTCCATTTTTAGTTACAGAAATTTGATTTTGAGTACCCTTCTCTGGGCGACACAGGGAGCCTGCAGTTGCAGGGGAGAGTATCTGCTCGGCGACACAGTGCGCCTGCAGCGTGATAAAGGTTATTAATATAACTTACACTGTTTCTTCTATGTCTGCAAAAAGCCCACTGCAAGTTTGGACACTTTCAGTTTGATATACAGGCCTTTTTAGCATTCAAACAAATGCGTCACAAAAACCCCAAATTGACACCAAAAAATATATTCAAAATGTTACAAAAAAATTGACCTTACCTGCAGGGCGGCCACAAACTGTATGGTGCTGACCAGGGCCAATCGGGAGCCAGGGTCAAAGTTGAAGCGCAGGGTGTCCACGAAATGACCCGTGTCGATCTGGATGTCCACAAACACGTACAGCATCTGGATGCCTTCTGTGCGGTCTATGGGAACTGTGGTGATTATGCGAAAAAATGTAACAATTATTATAAGCACATATTATGAAAGACTAGGTATATATACACATATCTACATATACATATATCATATACAGCATATAAATGGATGCCTTTCGTGCGGTTTGAGGGAACTGTGCAAGGAGAAATCATGGTGAAATATTAAACAGATACAAGCATGATTGCTCAAGCACAAATTTGTATGCAAGTGTGCAAGCATATAAACACACACATGCATGCATGCACACACACACACACATACATACGCACACACACGCATATGCACACAGACACACACACACACACACACATTATGCACATACATTCGCATGTACACACAAAGACTTGCCTGATTTGCTATCAGCCATTAAACCATCACAATTAAGCTCTCACAAGTAAACCATTAAACCTTCACAATCATAATTTTGATTGATAAGGAAACATTTTTCCATGAGATTAGAAACTGTTCAAAAATTGGTAATAACAGCTAATTACCATATATAATCAAATGCTGAATCATATCACTAAGCGACATACCGCACATTTTGATATTATTAACAAAGACAGATGACAAAGGTGAAGAGCAGGGGGGGTAGAAGAAGCTTAAGGAGAAATAAAAAAAGAAATAATGAAAGGAACAGAACTACACACAAGTAGAAACAGGCAGACATGCACATTTAGAGAGAAAGACAAAACAGACAAAAGGTCTCATAAGAGACAAGCAAGAGAAGGTGAGATGCGCAGTGCAGACACTCACTCAAACAACTGTGGCCATAATGGACCATGAGATCTGCCCCCAGGGCCCTGGCTGTGAAGTCATCGACACAGCACGCCCCGTAGGTCACATCCCCCATGATCAGGGTGTCCGCGTCTGTGAACCTGTAGTGCACAGTTCACATCCACTCTTGATATGAACTTCAAAACATATTAACAAATCCTCGACATAATTATTGCACCAGTCATTTAAGGCCAACACCCAACCTCTTCCAAAGACAATCATAAGATACCCCCAATGCAGAGACCAACACAAAAACCACCAAAGTCTTATGATAAATCTAATTTCTTTTGTTATTTTGTTATTGTCATCATTGAAATAAAATGTTGAATGATATTGTCATCAATTCAAAGAACAGTCAAACCTCAGCACCAACCACACAAGTGACTGGCCAAAGCTGCCCGTAACTGCAAGATGGTCGTTATATTGGAGACTTTTTTGTTAGTAATAAATAAGCAGCAAAGAGCAGAGCTTCAGATTGTTTTCAGACTTCATGGGTCATATGACCGCTGACCACAGAAAATGAGGGGTCATTTCTTAAAGTGATGGGCCACTAATGTGTTACTAAAACTGTAAACCTAAATTTCAATACAATGCATTATGCATGTAGGCATATGTGTGTGCACATGAACGCGCACATGAGAGTATGTGTATGAACAGAACAGAACTTGTATTGCCATACAAATTTGAGGTAGTATGAGTATTTGACACACATATTTGAGAGAGAGAGAAAGAGAGAGGGAGACAGACAGACAGACACTGAACACTAAACAATTGCAATGAATAGGCCCTTGGCCCATATCACTGGAGGTGGCTACAAAACATTGTAGTACGAATATTATTTTCTCAAAGTACATACATAGAGATAGATCGACACAAATCATAAACATAAATTTAACTCATTTACACACGGACAAACATACATTTATACAAGCATGCTAAAATAACGTTCTTCAAAAGCCTTATCTAGAAACAGAGACAAGCACAAGAGCACAGATGTATTTTCACATGCTAGTAGTAAGGTTGGTTTAAACAGAGATGGGTTATTATAGTACTTAGCAGGTATATACCGACGTCTTAGATCGTCATACTTAGGACACTGTAATACAAAATGAACTTCTGTTTCCCTTCGGGACTCACAAAACGGGCATGCGAGATCGACCTCTCTAAGTTATATTAGTTCTGAACCATAATTTGTGAATTTTAAGCTGTGATATACAGAGTCTAAACCTTATAAGACTAACTCTAGCTTGAATATGTTTTAAATCCAGTATATATTGTGCAAGTATATGTTTGCTTTTGAAAATTTGGTAAATTGAAAAACGTTCACTACCATTCAACTGAGAACACTGTTGTCCGTTAAATTCATTTACTAATCTGGAGTGTAAGAAAATCCTTTACATTTCCAACTCCCTGATTCTTCCACACTTCCTGAAAACCATATTTAAGCAGCATAAAACAAATAGATGTGGCCCATGTGTTACGATTTTGATGATGGAGGTATAATAGCATTTTGTGCGCACATCCTTTCTCTGAGCATGTGAACATTGTGCTTTATTTCTGTAATTGCACTGTCAATGTTCGTTGTAATTTCAATGGAGAAAGCTTGAAGTTTTTCTTGCAACACTTTCCCCATGGATTTTTCAATGTCAGCTTTATGTTTCACAAATAATGTTGATATCTCCATGTCCGTCGTGTCACCAGCAACTCCATTATCCATGTCTTGACAATCAACAACATCACTAATTAGCGCAATTGAAAACAATTCGGGAGAACCCTAATTTCATGTCTTGCCCAGACAATGAACTCGAACTCGAGGGAAAATTTGGATAAGCTGAGCCCATAAGTCATGTAGTTGTAGATCTAGAAAAACAAAACCATGCAAGTTGTTGTGCTTATACACCTTTTTTATGATGACTGAATGATGTATAATGTTATGACGTATTTGTGACCTGATGGGGAAAAAAAAAAATCCCCTTGAAATGACTCTCTCTCTCTCTCTCTCTCTACTCCACTCATGCTTAATAACTGGAATTTTCTGGTGTAAACATGCGACATTTTTTAAAAAAACATGCGTGATTGGCGCAGGTGCGCCAACAATCTGAAGCTCTGGGAAAAAAAAAGCAGCAAAGAGACGGGATAAAACCAGTGATTGCGCTAACTGTTAAGGGCGCACACACATTAGATCTGCAATCCATAAGTTCCGTGCGGAAGCCCCATACACTTATAAGAAATAAGGGGATGGGATTGTGCATGAGCTTCCGCGTGTAATGTGCACACTCTTTCATATTTCTTACTTCCAGATTGTTCTTTGTTGTTGTTGGGGTGTAATGTGCACACTCTTTCATATTTCTTACTTCCAGATTGTTCTTTGTTGTTGGGGATTGTGCATGAGCTTCCGCGTGTAATGTGCACACTCTTTCATATTTCTTACTTCCAGATTGTTTTTGTAATGTGCACACTCTTTCATATTTCTTACTTCCAGATTTTTTTTACAGACTGCGCATGAGTTTCTGTGCGGAACTTCCGCGTTTATCTGCGCACAGCCTTACAGTAAAATACTGATTGTAAAACCAAAGTACTGAGAGAAAAAAATTGACCTGTCAGTCCAAGGGACTGATAACTTTTTACTAGGACTATTAAATTGTTTTAGCAGAGGCTCTGTTAGGTTTCTTTAGTTTTCACTGGTTTTTGTTTCCCTCGGACTGGTTTTGACACCGGTTGTTAGGAAATTGTCGCGGATGTAGTTGACACTGGTTTTCACAATTCCTAGCGCAATCACTGATAAAACTGTCCTGATTATCGGGTTGTGCACGATACTGGGGTGCCCGTTAGGCGGGCTTCGATTGTATAATTAATCTGTACACCTTGTTGCTCAAAAATTGTCTGGTGAAACAACTATTTGAACCATATTTACAGGTCAAGGTTTATCAAGCAAGTTACTGATTACTGGTGTCCACCTTTCAATGATGTCTGCTATGGTGCAGGCATACAGAAGGAGACCCTCAGGAAACTGCAGTGCCACCCTCTTTGCTGACGACTGCCGCACCTTCCATATCGTTTTGTGAATTTCAAAGTTGTAGTTCCCAGGAAGCTGTTAAACAAACAAACAAACACAAGTATATCATGATGTTCAGTTTAAACACCTAGTAACAATCATCCAGTTGAGACTTTCGCTGCACATTTTCTACTTTCTAAACTAGGGACATAAACATTACTATCTTATAAATGATGCATCACCATTGCGTACATCTCAATTAAGTATGATAACCTTTTCCATGTTACATTTTCATATGGCTATTGTCATCAGTATGAACTCAAAGGAATCTAGCAGAATACACAAGTTTACAAATCATGTCAAATTTGTCGAAACAACAAGCTGTCAAATTTGTCAAAACAATAAACACTTTGCATCCAAAACAATGATAAACTCTACATTCTGCTTACTGCTTTGATAGCTGCTTCTATGCCTGGATCATTCAGAATATCAGCAGGAATCTGATGCAGCATACGTCTATCATCTGCAAAAATAGTAAGAAAAGTCACAATTTTGTAAAATCATTTAGCACCAAGTACAAATTTCACGCATATGTCAGGACAGAGTCTTACAACTTTCTTTATGTAGCATTGCAGGAAAACAGCATCCATGCTCTCTCTCTCTCTTTCTCTCTCTCTCTTTCTCTCTCTCTGTCTCTCTTTTTGCAGACGACACCAAAATATACAACACCTCAGACAAATCAACAACTATTCAACACTGTATTGACAGCCTTATAAACTGGTCAGAAAAATTTAACTTATATTTTAACGACAAAGTGTAAAGTCATGCACTTAGGAAGCTTAGATGAAATTTCTCACAATAATGATAATAAACATATGTCACGGGAAATTTTGGAATCAGGGAATATTCGGAATCTTCCCGTGAATATTCCGAATTGTCTCGAGTTTGGGAACATTTGGAATTCTGATTTTCCCCGGATTGGTCTTGGTAAAATTCCGAATTTTCCCAAGCTTACATCGAAGCTACATGTATGTATGAATTGTGTGTGACAGAGGAAAACTTAAAACTTGAATGTGGATTAACTGAATTATATAAGCATTACACACACACACACGCACAACCTATAACTAATATAAGAGAGAGAGAGAGAGAGAGAGAGAGAGAGAGAGAGAGAGAGAGAGAGAGAGAGAGAGAGAGAGAAAGAGACTTTAGAGAGAGAGAGAGAGAGAGAGAGAGAGAGAGAGAGAGAGAGAGAGAGAGACAGACAGGGTGGGGGAGAGAGAGAAAAAGAGAGAACAGACGGACAGACGGACAGACAGACAGAGAAAGAAAGCCTGAGACGGAGAAAGAGACAAGATAAGGTGGGATAACAACTTTTGATGACGTTGAACGCATAAATGCTCAAAAAAGGTCAAATAGCCTGGGTTCTATTTAGCCAAATGAGGTCAAATAGCAAGTTCTGCCTTTGGAAGAACCTTCCTGAACACATTAAACTTGCACAAAATCTAACAGTAGTAACACAATTAATTTAAAAACCTCCTTAATAATTATCCTTCAATGTTAAAAATTCAATATGAGTATGACTAGTGAGCAGCTTTGCTCATTTTTTTAACTGTCTCACTCTCAGCCATTCCAACAAAACTGAAAGTATGCAGGTCAAAAAAGTTGCTTCCCTTGGATTTGATCTCTGAACATGTTCTACTTCTACTTCTAGAAACACACGCAAAATGAGTTGCATTTGCATGCACAGTTACCACAATGGAAAACAATGTGAATCTTAAAATAAAAAAGTTGCTACGGCAGTGTGAAAGAATCGACATACCCGCTAGTTTGCCAGATCGTTGAGCATTCAATCTAAAACGTTGATCCGAAAAAAAATCTTAGCCTTCACTTAAGACATCAATCATTGAAAATCCAAGCCATCTTTGGCTTACTCCCATCTTAAAATCGTTAAGACAAAAAACAAGGCATATTCACCGTTTGTTCCACATTACGTACTCCAGGAAATTATGACAGCGCATGCACATTTTTGCTTTCAAACTAAATGACGGACTCATACTGTCATAGACAACAATGCGATTCTTGCTTGTTGTAAGCTGATTTAAAATCCAAATCTAACAATATTTACTTCATACGACCAGCGGCATCAGAAAATTACATACGTTTGTTTCGATGCTTAAAATGTAAGTGTTAAGGCCAAACAAACAAAAATGTCTGTTTCCGAGAACATGGCCCAAAAAAATAGGGTAGGTAGGTAGGCTTTCAAATTTTTTCTTCTTTTTTTTCTTTTGCCGTATTTGCTGAAACATGTTTTTACGCAGCTACAGCGCACATTTTTTGGCTGGAAATCACCGACAATGTCCCCGACAGTCAGAGCCCACTCCAGCTCAAACTCGTCACGATCACTAGTACTGCCAGAAAGGGCAGAAGAGCCTTTCGCGTACAGTGTAGTTTTTTATGTTGTCAAACTCTGGGTGTAGATCCCGGAATACTTCTAACAATGTGTACGCTGATGGAAATGTACCAATTGATTTCACTGCATCCGCATGATCGCATTTAGACATAGAAATGGCAATCGCGTGCCTTGCTATGGGAGGCTCATTCATTCGACCAAAACCGTCGACCAAAATGATCGACCATTTTCCAAATTTGTGGATCAAAATGCCTCGTTTTCGAAATGGTCGACCAAAATGCCTCGTTCTCGACAAAAACTATCGACCAATTTCAGAATGGTCCATCAAAATGCCATGTTTTCGAAATTGGTCGACCAAAACTGTGCACGAAAAAAACTGATGCATCAAAATCACGCCATGAATTATTCATCGTGTCTTTCCGAGTTTTAATGAGTGGTTGAGTAAAAACTTGTTAGAAGGCCCTCAGCATCCATCTTTGAAAACTTCCCGCCACAGACTGGATTCTGGCACTGTTCTTGTGCCCGATTCCAGTTTTTGTTCAACCACTCGCAGGGTTCATTCTTGCCACAGGACATATAGGTCATTTGACCGGTTGGCAGAAAAATCAATAGGTCATTATCCCAAAACAATAGGTCACAGATTTACCGCGGTACATTACCATGTTCATGAAGGTTAGCAAACAGATGTGGCCTTTCCCCATGGTTGAAGGTTTTCATCAGATTTTATTTTAATTTCTCTTCCTCGCCCCCCCCCCCCCCCTCTCTCTCCCTCCCCCCCCCCCCCCACACACACACACACACACAGAGTGTAAAATGTACCTTGCCATTTCATAGTTTAATGTAAAAAAAAAGTCAAAGCAAAACTAATATTCCTGCTCACAATTTAACCCTATGATCCTGCTTTTAAAAAAAATGTAATCTCATTCTCATTCATAGTGTTTATGCACAGTGAACACACAGGCAAACACATGTGCATAACCCCTGGAATAGGCTGACTACAGAGAGAGAGAGAGAGAGAGAGAGGGGGGGGGAGAGATAAACAGATCGAGATATGGACAGAGAGACAGGCAGACAGACACACAAACGTACATACACACTTGCATATATTAATGCAGTAAACTTATGTTTTTGAGATGATGCCATTCACATATCTAAAAGAACGGCTTGATGCTGCTGCTTTTTCCTCTGTCGAACTTGCAAAAATGTTCTATTTACCGTCAGGGCTCCCAGGGACCCCCATTTGGGGGTCTATGAAGCACTAAAATTCTACAGGACCCTCTAAAAGAATGTGCAGGGGGTCCCAGGGATGCACTAGAAACATTCTTGTTAGCATTCGCTATGCCACTGGGACCCTCTATCCCGCCTCTAGGACCCTCTATGCTGTAAGCGAAGGAGTCCATGGGACCCCTTGTTTTGCGGGATGATTGGGAGCCCTGTACCGTTCAGATTTGGTCAACGAAGAAATCAGACCTAAAACTTGAAGCGCTTCACTCTCGTGAACAAGCATTCAGATGTAAACAAAGATTGTTTTGGAATGACCGGACATGTGTCTGCTTTAGAAAGGAAAACCCCGGATGGTCAGAAACAAGACTGACAACCAGGAAAACCAAAGCAAACAGACTGACCGCTGTGGCACGAAGCGAAAATCGGGTTCGGAGTTTTGATGTGGAAAAGTCTGAGCGAGTCCGAAACTAGCAAACATATTGATATTCTTTTGCCCCTTTCCTACTTGTGGCTTCTTTTGGGGAGGCATGGCTGGTTTTAAACACAAAATTGTTGTCAAAAGGCCGAGAAACGATCAGAATGATCTTGCTTAGCACTAGAAGACTAGGTCACGCTGGAATTTTATTTTTGGTCTTCAAAAAGTTGGATCGGAAAAGCTTTACTGAATGTGCAATGCCGCCATTTCTTCGTTTCAGCGTTCGTTTCGCCAGATACAACTTTTTAGTTCTGTTTATGGTCCGAGGCCGCGAAATAACTCAAGCTTAGCAGACGACAGAATCCTTGAAGTTGTTGACTGCTTTGATGAAAAATCAATCGGTCAGATGACCGCCTGCCTGCTAAAACTATTGGTAAAAATCGAAGGTTTATACGTCAATGACCGATGACCGACGCCAAGAATGAACCCTGCACTCGGGTCTCTCTGGTAAAAATCGGAATTTGTCGACCAGAAATCCGTCGACCAATTTGGATAATGGTCGATCATTTTGGTAGACGGTTTTGGTCGAATGAATGAGCCATCTCGCCTTCCATACCTTGCGCCCGCCATTGTGTTGGCGGATGTTGATCACGAAAGTCTGCGCGAGTAGCGGTCCTTGACTACGCCGAGTGAGAGTGCAATGGTTGTTTCCCTTGCATCGTCTGCTCAAATTGCTTTTTTTTCTTCCTTTTTTTTGTTGAAACTCGTCCCAAAAAAAATTAGGGTCGGCAGCAAAAACTAGGCTCGGTCGGGTTACCAGAAACACATTTTTTTTTTTGTGCCTAATGTTGCACATGTGTGGGGTTGAAACTTCCTAAAAATCTAGGCTTTTGAATTTGAAAGTTTGTCTGCTATCTATGAAACTGAAAGTATGATGGATCTATGGATCAAACTCAAAGAAAGCTATGTATATAAAATAGTTTCTACAGACAATACACTCTCTGTGAATACTGTTTTTCTTACAAATTAGTCGAGTTCTGTCCAGCTTTCAATTGTCTTGATTGTTGGAAGAAATATGTCACAAATTTCTGTATTCGAGTCATGAGTGAAAAAATAGACCAATGGCAATGCTCAAGACTCCTTCCCGGCTGAACTGGGGGGGATGATGGTCTTAACCCAGTGCAAGCACTTAACCCTTTATCTTTTTACCTGTCCCTCTTCTGTCTAACTTACTCTAAGGCCTAATTTTTCAGTTTCTTCTCAGGCTTTGAGCCTTTTCTTCCAGCATAAGTGGTAGAACCTCCCGGTTCCGTGGCAAAATAATCAAAGTGTTGATTGTGGCCACGTACAGTACAGCGAAGAAGAAGAAGAAGACTACAAAATCGTACCTATTTTTGCAAACTATTGACAGAAAACGCATGTTCTCACCAATTTAGGTATTTTTCTCTCATTGTATCACTAAAACTTTTAGTAAAAGTCTGAGAATTACGTTTTTAAAAAAATTCTCTTCGTCCCTACTGAAAGGACACTGAAGTCTGAAGAGGCCGCTGTCGCATGAAAATAGGTAGCTCGTAAAAATAAAAAGCTCGCTACCTATGACAGTGTATATTTGCGACATTGAGCATGAACCACAAATTTCAGGGTTAGGGTTAGGGTTAGGTCAGGTCAGGTCAGGTAGATAAAGACGACTAGGCCTCGCGGCCTCTCAAGCGTCTTTTTTTTTTTTTTTTTTTTTTTTCCTTTTCCTCTTTTGGCACAGCTGTGACGGTTTTGGTAGACTATTCATCATACTGGTATTTTAATTTACCAAGGTTTGGGTCTTTGTCCAGGAGGTTTTTGAATTTGTTAGTATCAGGTGCAAGTTTTGTCTGAGCAGGAAGTGCGTTCCAATAGTTAGTCACTCTGTTACTGAAAAAGTGTCTCCTGATGTTAGTTCTACTATACTGTGTTAGTATTTTTAATTCATGATTTCTAGTCTTGGAAAAATTTGAAATCTGAAACAAACTTTTGTTAGTATTGTCAGGACCATTAAGAATTTTATATACATTAATTAGGTCACCACGAATTCTTCTGTATTTCAAGGATGGTAGATCAAGTTTGTGTAGCCTTTCACTATAATCCGAATTCTTAAGAACTTTTATTAATTTAGTAGCTCTCCTCTGTACACGCTCAATTGAAACTGATTGTCGTTTAAGATATGGATTCCAGATTTGGTTCCCATACTCCAGATGTGGTCTAACCAAACTTTTATATAAGTTAATGAACACATTATTATTTAGTCCTGTAAAAGTTCTCCTGATTAACCCTAACATTCTATTAGCTTTATTTACAGCTGTTGTAATATGTCTATCAAATTTCAATTTAGAATCAAATATAACTCCCAAGTCTTTTTCTTCTACACAAGTATCTAATACATGTTTATCTGTGCCGTGAGATATTTCATATTCTCTTAGTGGATTATTCAACCCTAAATGCATTATTTTACACTTATTTGCATTAAAATATAGTTTCCATTTTTCTGACCAGTCAATAAGTCTATTTATATCATTCTGTAACACTTCTGATTTATCAGAAGAATTATAAATTTTAGTATCATCAGCGAACACTTTGCATACGCTTTGTACTTGATCTGGCAAGTCATTGATAAAAATAGTGAATAAAATTGGGCCTAAAATGCTTCCTTGTGGTATACCACTCAGTATGTCAGTATTTGATGATAATTTATTCCCAACCCGTACTTTCTGTTTTCTGCCTGTCAAAAAATGTTGTACCCATGATAAAATGTTGCCCGTTATGCCATATAATCTTAATTTCAACAAGAGTCTTTGGTGAGGGACGGAATCAAAGGCCTTTCGAAAATCTAAGTACACTATGTCGAAGGCTTCTTTATCTTCTATGAGTTTAGTAAAATCATCCATGACCTCAACTAGTTGTGTCATACAAGAACGTCCGCTTCTAAAACCATGCTGGCAATCTGAATATAATTTAAAATCTGTCATATGTTTCACTAGAGAGTCCCTGACAAATTGCTCTAACAGTTTGCACACTATGCACGTCAAGCTGACTGGTCTATAATTTCCTGGGTCAGTTTTAGTTCCCTTTTTATATATGAGGCAATGTCAAAAGGTGCCATGCCCCACCCCTACCTCACAAAATTGTCCATAACTTAATTTCATGATGCTTATGATCTCAGTGATTAGTCTGTCTGTGTTGTAGAAACATTAAAAATTGTTTATTAAACAGTAAAAGCTATTGAAGACACCAAATTAAAAAAACTGTTAGCGAAAATACCGGCACTAGATGGCCGAAATCGGCGTGCATTTTGACTGTGGTGAACAGTGCACCACTTGGAGGGCTTGTGGTTCCAAATAGATGCAAATAGCAAACCCATTTTCAGTTGTATTATGTTCTTCTGTAATCTTTGCAACTATAATAATGTTCAAAATAAAATGTTCATGTGTATCTTTACGGTAATATGACCTCAAAGTCGGTATGTTACTTGCTACAATTGTCGTCACATTGAGAGCTAGCAGATAACTGTTTCCCTTGACTAACAAAAATATGGAACAAGTCTAAAACGAAGGTTATAGATCCATTGGAAGTTGCTCTTTTTAACACCTATTAGTACAATAAAAACAATTTGGTAATAGTTAACAAAATTACCTCATTTATGGATTGTCGTCACGACGTCACAAGTAACACTTATGAGCTTTCAATGTATATTACAATTAAAAAATTAAGTCAACAAGAACGGAACCCACAGTTTCTGTAAACCTTCGACTCAGTGTGCAATGCTCAATAGCTTTTCCACTCTTTTCAACATCGAAAGAGCTCAAGAGAAGGCTCATAAATTTTTGTTGTCACGGAGGAATTTATGTCACAAGTAACATAATCTTGTAGCAAGTAACACACAAACCATAGTTCATTTTTATATCAATTCGATTGAAGCAATAATTTGGATGGAAATATTGACAGCTTGGCACAAAGCTTCTTTATTTTGATCTACTCTTCTGCTAGTGGGTGCCAAAATTATGTTGTAGGGTAAGAGACCCCCTGTGACGGGAGATCTTGTGGTGTCACATGTCACAAGTAACTCATGAGTTACGATTTTAAGTTGAAATTAGGCACATTACAAGTTTACTTCACAACACTTTGGCTGTTTCAGTAATACTGAAGCAATATTTCTTGAAAAAGTACTTTCTTTTCTGTTGGTTTATGAGACTTAATGACTTCAATCACATGTTACTTGCTACCTGTGACAACACTTCAATTTGTCGTCACATGGATTTGTGTAGCAAGTAACATAAATACAGTTCTACTCTCTTATTCATTTCGCTTGAATTTTTTTATCATTACTTTACAATATACACATGGAAATTGGAATGTTTCTTTGAAGAAATAAACATTTGTTTGCTGTTTCTGAGATTTTCTTTTATGGTAGGCAATTGTGTGCGAGTGAGGCAACGACGTATGTGTAGGTGATGATACAAAATTAAGCATAACACATGTGTTATTACTAAAGTGTCAAAAACAATTATACCAGATTATTCTAGCAATGTGACTTTATTTATTTCTGCTTTATGAAGATGATCTTTGCTTTACTCTTCACACAGCATAGTACTTTATGTTGTCACGTGTCACAAGTAACATGCCTCCTGAAGCCAATTTAAAATTGTGATAAATCATAATCTAAGCTAATTTATCCATAAATTAACACAAAGTCATTTTATTGGAGTTGAAAAGAAACAGAAAAGGTCAAAAGAATGGCTGACAATGACATTTTATTTTTCACTTGCTTGGAAAGCACCTTTTGACATTGCCTCATATAGCTGTTACTTCGGCTGTCTTCCATTGTGCTGGTAATAATCCTGATTCTAAGCTTTTATTAAATAGTATTGTCAGGGGCAGTGCTAATTCGTCACTCAGTTCTTTTACAATACGTGCTGGTACCTTGTCGGGACCCTGAGCTTTGTTAACATTTATCTCTTTTACTAGTTTTAGTTTGTTTTTGACAGCTTCTTCTGTAACTACTATATCTGTACAGTAAGCAGGTGGCTCATCATTTAGTTCTGGTAGTGAGTCAGTGTCTTCTTTGGTAAATACACTTGCAAAGAAATCATTTAGAACACTTGCCTTAGAGTTAGTTAAATTTATGGTTAAAGTACAGAAAAAGTGAAATTTGTGGTTGTCGCAAATACAGACTCTCATAGTACTAGTAGCGAGCTTTTTATTTTTACGAGCTACCTTTTTTCATGCGACAGCCGCGAGGTCTAGTTCAAGTACTAAAAGAAGTAGTTGTCCTCAAATACCTCTTCTTCTACTTAGCCTCAGCCCAGGCCGGAGGCCGGGGCCAGGGTCAGGGTGCCAACTTCATCACGTTGAAGATTCTGCTGCACCTGACCTGACAAACAAAACCATCCACTGAAGTCAAATCACGAACAAAATTACGCCAACGTACTTTTGGTGTATGTCTTCCTGTTAGGATTAGCAGCAATCACAGATGATTTGGAGCTGTTTACAGTTTCCGTGTTTCCATCACATTCTGAACGCATGGAGGTCGCCATCTTCACAGACAGGGGACTTCACCCTTGCAGCAACAAAGGGAACTGATGGATAAGCTCCCTTGTGTATTACCCCCAATCCATGAAATTGCCCATATCATGAAATGGGCAAGCTGTTTGCCATGAAATGGGCAAGTCTCCTGTGCACGAGAAAATATTTTTCGTACATGTTTTGAATTCCAGTCTGTGAAATAGGAAAGCCCATTTCGTGAAATGGAAATGGACAAGTCTTGTGCACAAGAAAATATAATAAATAAATAAAGGGTTTCCATGGAAGCTTCAGAGCTTGTCGTGACTGGTTGAGGGAGGCGGGGGCATGGAGATGCAGTTTCCATGGAAGCTTCGGAGCTTGCCTCGATTGGTTGAGGGAGACAGGGGCACGGAGACAGGCGAGATTCTACAAAAGGTTAAAATTACCACAAGATCTGCACGGAGAATAGGACAATTAAGGGATGTAGGCCTTGCTAACGAGAGTCGAGCTATTGCTGCAAAGTAAACAGAGACAATTAATTTTTGATAGCCTCGGATTTTTTGTTTGTTTTATTTCTGAACACAGGGAACAAGTGTATGTTCTGAATGAAGGTTTCATATCATCATCATCATCTCTCTCTCTCTCTCTCTCTCTCTCTCTCTCTCTCTCTCTCTCTCTCTCTCTCTCTCTCTCTCTCTCTCTCTCTCTCTCTAAAACTAAGTATATGTGTCTAACAACGCGCCAAAAACGCCAACATCAGTCATTTACTTCATTACCTATTTACATATCCGGCCAAAGAATCGAGGAATTTAATTCTCACAAAGTCCTTGGACTAATGATTGACAATAAACTGTCATGGTCAGAACATATTGAATTATTAAGCAAAAAGATATCCCAAAGAATCTTCCAGTTATCGAAAATTAAACACTTCCTTGATATAAATGCTAGGAAGCAATTCTTCTATGCACATATTAATTCCCTTATCAACTATGCATCTACTTTGTGGGATTCAGCAAGCGCAAATGTTTTAAAACATCTCGTTAGACTGCATAAACGAGCTGTTAAACTGGTACTCCTCAAATCAACTTCACTTACGACCAGTGATTACAAAGCTGTTGATATTTTGCCTTTTAAATCTCAGTTGGAACACAATAAAGCAGTGATGATGCACAAAATTATGACCGGAAATGCTCCTCAGTCTTTGATAGACCGCTTTTCGAACAGTTACAGGCATTTACAAAAACTGATAATTCCAACTCCACGACTAGACCTATTTAAAGCCAGTCTAACGTATAGTGGCGCAACCTACTGGAATAACCTGCCAGCTTACTTGAAGACAATCAAAAGACCATCAACTTTCAACAAGCTAATGAAGACCCACTTAATGAATAAACTACTTTGATACTGATTCTCTCTCTCTCTCTCTCTCTCTCTCTCTCTCTCTCTCTCTCTCTCTCTCTCTCTCTCTCTCTCTCTCTCTCTCTCTCTCTCTCTCTCTCTCTCTCTCTCTCTCTCTCTCTCTCTCTCTCTCTCTCTCTCTCTCTGTTGTCCCTCCCTCCATCCCCCTCCATCACCCTGTTACTGTACATGACGTTCACAATACTTGAGTCTGTTGAAATTACTCACCACTAAAGCGAAATTGTGTCAGACTAAACTCCATTTTTACAATATAAATTATAAATGTATGCACTATTAAATGAATACGTAGGGAATGCTTGTGTGTATGACTTTTACTATATTATGTTTGCAAACTGTATCATCTTTACTTAAAAAATGTTCGCCCGCTGCAACATGCAAGATTAGGTTTGATTGTATTAGCATACTATGTATGACTTTTGCATGCTCATTATATTTGTTTGTTTGTCTTTTTTTTTTCTTGTCTTTTTTTAAATTCTTTACTATTCCTTACGAGTGCTGGATGTTTAAAAAAAGCATGTGCTATTTGCTTATTCTATTACCCTCTATACATAAACTTCATTCAATTCAATTCTCTCTCTCTCTCTCTCTCTCTCTCTCTCTCTCTCTCTCTCTCTCTCTCTCTCTCTCTCTCTCTCTCTCTCTCTCTCTCTCTCTCTCTCTCTCTCTCTCTCTCTCTCTCTCTCTCTCTCCCCCCCCCCCCCCCCCCTGAGATAGGGTTAGGTTTGATTTTGTCACATATGTGTTTCTTTCTAAATGTGTGCACGTTAAAGATGAGTATGTAGAATAGGATTTGGTGTTTTTTTGTCATGTACGTGTATGTGTTTATGCTTTGATTTGTGCATGCTAAATATGAGTATTTACAGTGGTTTTAGGCTGGATTTTATCATCTGTATTTGTTTAAATTTAAATTGTGCATGTTAAAGACGAGTATGTAAAGTAGGTTTAGGCTTAATTTCGTCATTGTATGTGCTTAGTTTTTAATATGTGCATACACATTATAAAAACATGAATAGGTTTGCTTTTGTCACGTGTGTGTATTTACTTCTTAATTTGTGCATGTTAAGTATGAATAATGTAATATAGGAATATGTTTGATTTTGTTATGTGTACACATATTTACACTTAAAATTGTGCATGTTAATTAAGATGAGTAGGTAAAGTAGAGCTAGGTTTGATTTTATTACATGCATGATTGTCCGTTCAAATAAGTACATTTTTAAGATGAGTATGTAAAGTATGATTAGGATTGGTTTTAATATGTGTTTGTGCACTTCTAAATTTGTGCATGTTAAAGATGAGTATGAAAAGTACGTAGGATTATTTTGGTTTTGTTCTCCGTGAGTATGTGCTTAGGCCTACTCTTAATTTATGCACGTTCAAAATGAATATAGTTAATAATATTAGGTTTGATTGTGTTATTGTTGTGCTACTATATAGGGTTGTATTTTGCATTCTTATATTATTGTCTGTGCTCATTTTCCTTTTCCATTTCAACTTTTTTATTTGTTTTTTTTTTTCAGAGGGCTGGATGTAAAAAAGCATGTTATTGCTTATTCTATTACCCTCTATAAATAAAATTCATTCAATTCAATTCAATTCAATTCTCTCTCTCTCTCTCTCTCTCTCTCTCTCTCTCTCTCTCTCTCTCTCTCTCTCTCTCTCTCTCTCTCTCTCTCTCTCTCTCACCCCAAACACACACACACTGTATCCACCCCATAATGCAGAGGCGGATGTTTCTCTTTGTTTTCGTTTCTTTTCTCTCTTTCCCCACTTTCCATCTAAAAAAGCTGAGGGTTATGGAACCCAAACCCCCTCCTAAAAAAGAAATAGAGGGGGTGGGAGCAGCATGATTACACACCTTTGACTGCATGTAAATCTCCTAGAAGTCCATGCCAGAATTGAATATAAGATTCACTTTTATTTTTCCAATGTTTCTTTTACATTTAAATTATCGTCGGCTTCAGATCTCCTGACCGACCCGTTTGAAGCACCCCCCCCCCCCCCCCCCTCTCCGTAACAACTTGATCACACACACAGTGGCGTAGGAACGTTTTCAAGCCAGGGGGGGGCAGGATTGTCAACAAACCGTGGGGGGGGGGGGGGGGGGGGGGGGGGGGGTGCAAACGCATGGACAAGACGAATGGATGGATAGGTTAAATGACATGACTTAGTAAATCCTACAAAAATACTTTATTATTGTTATTTTTAAACATAATCATAATCAATCATATAAAAAATTATATGAATGAAATAAAACATGATGTGAATTGAAAGGAGACAACAAAAAAGCATAAAAATACAACCATGTTTGGGGCGGATCAGCCAGTCATGGAAGAGGGGAGGGGGTAGCTCCAAGTGGTCAGTTGGGGTGGGGTGATGGGGATTGCCTCCCAGAAGCTGATGATAATTTGAATGTAAAAGATGCAATCAAGGCTTCTCATGAGAGAATAACTGTAGCATGGAACTACAAATTGTTTTTTATTTGTCTTCCTCTTTTTCTTTCCATTTTTTGTTTGAGGGGGTGGAACCCCTGTAACCCCCCCTCAAATCCATCTTTGATGCAGTACCAAGTCCATGACAACCATGTGTAGTGAATGGGCTGAGACTATTAACTCTTTCGTTTCCTTGTGTCCTTTCTGTGTTGGGTTTTTTTTGGTGGGTTTTTTTTCTGTTATAAATTGGGGGGGGGGGGGCAGAGAGATACGTCTGCCCGTCCCTCCTCGAAGCCAGGGGGGGCAGCTGCTGCCCCCCCCCCCCCCCCCCCCCCCCCCGTTCCTACGCCAGTGAACACACACACACACACACACACACACACACACACACACACACACACACACTCTCTCCCTAATGAACCCTATTGTTATTTTCAAGGGTGATTTTGTTGTTACAACTGAATCCTGGGCATATTTCTACATGTAGGCCTAAGCCATTATTCCCTTCCTTGATAATCCTGTTAGTGTCTGCTAACGCCCCCATCACACATACTGACATAGGCCACGCTCTCGCTACGTCCTCCACGATACTGAAGCCGCTGAAGTCGCTGATTGTAACATGGTCGTGGCGTAGCGTACTGTAGTCTTACGGCTGTAGCGAGAGCGTGATGGGGTCTTGGAAGAAACGTGGAGAGCGTGGTTGGCGATGTTCTCGCTATGCGCATTTTGAACTGGCGCAAATCACACATAGCAAGGATGTGGTGGAAGAGGAAGCGTGGTGGGATCGAAGTGAAAAATGAATGGGGACAACGTAGGCCTAGCGGCAGCGTGGTAAGTGCGTGGACAACGTTAAAGAAAGGGGGGGGGGGGGGGGGGGGGGGGGGGTACTGAGAACGTAGCGGCAACGTAGGGGCCTTCACCAAGAGCGTGGCACTATCTACAATTTTTCACCTGCGAGTCTCCACTCATCGGATCGCAGTGAGGTCATGGTTGCAGTCACACTTGAGGAGAATCTCCACGACCTCGCCACGTTCTCTAGAACTGTAGCACACGGTGAGAACATAATGAGGTTTTCATCACGTGTGATGGGGGCCTAACACAGATCGACTGGGTTCCACACGTGCTGTCTTCACTCTTCCGTTTGTTTAATCCACCCAGGTCCTTCCGAAAATATCGTGTCAATCACTCAGTCGTGTCCGACAATGACTTCACAGATATCCGAGGAAGCGACAGCTATTCTGGAAGGTTGAGCTAGTATATCAGCGTCTTGATATGTCTCTGTGATTGTCTCTTGTTCTTTGTATGGTTTGCGTGCGTGCGTGTGTCTGTAAGTTGGCTGCTTTGTGTCACGCATCTTAAAAAACTAATGGTCTAAATTTTGAACTGGCGCAAATCACACATAGCAAGGACGTGGTGGAAGAGGAAGCGTGGTGGGATCGAAGTGAAAAATTAATGGCGACAACGTAGGCCTAGCGGCAGCGTGGTGAGTGCATAGACAACCTAAAAGATTTGTTCTCTTCACCCAAAAAATAAACACTTTTCCCCCTCTCCCCACCCCCTACTCCACACCCAACTGACCCTTGTTTCCAACTTCTGCCATTTATGATTGCGTACTCACTGTCCCCAACCTCTCTCATCTCAACACATTTTTTCTTTCTTTCTTCTTTTCTCCCCCCCCCCCCCTGATTTGTGTTCACAAATGCATGCCTTGCTCTTTGGTTTCAACTTGGTTGTATCATTTACGCATTGGACTATAGAGGGTAAGTTTTTTTCTTTCTCTCCTTTTGTTGCCTGATTTTTGCTCCTTTTGCTATATTTGCTGTTTTCTGTTTTCTTGTTTGTCTGTGTCGATAAAGGCGCATTCGCCAAAATATGCAGTAGTTTTGTTTTGTCTCTTGTGAATAAAATAACGTCACTTTACACTTGTCGTGTAGTTGTTTGTTTGTTGTATAATGGTCTAAAGTCACGCAAATTTAAGTTATTTTTGCTTACAAGCCTAATTGACCAGATTAATGTGCTTCTTTAAATCTTTGTTAACTTTCCTCCATGTTGCTTCAAGCATAGGCCCAATGGCCCAATATTTCACTTTTATCACGAGGTAGACATCAACAAACAATCTAGCTCTTCCACTATTATTTTCTTCTCATGTTTTAGTAGGCCTAATGGACTACCCCCCCCCCCCCCCCCCCCCCCCCTTTCATCGCAAACAATATAAATATTATTGATTATAAATATTAATCTCCAAGCTTGTTAAAAGAAACGAAGAAATCTTGAACCCAGCGAAACAAATAACTGAAATAATAGAATTATTAATAACAGTGACCTGTATTTTCAACAAAAAGAAAATCTCTTTTGACGACACTTTCGATACCGGTTTTGAGAAGAAAAAACCTACAACATTGAACTGGTTTGCAATTTGGAAAAAGAAGATTAACTAAAACATAAAATAGAAGAGGAAAAGGGGGGGGGGGCAGGAAGAAGGAGAAGAAAAGGGAGAAGAAGGAGAAGAAAAGGGAGAAGAAGAAGAAGAAGAGCAGCAGCAGCAGCAACAACATGGTCTAAAAGAAGTAGATGAAAAAGAAAGTGATGAGAGAGAGAGAGAGAGAGAGAGAGAGAGAGAGAGAGAGAGAGTATTAATTGAATTGAATTAATGTTATATATAGAGGGTAATAGAATAGCTGCTGATGTTGTTACTTCTTACATTAGTTTTTGTGAAGATATGATCATTCCATCAAAGACTATGCAGATTTCCCCCAACAACAAACCGTGGATTTCCAAGTCTATTAAATCAGTCTTAAATGAGAAGAAAGTAGCCTTTCAAACAGGAGATAAAAGAGAAAGAAAAGTGATTCAATCTAAACTTAGAGGGGAGTTAACGAAGGGGCAGAGGGAGTATAAGGATAAAGTAGAACAGCAGTTTCAGACAGGCAGAATCTTGATGCATGGGATGGGTTTCGAACTCTAACTGGCCAATCAAAGAAACGAACATCAAATTGCCAAATGACAAGAGAAGAACAGAAGGATTTTTCTAATGAGCTAAATGACTTTTATTGTTGGTTTGAAAGAAATTATCTAGAGGGAGATCTAGACGGGGTAACGTCAGAGTTAAGATAATTTTTTTTATAAATGCAAGTGAAGATCATGAATTTGAGGTTCAAGAAAGAGATGTTCAGTCCTTATTTCATAAACTAAATGTGAGGAAAGCTGTGGGACCAGATAATGTGTGTGGAAGATTGTTGAAAGCATGCTGTTCTCAATTGTGTGGTGTGTTTTGTTCTTTATTTAACTGGTCTTTACGTGATTGTGTTGTACCATGTATCTGGAAAAATTCTACAGTTACTCCTGTGCCTAAGAAAAAGAACCCTGCCACACTGAACGATTACCGCCCTGTTGCCTTAACGTCTATTGCCATGAAATGTTTTGAAAAGATTGTCCTTCACCGCCTTCTTTCTTTTACTAACCAACTCTTTGACCCCTTTCAATTTGCCTACAAACGGTGTAGAGGAACAGACGATGCCATACTGACCCTTCTTCACAATACCTTTATTCACTTAAATACCACCAACTCTTTTGTTCGTATTTTATTCATGGATTTCTCCTCTGCCTTCAATACAATACAGCCCCATCTACTAGCCCAGAAACTATTAGACCTGAATGTTAACCCCAAGCTCATTCTCTGGATAACCAATTTCCTACGCAATAGAACTCAGTCTGTCCGCTTTCAATCTGCAATCTCCTCAGAACGTTCCACTCCTACAGGTGCCCCCCAAGGTACAGTTTTGTCCCCAGTTCTTTTTACATTGTACATAAATGACTGCAGAGGCACTGAAGAAACACCTGTCATTAAATACTCAGATGATTCTGCCATCGAAGATTTGTCAAACTCTGATTCTGTGTACTTCAGTGAAGTCAAACTGTTTTGTTCATGGTGCAAAGATAATTATCTGGATTTAAATGTTGTTAAAACAAAAGAACTGCTTGTAGATGTTCACAGAAACCCAGTGCCAGTGCCACATTTGGAAATTGATGGTGAAACGGTTGAAAGAATTGATGAGTACAAATACCTAGGCACAGTTTTAGACAAGAAACTTACTTTTGATAAGCACATTGAGCACATGCATAAGAAGAGTCAGTCCAGGATCTTTTGTTTACAGAGGCTAAGGAATATTGGTGTATGTTCAGATATTCTTCAAAACTACTACCGATGTTGCATGCATGCATTGAATCTGTTCTTACTGTGTCATTTATCTGTTGGTATGGAAGTTTGAGTGTAAAAAGTAAGCGCGTGTTGAGTGATATGGTGAATGTGTGCAGTAAGGTTGTGGGTGCAAGGCAGAGTGGTATGCAAGAGTTGTATGACAGACAAGTAATCAAGAAAGCCAGGAAAATTCTTAATGATAACAGTCATGTTCTGGCAAAATACTATGAAGTGTTACCATCGGGCCGTCGATACAGAACTCTAAAACTGAAAATAAGAGCACAGAAAACTTTCATACCAAGATCAATTCATCTGTTGAACTCTTAATGCACTGCATTGATTGATTGTTTTGCTGAGCAGCCTGTCCATCTCCTTGGGATTGAATTTGTGCAAGCCTATTTGTAGTCCCCTTGTTCTACAATAGATTACTGCTGTGTATGTCCTTGACTAAATTGTCTGTGTAGAGATGGTGTAGGTACTATTATTGCTGCATTTGTAAGCGTTATTCTTGCCTCGTTTTTTAACTGATTATGTCTTGATTTAAAATGTATTTAAAATGCATTTTTAAAATGCGTTCTGGTTTTACTGGAGTAATTGTTCGTATTCGTCCAGTTTGTTGATTACAATATTGCAGTGTTATTAGTTATTAGTTTGTATTCTTTAATTGTTGTGTTATACTGTAATAATGGAGTTAGCAGCATTGGATTGGATTTAGTCTGACACAATTTAGCGTTAGTGGTGATTAAGTAACTTCAACAGGTTCAAGTGTTGTGAACGTTATGTACAGTAACAGAGGAGGGAGAGGGGGTTGGATGGAGGGAAGAAGAGAGAGAGAGAGAGAGAGAGAGAGAGAGAGAGAGAGAGAGAGAGAGAGAGAGAGAGAGAGAGAGAGAGAGAGAGAGAGAGAGGACAGACAGACGGACAGACAAAGAGTTACTTCTGAAGGCAACCATGTTGCTGACAGGCCAGTGAATCGTAATGACAGGTAACTTCCGCCTCTGTGTTGCGTTTCAATTTGAACACGTCTGTCATGCACGAATCGTCGCTTCCGATGAATGGAGAGAGCTGCGTTATTGCTTTTCTTGTTCCTCAGATCCCTTTGGCTGAGAAAGTGGGGGTGTACTTTGCGCAAGGCTTCTCCGCTATAAACAAACACATTTTCACCCCAGCCCGCCGGAATAAAGCTGCCTGCCCCTCTGCTATCGGGCTGTCATAGTCGGAAACGATGGACATGCACACATCACCTCTGCCAATGAGCAACTAGTTTTATCTGTACACGTTTGCTTGTCGGTTGATGTGTCTGAACACAGATCAATTTGGAACATATCAATTGATTGAATTCAACTGAATTTCATGAGAGCTAGACCAGGGTATCATATAAAAGAAATAAATCGGGGGGGGGGGGGGGGGGGGGGGGAGAGAGAAAATGGAGTTTTACGTCCTCTTGGTCTGAATCAGACACATATGGGACATTTGTAAATACAAATATGGTGGGAACAATACTGGAGGCAATGCCCGGAGGCAGTACGAAACCAGTAAAGTCCCGATCTTTTAAATTAATACAGATAGCTGTAGCGGTGACCACGCCTCGGTTAAACCTCATCGGCTATGGTACCGCCACAAGTATGTTATGCAATGAAAAGAAATAAATCAGTACAGTAAGTTGGGTTTAACGGAAATAAATAAATCGCCTTCACAAAGTTCTTTTATACTGCCAACAAACCTCCACTGCCACACATGATGAAGAATCTACAATTCGAAACGTTGTATTCTTCCTCTCCCCAGGTGCATCTTCTTACCTCATTTGTTTTGTTTCTATTAATCAGGATTATCATTCAGATACACGATATTTGTTTTATTTAGTTTATTAGACCTTAAAACATGTTGTTGTACCCCCAGTTCTAACAGAACGGGTGTACATTAGGATGGGAACGAGGGCGTGCGTTTATAACTATAAGGCGTTTGCCTTCTTGCTTTTAATTTATGGAGGCTGAATATATTACCTAAACAAACAAAAACAATATTTCAGTTTCCATGTTGATTGGAATTGTTATTTGGAAACAAGAAATGTCCTCTTCTTTTATTATTGCTGCTTTTTTTCTGCTACTAAGTGCAGTTGCTCACAACAGATTACGTAGATTTATAAGTTGACATTTTCATAGCTTCTTTTCGTTTTCCCCCACAAACAACCCGACGCAAAAAGGCCAAAAATATCAATAGATGAACTAACCAAAGAAGACAACCAACCAACCAAATGCAGACGCGCAAAGTCCTGTTTTTGGTTTTAGCAAGGCCAATGAAAAGTCCATGGAATGTCAACCAAATGTTATTGATTTTGCTTGAAAAGTGTGTTTTAAACAGAATGAGCTGGCGAGAAGAAGAAGAAGAAGAAGAAGAAGAATCACATTGAACGAAACTCGAGACATTCATGAAAAATGCATAGGATTAATTCAGTTAGCGTAACTTGGTTTGGCTATTGAAAGGGACATTTGGGGAACATTCAGAACGATTTAACACACGTAAAAGGAGTTTTAAATGGGATGAGAGAGAGAGAGAGAGAGAGAGAGAGAGAGAGAGAGAGAGAGAGAGAGAGAGAGAGAGAGAGAGAGAGAGAGGGAGGGAGGGAGGGGGGGGGGTATCACAGACAGAGATAGACAGACATATAGAAGAGAGATAATGAATGAATGAATTATATGAATTTTATTGCTATTTAAGCTATTAAACCCATATAGCAGAACGACACGACGAGCAATAAGTGTTAAATGGACAATTTCAAATCGCGACGTCATTTCATTTTCATTGACATGGTAATAACTATGTCAATCCATAGCAAATAGGGGGGTGGGGTGGGGGGGGGGAGGAGAGAGAGAGAGAGAGAGAGAGAGAGAGAGAGAGAGAGAGAGAGAGAGAGAGAGAGAGAGAGAGAGAGACTTGACACTTGAAAACTTTATTACGCAAGAGAGAGAGAGAGAGAGAGAGAGAGAGAGAGAGAGAGAGAGAGAGAGAGAGTTACGTCTTATCTGAAGGCAGCCATTACAAGTGACAAGCCAGGGAAGCATAACTCAGAAGAAACTTCCGCTTTCCTCCCAAGTTTCAATTTCAATACGTTTGTCACCACTCGTGTGTGAATCGTCACTTCCGTTGAGAAAGCGAGTTTGAAGTTGTTTTTCGTTGTTGTTGTGCTTTCTTTGTCTGTCTATCTATTTGCCTGTCCGTCTTTCTTTCGTTTCTATTCTCCGTTTTTGGTTGTCGCTGTCATTATCGACGTAATCATTGTTGTCACTGTTAATATTGCACTACTTCTTGCTTAGAAATGTAATCAAACTTGCTATCACCCGCGGAGTTTACGGAGCGAATGTGATATTGTTTTTGTTGTGTAAGTGGCTGTGTGTGTATGTATGTGTGTATGTGGGTTTGTTGACAGCATATTACCATGAAGGAATAAAGATAGGAAGATGAAACTTAATGTGCATGTAGGCTAGGTACTGTAGATGTGCCTTTTGGTGTCAAGGTCAAGGTCATGACCTTGACGTATGACCTTGAAAACTGAAAATCTATTTTTAGCCATATATCGGGCACCAGGTCGACATATGATGTTGAAACTTGGTATGAAAGTGGTTTGGCTTATGCTCCTTCCGAATATTGTTGACCAATCAAGGTCAAGGTCAAGGTCAAGGAGATCGCTGGACCCTGAAAATCAGGGGGTCGGAAAAATGGAGTTCCCAAGATGAAATCAGGTTGGAATGTTGGCTGGGTATTGTAAATGTGCCTTTTGGGGTCAAGGTCAAGGTCAAGGTCACGACCTTGACGTGTGACCTTGAAAACTAGCAACGCGGGTGATTCTCGGATGCTTTTATGGGAAATCTACTCAGCAAGATAAGGACAGTCAGCAGCAGAAACAGTAACATAGTGACAGTATGCAGCAGCAGCAAGATAATCACAGTCATCCTCCGAAGTCGGGGTGTGGCTGCGTAACTCCGCGGGTGATTCTCGAATGCTACATTCGATAACTTTTCAATCTAGTTGTTGTTGTTGGTCTTCTTCTTTTTCTTTAGTTAAAGCACTCCTTTCTCCAAAGTAGTTCTAAATAATCCAGCGGAATAATTATGTATATGACTACGATGCTATTTTTTTCAAAGGCCATAATTTTCTATCCACAATTCTACTATACTAGCCCAACATACCGCTATTTGCACTAAATGTCTCTCTTTCTGTTTGTACTCTAGGCCCTTTATAACTGCATGCGCGTTGAACGCACACACATAGGCCATGTTGGAATGAAGGTATATGGGAACAATGGGTTGTCCCTGTCATAATGATGTATCTAGCTAATATTGCAGTGAGGATTTTTGATCAGCTAAGTAGGCTAAATCAAGTCTAGGTGTGCAGAAATTCAAAACAATGTCAAATCGACAAACAGGAAAAGATAGACGTACTCTTCTCCAACACCTCTAAGATATTCACACTTTTGATATAGGCTACAAATGAAAGGTATCTAAATCGTAAACTATGCAAATAAGTAACACTTATGATTATCAGATGGCTACATCTATGGCATATTGAATCTCTTCGCCTTCCGTGCATGAATAAAATACCAAATCTCTTCATTACGAAGACAAGAAAAGTGTAGTTCAAATTCAATGGGGTAATCGGAGGGGGGAAAGGAGAAAGAATTATTGAAACTGCAAACCATCACCTAACTTGTTTGCGAGTAGATCAGCAAATGTAACTTGGTGTGGCAATAAAAGAGACATTATGAAATACTGAAAAACAGATTTAACATGAACGAATCTAGTGGGAAATGGGTGGAAAGGAGAGAGAGGGGGGGGGGAGTGAGCAAATAAACGATGCGTGAGCTAATAAGGCCATATTCATGCCAGAACCCACAAACAATTCAATGAAAAATGCACAGAATCTCATCTTTATGAAGATTGATTTAAAAAGTGCAATGTGAAACCAATGGGATAACAGGAGAAAAAAAAGAAAATACGCATGCTCGGTGAAACTTGAGATACGATCATGGTGTGTAACGTAGCTTGGTAATAAAGGAGACATTTGCAAGCAAATTCAAAGCAGATTGAAAACAGACGGGGAACACTGAACACTAAACACTGAAAAACTTTATTAAAACAAGGATGAACTAATCAATAGATCAACTAACCAAAGAAGACAACCAACCAACCAAATGCAGACGCGCAATGCCTATTCTTACAATATGTCATTGGAAATGAGAGAGAGAGAGAGAGAGAGAGAGAGAGAGAGAGAGAGAGAGAGAGAGAGAGAGAGAGAGAGAGAGAGAGAGAGAGAGAGAGAGAGAGAGAGAGAGAGTACGAATGTTTTACGAATACGAATGTTTATTGAGGGTTAATAGATAAGCATAAGCTTTTTTACACCATGCCCTCGAAAATATAAAAACAAATCCAAATGAAAGAAAATTGAAAAAACATGAACAAAGGAGAGGAAAAGGGGGTAGGGGGTAGCAATATCATAACACATTTAGAAAACATACAAAACCTGAAACATTTCAAAGCACATGTATAGAATAAAAGACAAATTATAAGAAACAATATTGTATTGATCACACACACACACGCGCGCGCACGCACGCACACACACACATACGCACACGCGCGCGCGCGCACATATACACACACACACACTCATATATATATATATATATATATATATATATATATATATATCTGCGCGCGCACACGCACACGCACGCACACGCACACGCACACACACACACACACACACACACACACACACACACACACACACACACTCATATACATATATATATATATATATATATCTATATCTATACACACATAATATGACTGGCATATATTAAGAGTTTACAGTTTCATGTGCTTCACACATACTAGTCTTAAGCATGCAAAAAATTATTTAGACTTTATTGCTGACATACTTATAATTTCTCTATGAGATCTTTGTTGTAAGCTCTTTTAAAAGATGAAACGGTATTAAGGTTTTTAAATGAATCTTTTAGATCGTTCCAAAGTTTACCCCCAGAATAGGTGAGAGATGTCATAAAAAGATTAGTTCTGGGACGAGGAATAAACACTGTACATTTGCTACGCATATTAAAAGTAGGGAATCTTTTACAAAGATAAGTTGGGGTCACTTTTTTTCATTATCTTGTACATAAAGACAGCTTTGTTTAAATGACATTTTTTATCCAGGGGAAGAATACCTAGTTCTTTATAATCACTGGTTAAAGGTGAGGACGACATTTTTGATCAGAGAGAGAGAGAGAGAGAGAGAGAGAGAGAGAGAGAGAGAGAGAGAGAGGTCTGAAGTCTGAAATGAAAGCAGAAGGGGAACACTGAACACTGAACACTGAAAAACTTTATTTAACAAGGATGAAGATTTTAGGCAGTGCCTATTCTTACAATCTGTCATTGGAAATGAGAGAGAGAGAGAGAGAGAGAGAGAGAGAGAGAGAGAGAGAGAGAGAGAGAGAGAGAGAGAGAGAGAGAGGTCTGAAGTCTGAAATGATTTAATTTTTTTTGTGTGGAGGCCACAGGCCCATGCAAATGAAGTTCACGGAGAGAGAGAGAGAGAGAGAGGAGAGAGAGAGAGAGAGAGAGAGAGAGAGAGAGAGAGAGAGAGAGAGAGAGAGAGAGACACTGGACACTGAGAGAGAGAGAGAGAGAGAGAGAGAGAGAGAGAGAGAGAGAGAGAGAGAGAGAGAGAGAGAGAGAGAGAGAGAGAGAGAGAACATTGAATATTGAACACAATTTTTTTTTATTTAACAAGGATGAAGATTTTAGGCGAAGCCTATTGTTCCAATCAGTGCCTGGTTTAAAGAAAACTAAAATTAACTAGAAACATGGGAACAAAAAGATTACAAAAGGAAGTTACGCATTCGAACACATACAAAGTACACGTATACACCTGCAATCTCTCTCTCTCTCTCTCTTCTCTCTCTCTCTCTCTCTCTCTCTCTCTCTCTCTCTCTCTCTCTCTCTCTCTCTCTCTCTCTCTCTCTCTCTCTCTCTCTCTCTCTCTCTGATGCTGACAGTGGAGACTGTGTCTGATTTACTCAGTGAAATTTCTCAAACCTCAATGATGGGCAACAACACGGAAAGCAAGGGGCCAGATGAAACTGCTGAAACGAATGGGAATGATAGGCCTACCACTGAACGGTTTGCCGACGCATCTACCATCGACTAGCATCATGATCGACGCATCTGGCATGTCATACCTCTTGTCGGATGCCAAAAAGGACGTCATGGAACTGAAGAGATTCAGGCGAAGGAAAGAAGACCACCCGGACAACACGACTGGTGCAGATGGAAATACGTGACAGTCCATGTTCGTGAACACATCAGTGTTGTTGTGACTGAACTCTAACAGGCTTGATGCCTTTGCTTAAGTTCCATAATATGGATTCCATGTTTTCATGACAATCGGATAACGGATGCTATGTTAAATCAAATTCGATTATGGTTTTTGGTCCCTTCCCCCACCATTGCAAATTACAAAAGGAAGTTACGCATTCGAACACATACAAAGTACACGTATACACCTGCAATCTCTCTCTCTCTCTCTCTCTCTCTCTCTCTCTCTCTCTCTCTCTCTCTCTCTCTCTCTCTCTCTCTCTCTGATGCTGACAGTGGAGACTGTGTCTGATTTACTCAGTGAAATTTCTCAAACCTCAATGATGGGCAACAACACGGAAAGCAAGGGGCCAGATGAAACTGCTGAAACGAATGGGAATGATAGGCCTACCACTGAACGGTTTGCCGACGCATCTACCATCGACTAGCATCATGATCGACGCATCTGGCATGTCATACCTCTTGTCGGATGCCAAAAAGGACGTCATGGAACTGAAGAGATTCAGGCGAAGGAAAGAAGACCACCCGGACAACACGACTGGTGCAGATGGAAATACGTGACAGTCCATGTTCGTGAACACATCAGTGTTGTTGTGGCTGAACTCTAACAGGCTTGATGCCTTTGCTTAAGTTCCATAATATGGATTCCATGTTTTCATGACAATCGGATAACGGATGCTATGTTAAATCAAATTCGATTATGGTTTTTGGTCCCTTCCCCCACCATTGCAAATTGTTAATGGGCCAGAGGCCTAAACAATTAAAACTTTTTTTTTACGTTGACTCTCTCTCTCTCTCTCTCTCTCTCTCTCTCTCTCTCTCTCTCTCTCTCTCTCTCTCTCTCTCTCTCTCTCTCTCTCTCTCTCTCTCTCTCTCTCTCCCCTCTCTCTCTCTCTCTCTCTCTCTCTCTCTCTCTCTCTCTCTCTCTCTCTCTCTCTCTCTCTCTCTCTCCCCCTCTCTCTCTCTCTCTTTCTCTCTCTCTCTCTCTCTCTCTCTCTCTCTCTCTCTCTCTCTCTCTCTCTCTCTCTCTCTCTCACTCTCTCTCTCACTCTCTCTCACTCTCTGTCCACACACGTACACGCGCACACGCACGCACACGCACGCACACGCACGCACACACACACACGCACGCACGCACACACACACACACACACACACACACACACACACACACACACACACACAGGGAGAAAGGTGGCAGAGTGGTTAAGACGTTCGCCTGCCAAATGTAATGCGTGACTGCAACGTGAGTGACCCGGGTTCGAATCCCGGCCTCGCCCTTTCTTTCTAGTTCGACAGGAAAATCGAACTGAACGTCGAGTCCTTCGGATGGGGACTTAAAGCAAGTCTGACACGTGCGCTTTACGCACGTAAAAATCCCACGGCAGTTGTAAGTCGGTAAGAGCAGGGAGAAATCCCGCTGCCTGTTATGGCCAAATTGATAGCTAGGTTTCCCAAGTCTACCCCCCCCCCCCCCCCACCCTGCCCCCACAAAAAACAAAAACAAAACAAAAATAAACAATTGGGTAGGCGCTACGCTTGCTGCGACGAGCTCTCCTGGGAAGAGCAGCCCGATTTTCACTGAGAAATGTCTCTGTGACTTGAATATACCAAATACCACAAATACCAAATACCAAACACATACAAAGTACACGTATACACCTGCAGTCTCTCTCTCTCTCTCTCTCTCTCTCTCTCTCTCTCTCTCTCTCTCTCTCTCTCTCTCTCTCTCTCTCTCTCTCTCTCTCTCTCTCTCTCTCTCTCTCTCTCTCTCTCTCTCTCTCTCTCTCTCTCTATATATATCTCTCCCCCCCTCTCTCTCTCTCTCTCTCTCTCTCTCTCTCTCTCTCTCTCTCTCTCTCTCTCTCACACACACACACACACACACACACACACAAAAACACAGACCATAGAGTACAAGAAAATAAGCACTGTAAAATCAAAAAGCATGGGTGAAACAAATAATAATTGGTAACAAGTAGAGGGCAAAAATACTTCGATTTAAACATGTTTCACAAGTAATTGCAAGGCAGAGAGAGAGAACGAACGAACGAACGAACGGATGTGTTTTTTTATTGAGGAAAAGCGGAATAAGCACAATAACCAGCTTTTTTTCATCCGGCCCTCCGAACCAAAAGAAAAGAAATTTAAAAAATACAAATAGAAAAAAAGACATCGCAAAATACAAGAAAAAAACTCAACCTTCAATCAAGGTCGTAAAGGGACGCACCGTGCAAGGCATATAAATAAGATAAATTACATCAATTAACGAGACTGAGACAAGGACAGACAGACCGTCGCTAATCGCGAATACACATGCGTAACTGTTACTATACTCTATTCACGATGGCGACGGACAGACAGACAGACAGACAGACAGAGACCGACAGAGAGAGGGAGGTCAAAATAAAAGAACAGAATAAAATGGAAGAAATGAAGTAATATATGCAGGAAAAATAATGCGTGGTAAATACAATGTACATGTAAGAAGACTTAACACGTAAGCATGTATTATAACAAATGAAATATTTGGAAAAGGATACAAAGTAGACATTCTTGGATATTATGAACTAGAGTATTCGTTCATGAGTATTTGATGATATCTTTTTTTGAATGTGTTTAAACAAACATGAACGTTAATTTGGGAAGAAATGCCGTTCCAGAGGAGACCCCCTGCATATTGTAAGCTAGATTTGAATAAATCTAATTTGGGAAGAGATAACATCAGTCTATGAGGAAGATGTTTCATGTTGAATTGAAATGTTTCTTGTAGAGAAGGAGGAGCATAGCCTGACATAATTTTGAACATAAAAATTGCCTTATATCTTAATTTAAAATGAAGAGGGATAATGTCTAATGATACATAATCGGATTGAGTAAGACTCGATGATTTTAGTAAGACTAATTTCAGTGCTCGTCTATAGAGACTATGCAGTGGCTTTAGGGCTTGCTCACTTGCTGAATCCCAGAGTGTAGACGAACAGTTTATGTGAAATTCAATGTATGCATGGAAGAAACTTTTGCGTGAATCTGTGTTTAGAAAGTGTTTTATTTTTCATAGAAGATATATTTTCTTGGAAATTGTTTTACAAAGAGTTTGTACATGGTTAGACCAAGATAAAGTATTATCAGTTAAGACCCCTAGTACTTTATGTGAGTTAACTTCTTCAATATCGTTACCATTTATATGCAAGGGGAGAGAACAGGAAAAACGTTGTCGTTTTTGCCTAGTGGTGACAAGCATGAATTTAGTTTTGTTAGGATTTAGACTCATGTGGTTTAGTTCAGACCATTCTGTTAACTGATTGATACTTTCTTGCAATGCATGAACTATGTTTTCTACTTTGGAGTTGCTTGTATGGAGAGTAATATCATCCGCGAACATGTTACAGAGAGCTTGAAAATTGAGAGGCAAATCATTAATATAAATTGAAAAGAGGATCGGGCCAAAGATTGACCCTTGAGGAATTCCATATTTTAAAGGGAGGAGAGAGGATTTTTTTACCATTAGTGAAAACAAGTTGGTATCTTTCATCTAAGAATGACGACATTAAATCTCTGGTATTACTAGAGAGGCCGTATAATGTTAGCTTTTTTAAGAGCAACACATCAAAATCTTTAGCAAAGTCTATAAAAAGGACACCAGTAATTAAGTTATTGTTTATATTGGATAGCCATTTATCGATTAAAGTTGTAAGTCCAGAATGGCAGGAATGGTGTTTCCTAAAACCGGATTGATTAGGATGGAACAAATTAAATCGCTCAAAATGAGCAAGGATGTGTTTTCTAAAGTGGTCTTCTAATGGTTTTGAGAGGGTAGATAGAAGAGAAATAGGTCAGTAGTTTGAAGGATTGTCTGGGTCACCTGATTTATAAATTGGTATTACTTTGGCTACTTTAAAAGCTTTGGGAAAATGATTCTTATTTAAGCAAAGATTGTAAACATAAGTGAGGGTTTCGGAAATGATAGGGACAGCCATTTTAAGATTTTCCCCATCGATTTCATCCAGACCACGGGAGCATGTTTGCTTTAAGTTGGAAAGAGCGGTGACATTAATGGGATATTAAGTTCGGAAGTTATGTTTTTTGAGTCACAGAATTGTTTAAGGGGGTGTAAATCGTTTAAATGAGATTTATCATTGGGTACTGTTGACTGGGCAACTTCACTGAAATGTACATTGAGTTTTTCTGGAGATAGCGCTTTACTGACAGTTGATATATTGTTGACATGTTTGTTACTTAGTTGGTTAATACAATTCCAAATAGATTTGGTATTCTCAGAAACAAGATTTTGAAAATACTCTTTTTTGGATGCACGTTTAAGATAGGTAACTTTATTTTTTTGTTTAGCAGTTTCTTCTTTATTACCTGTTGCTACACAAGAATCACGTAATTTCATTGCATCCTCGACATCTTTAGAAAGCCATGGTAATTTGGGATTGTCGCGCACACGTTTTGTTTTGAAAGGGACATGTTTGTCAAGAAACTATGGTACCACACTTCGAATGCTTCATCAGGATTTGTAAATTCATAAACCCAAGAAATACAGGAATTTGATAAATCATGCAAAAAGGTTTCTTCGTTAAAGTGAGAGAAATGTCTGTATCGAATGTATTTATGACTGCTATTAGGGATTTGTATTCCTTTTTTATTCCAAGTAAAACATACTGGATAGTGATAACTGCAACCATATACTGGTGAGCACACTTCCACTATATTATTTTTAGATGTTGTATAAATGTGGAGAGAGAGAGAGAGAGAGAGAGAGAGAGAGAGAGAGAGAGAGAGAGAGAGAGAGAGAGAGAGAGAGAGAGAGAGAGAGAGAGAGAGAGAGAGAGAGAGAGAGAGAGAGGTGCATTGTAGTAAACGACCCCGTTGTGTTTATTAAGTAAAAAGAATCAGAGAACAACATACAACATATTTTAAAAGTATGCTGCGAAATGGGAGTGATGGAGAGGGAAGGAATATGACATTGTATATGTGGTGTGCATGTGTAGGGGGGGAGTGAAAAGGCAGAAGAGGCCGCCAAGTCCTGATGACGGGGGGGGGGGGGTGGTGTCGGGGGGGGGGGGGGGGGGGGGGGGGACGTCTTTGTGGCTATTAAAACATGGTTGTTACTTGCCACCATACATGCTTCAAGCGTGCATAAAAAACACACAATCAAACAAGAAATATAATTCTTTACAAAACAAATATGTATTTGTGTTAATGGTTGCATTTAGAGTAGAAAATATTAAAAAAAAGTTCGAAAACATTTCGAAGAAAATGTTCTTGGTAAGTAGTAGTAGTAGTAGTAGTAGTAGTAGTGGGGGACTGGCTCATAAGCCTAGGCCTCGCTCAGGTAAGAAACTGTTTAAAAGTACTGTGTGTTTTCAAAGATTTCTGACGATCTGTTTTGTCGCCCCCTCCTCCCTCGTCTTCTTGACTGTACGTGGCCACAATCAACACTTTGATTATTATGCCACGGAACCGGGGAGGTTCAAGACCACTTTTGCCGGAAGAAAGGCTCAAGGCCTGAGAAGAAATAAAACAACAGAGAGCACAGATACGAGAACTAGGAAACTGTTGATCCGTTGGGTAACATTAACTCTCCTACATTAACTCTTGTTGTATAACCCATTTATATAAAGGTTTAGTTCAACATTAGTCCAATCCCCGCTCAATGCTCTTGCTTTTATTTTATTTTATTTCTTAAGGAAAAGGAAAAAAAATGGCTCTCTTAGTACAGATGTCACCAGAAATCCAATCACTCGTCGAGACGCCCCCTACTCAGGGGAGACAAGACAATTTCCTGGTAGCCTTATCGTTCTTTAGAAGTGTCATCCGCTCTTTTTCTATCTCCGACCCACAAAGATCGAAGTCCTGGAAGAGTAATTGTGTTTGGTTACTGAAGATCTTGTCGCTCTCTGAGAGCTGAGCAAACACATATAAATTCTTGAAAATCTTCTTAACGTCCTCCGGTCTGGAACAGACACATATGGGACATTAGTAGATATAAAGATGGTGGGAATGATCCTGGAGGCAATGCCCGGAGGCAGTGCAACACCAGGAAAGTCCAATGTTTTCAACAATACAGATGTACTATTATGCGGTATAATAAATTCTTGATCTTGATGAAATACATTGGCAGTATCCAATTATGGATGTAAACGCCAACTCTCCCTGAGGAAGAAAAGGGGCACAGATAATAATAATAATAATAATAATAATAATAATAATAAATATAATAATAAATATAATAGCAATAATGAATATAATAATAATAATAATAATAATAACTAGAAGGCTTATATTTGTCTTTAGGACAAACATGACAGGATTCTCCCTTTTCATCAACCATCTATATATCATCTTCAATCTCTCTCTCTCTCTCTCTCTCTCTCTCTCTCTCTCTCTCTCTCTCTCTCTCTCTCTCTCTTATTTGCTGATGACCCTAACCCGCTGTCCCCTTTGACATGGGCAGATGGCCCAGTTCAATTGTTCTCTCTCTCTCTTTCTGTGGCGATAATGTTGTGGCCTACCGCAATTTCATAAGCTACTATATACGTCACAGTTTACTTCAAAGACACCAATGACGTCAGTGTCACTTTACGTCACTGTAACACTGCTACGGCTTGCATAAGCATTCTATGCATTTTGTTGAAGGGGTTTTGAGTCAATAAATTTGAAAGTGTTTGTCCCCACTTCCAGTTGGCACTTCTGGCTCAGTTTCATATCGGAAGTGTTGCAAAGATACTTCTTAATAAACAGTGAAAATGTGAATACAGTCCGCGAAGCCGTTTTTGAGTTATTCAAGTTTGAATATTGGCCGAATTTGGCAATTTTTAGCCCATATTTCGGCCAAAGTTTGGCCAATCGGCATAATAGTTGGCATTGAGCATGAGAGTAGTACCCGTCAATGTTCCTGTAAATTAAGCGAAATCGGGTGAAAAATAAAAAACATGGTGAAAGTAACTCAACCAAATTTACATATATTTGAATAACTTCCAAACATATCGTCAACAAACTCCTTTCAGACCTGGGCCAACATAAGGGCTACAATATCCAATAGTTAGTTTTGTGACGTCACTTCCGGTTTGGGCTATTCCATGAACCAAATAAAAGCTGCCTGACCATAGCTGTGGCACTTCCGGTTGGGTTTTATGCCGGAAGTGTTGCAAATCAACTTTGTAGTCAATTCTGAAAACATGAACGAAATCCGAGAAGCCGTTTTTGAAATATTGAAGATCGAAATTTCGCCGATTTCGCGATTTTTCGCGGTTTTTCGGCCATATTTTGCCGACAATTCGGCGAAATCATTTGATATTTCAAAGTTCGCATACCCATAAGGTCCTACAACTTTTCTGAAAATTTCAACCGAATCGGACGAAGAAAGGGGAAGAAAAAGAAAAAGAAGAATTTTGACGAATGCAATAGTATTCTCCATTTATGGAGAATCCTAATAATAATTATAATAATTATTATAAGTCCAAATAACAAAATGTCCAGCCAGATTACAGGTCTTCATAGCCATACTTAAAAACAGAATAGAACTAAAAAAATATGTGTTCTTTAAACTATGCCTTAAAGGAATTTGAAGAGAGTTGGTTACCTTACTATTTCATGATTAAAATCAACTATTTGACAGTACCTTGGTGGATATTGTCTTGTAATCTATTTCTTAATATCCAATAACACTTGTGTGGTTAATGTTATGTAATCTGTTTTCAATATCTGACAACGCTTGGATGGTATTGGTAATAAATGTAATATGTCTTCTGCTTCTAGAAAAATAGGTTAATGCTTCTCTTGAAGGAAGAGGATTTTGAAATAATTTCCATTGTGCTTAATCATTTGCTTGATCCTGCTTGACTCTATATCCTCTGTAGCGTGTGTGTGTCTGTCTGTCTGTGTGTCTATGGCTGTGTGTGTGTGTGTGTGTGTGACCTCCTTTTCTGTGATACTATATTTTGATCTTGTGTTCTTGCTCCCATTTCCTCAAGCTTATTGTATTATTGTTACCTTTCTTTTTAATATGAATGATTACCATTATTGCTTTGATCTTCATTATTGTTTGTTGTGGGTTGTTGCTAATGTCATTGTTGCTGTTTTGTAATGAACCCCCAAAAAACCCTTCTCTTTGGATAATCAATAATTGTGTAATATTAAAATACTACTATCAGTAATAGATTATATTACGTTTCAGAAACTCATCTTTTTTTTACCTTTT
>CM065700.1:24609600-24649600 GCA_017654935.2 Phymorhynchus buccinoides | reverse complement strand
TTTATGCTTTCATTGTAGAATATGTTTTCCAATACAATTTCTTCTGATGTACATGGCTGAGTTTTCAATCCAAATAATCTATAACTTTCAAGCACATTCTTCCAAAACTTGTTTGACAATTAATTACATGGAAACTCAGAACCCAGTTTTTCAAGAAAAAGGACCTTTGGACACATACTAGAAATAATATTTGTCCATCTGTGTGAACAAATTGATACTCTTCTAATCCATGCAAGTTTTAATGCAATGATGTATTTGTTACGGCCCGATGCGTATCTTGGCCCAATACGTATCGGGCTGTGGCCCAATAGAGAGTTCCGTATTGGGCCAGACCAATACGAAACACCTTATCAGGCCAGGCCCAATAGAGAAAAAAAGGTGTGTTTTCTATCGGGCTGGACCGATACGAAACAGTCTGCTCCGGGAAAATCCGGTTCTATGAATAACCAATGAATATCTGGTTCTATGAATAACGTTGTTGTGAGTTGTTGTCACAAAGTTTAAAGTTTTCCAGCTTTGTGGTTGTTGTACGTTGTTTTGAGTTCTGAGTACTATTAACAAGCGATCAATTCTATTTAAGCACAGAACGATTGGCACTGAGCGTTCTGTCTCTTTTTCTCTCTTGATCTCTGTCTGTCTGTCTCCCTGTTTGTCTCTCTGTCTCACTTTGCTTCTCAATCTCTTTGTCTGTCTGTCTCTCCTCTCAGTCTGTGTCTGTTTGTGTCTCCCTGTGTGTTTTTTCTGTCTGTCTGCCTGTCCCTCTGTCTGTTCTTCCTTTCACAGAAAAAAGCAGTTTCTCAGCGTAAATTTTCAACAAACACACTTCAGCCATGAGAAAGAATCGGGAGAAAGACAGGAGACCAGCAATTGTTTTTCTCATGAAACCGGCAGAGACACAGAAACCAAGACTGAGGGAGAGAGCTCAGAAGGATAGCAAAAGAGAGAAAAAATGGATGGAAAAAAACCCCACACACACAGAGAAAGAGACTGAAACATAAGCCAAACCACATTCATACAAAGTTTCAACAACCGTCAAGTGTTTTGGGAATTCCCGATCTTCCTGATCGCTATTGGGCCGGCCCGCAACGTATTGGTCGGACCAATACAAAACAACCTCATTTGCACGCTGTTGGGCCAAGCCCACCAGTGTGTATTGTATTGGTCTGGCCCAATACGGAACTCTCTATTGGGCCACGGCCCGATACGTATTGGGCCAAGATACGTATCGGGCCGTAACATATTCTTTGATTTTAGGAATACCAATACCACCATTTAAAACGTTTTTCGCTGCAGTGTTTCTGTTAATTTTATCGCGTTCCTTGTTCCACACAAACAAAAACACTAATATCTTTGCAAATTGTTGTTTTACAACATTGTTAGATGATGCAGCTTGTCTTGATCAACTGCTGGTAAGTCCAACTCATCGAAGTTCACCAATTATGACTTTAATTTTGCTTGCATGCGGATGGCAATTTGTAGCAAAACTTTGTTCAGAATGTCTCATAGAGATTATTAACATTTGTTAAATGTTAAATGCAACTGAGCATCACATATGCTTCTCCAAAAGAGAATGTAATCCCTTGAAATGAAATCCCTTTGACATAATGATACATTCTGCTTTCACTTTAGGCCCTGTAAAAAGTGTTACGTTTGCAATCCTTTTTTTTGGGTGGTCATTGTCATATGGTGAAAGTACTTGTTTTTTTCGACAATCATTTTGCAAAAGTTTAGCAATGCACTTTATGTGATTGTGCAACGGTTTAGCAATGGTGATTGTTGTACACATTGTTTTTTAAACGTCAATGTGATGATGAGGCCCTGCAGAGAGTTTTATCATCATACATGTTCACGTCTCATCAACGAAGAGAAGTAGTATATCACCATATCACAAGAACAACAAAATTCGTGTTCTTCATAATCCTCTTTGCAGAAGTGTAAAGTCAAGAACTTTATTTTTCAATGTACAACTATAACTATAATCGGGTTTTAACATTCTGCAAATCTTATGCCATTCATACATATTTTTAGTCATGTCGTCGCTTCCTCCAGCAGACGACACAGGCATGCACGAATATATGGAAGTAGGCTAAGTGTTGATGGGTCGCTCTCCTGAAAACTGGTCCAATATGTGACATGGAGGCCAAAAAATAAAATGGTATAAATTGAGCAAAATATGCATGCATAGAGTAGCTATATGCATCCACTTTTTTATCACATAAATCAGTCAAGTCTATTGTTTTTAGTTTTATGACTTTATTCATGTGTGTCCAGAGCTGGTAGCACAGGCAACATGGGTTCCTTCATTACATAATTTCATGTACTTAAATCAACTATATGCATTTATCACTTTAGAATAACAGACCGTCTTGAAATAAAGAGTTATAAATATATTTTATTAAAAAACAACAAGAAAAAGTTGTTTAATATTAGTGTTGGTTTATACCCTCTTTGCAATTTGCCAAATTTGATTTTTTTTTAAATGGTTTTATAATGTCTCACCACTCAAAATGACATTTCTTTTATTTCAAGTGTGTATCTATGATCTTGTTAATTAAAAATAAGATTTAAATTTAAAAACTAAATTTCTAGGCATCACAGACAGCAGGGATGCATCCCATCTGGTAGCACAGAGAACATGGTGTCCTCTGTTACATAATTTCACCTACTTTAAAACATTTTATGTATTGCTTTAATATGGAAGACTTTCTTGAAATAACGACTTGCGAATGGTTTCATTAACATAAATACAAAAAGAAATGTGTTTATTAATTACTAGTGTTGGTTTGTGCCATCTATGCATGTTACCATGGTTCATATTGAAATTTTGTTATATAATGTCTCACCACTCAAAATCACACTTTTTCATCTCTGATGTGTTACAATAGTTTCATTACCATCAGGGATAACCTAAAAATAGGTTAATTAAAAGTATAAGGAATTTAATCAAAACATTTTTTCTTGGTCTCGCAGGCAACAGGGACGCCAAATGGTTGCGCGGACAACATGGTGTCCTTCATTACATCATTTTACCTACTTAAACACGATTGTATGGCGAATTTATCACTTTTGCCTTACAGACTATCTTTAAGCATAGACTTTTTATATGCATTCAATGACAGGGAGATAAAGAGAATAACATTTAAATTTGAAAAACAAATTCTGGGTATAACAGACAACACAAACTCTTATGCAAGAGCATTGAGCATGTCACAAAAAGAAGCGCAGAAAATGCCCATTTTCATGAATAAAGTGCTTATTTGGGTGGATGGACAGTTAAGAGATTTTTTTTTTACATGATTCTTACACCGTAAACATGAAGAGGATAGCGTTAGGATCAGCCTAGGGTTGTTGTCGTGAAACTGAAATAAACCAGACTTTGAGATAGAGTATCAAACATGAAGAGGATAGGGTTAGGATCAGCCTAGGGTTGTTGTCATGAAACTGAAAAGAACCAAACTTTGAGATCGAGAGTCGTAAACACGAAGAGAATAGGTTACGAGTGACTTGCATAATGAGTTGGGTAGGGAGGGGGCGGATGAAGAACAGTATGAGGTAGAACAAAGTTCAGTCTGTGTTTTTGCGTCTAAATTTTAGGAAAGCAAAGGGCCCAAATGGTATTAGTGGTCGAATTCTGAAAGTTTGTGCCTCCCAACTATCAGATGTCTTTAGTTGTTTGTTCTCTTGGTCTCTTAGAGTTTGTACAATTCCTGCTCAGTGGAAGTCCTCTACAATATGCCCAGTACCCCCAAAACGCAGTCCATCGTGCCTCAATGACTATCGTCCTGTCGCACTCACGTCAATTGTCATGAAATGTTTTGAAAAAACCATCTTACAACGTCTTCTCAGGACCGCAACAGAGCATCTAGACCCGCTTCAATTTGCATACAAGCAGAACAGATCCACAGATGATGCAACACTCACAATTCTACATAATGCATACACTCATCTAGAAAACCGAAACTCTTTGGTCAGAATGCTCTTCATTGACTTCTCGTCTGCTTTTACAACCCCATCTTTTAGCAACAAACTAATAACCATGAGTGTCAAAAATAGACTAGTTTTTATGGACTCTAAATTTCCTACTTAAACACACACAGACTGTGAGATTTCAAAACTCTCTGTCCTCCACAATGTCTGTATCCACTGGCTGTCCCCAAGGCACTGTCCTATCTCCTGTTCTCTTCACCCTTTACACAAATGATTGTAAAGGAACAGATTCTACCCCTGTCATTAAATACTCTGATGATACAGCTTTAGTTGACCTTTCTAACTCAGACAATACGTACTTTGAGCAGGTTGAAAAGTTTGTGTCCTGGTGTGAGGAAAACTATCTTGACCTCAACGTAACAAAACCAAAAGAAATGATAGTCGATTTTAGGAAATCCCCGGTACCAATGCCAGATCTCACAATCAAAGGTGTGATAGTCAAAAGGGTAGATGAATACAAGTATCTGGGAACAATCATAGACAATAAGCTTACTTTTAGCTCTCATGTTGATCATGTTTCCAAGAAATGCCAGACAAGGATGTACTGCATGAGAAAGCTCCGATCTTTCAATGTTAGCACAGATCTTCTCCAAAGCTTGCATCGTTGTTTTCTTGAATCTATTATAACATTTTTATTCATTTGTTGGTACGGTAGCTTGTATGTAAAACCCAAGGGTGTTCTGAATAAGATTGTGAATGTTGGTAGCAAGATCGTGGGTAGAAAACAAGACAGTTTGTGTTTGTTGTATGAAAAACGTGTAGTCCGAAAAGCCAGGGAGATCGCTAATGATCAATGTCACGTCCTATTGCATTAATATGAACTATTGCCATCTGATAGACGGTTCAGCATTATTCGCTGTAGAACATTTAGAAATTCAGCTAGTTTTGTTCCTAAGTCAGTCGAACTTCTGAACAAGATCTCTGGTAAGACCAAATAATGAGGAATTATTATACATTAGCTAAGTCCTAGAGGTATATCTGGTCATGCTAAAAACCTGTACAGAAGTGTGTGTGTGTGTGTGTGTGTGTGTGTGTGTGTGTGTGTGTGTGTGTGTGTGTGTGTATGTGTGAGCGTGCGTGCGTGTGTGTGTGTGTGTCTGTCTGTCTGTCGTATGTTTCTATGTCTGGGTGTGTATGTGTGTGCGTGAGAGAGAGAGAGAGAGAGAGAGAGAGAGAGAGAGAGAGAGAGAGAGAGAGAGAGAGAGAGAGAGAGAGAGAGAGAGAGAGAGAGAGAGAGACAGAGACAGACAGACAGAGACAGAGAGAGAGAAGAGGGAGGCGCATGAAATGTTGGGAACGGGAAGGGACTCAAAATATGTGAAAGCTTGGGGTGATTTGGAGAGGTTGGGGGTTTGGGGGTAGGGTGGGGATGAATAAATGAATGCGAGGATAGAAATGGTGGGAAAGAGGGCAATTCTTAATGTTTTGATAGTCGCTTGTATTTACCCTAACAATGTTAAACAAATTTGCAAAGCATGATTTGTTATTCATTTTTCCATTGTTTTGTTTCCATTTTTAATGCATGCAAATGTGTTTCCTTGCTTCTATTGTGCTTGTACGAGACCACACTGTAATTTCACCTAACGTGATAATAAAGTATTTTTGACTTTGACTTTTGACTTTGACTTTGACTTCGGATCAGCCTAGGGTTGTTGTGATGAAGTTGAAAAGAACCCGACTTTGAGATCGAGAGTCGCAAACATGAAGACGATAGGATTAGTGTCAGCCTATGGTTGTTGTCATTCTCAGGTGGCCTGCATGCGTGGATTCATTCAGATTTACACAATCAAGACAGCAGTCAGGGAGTGGGCTAGCCTGTTTATTCTAACTACGTCATCAACGTTCGGTTGTTCAGGACGACAAGGGACATCACTCAACACACACACACAAATGAAGACAATTAAAGACCCAACCGGGTCATAATATTAACATCTCCCCCTTTTTAAAAATAAGAAATAGGCTCTCAACTTTTAACTTTCTCAGTCGTGAATTAAAGCGTCCAGAATGTAAAACTGTCTGGATAATCCTTTCTTTAACACCAACAAAATAAACTGGAAATTTGTCCAAAATGAGTTGGAAACGTGCAACATGTCTCACTCTCTCTCATTTCCTTAACAAAAGAACCAATGCAAACAAACAAGCAAACAAACAAGCGTTTCTGGTTCTGTCTTTTAAATCGACACAGGTGCAATTTCGAATTATTGTTCTTCAATGTATCTGGTTGGACGTTTGATTGCACGCCCAGATCTTGACTCTTTGGTTGCTGGTGGGGTGGGGATGCGCTGGCCCGGGGATGGACTCAGATGCAGGGTGCTCTGAGACATCCTCATCTTCAGACAGATCAATGTCGGGTTCAGATAAAGTGTCCGGCACTTCTGGGACTTTCTGAAGATGCTGTCGATTTCGTCTGATGGTTCCACACGGAGAAGTGATGATGTATGATCTGCCACCAGAGTCTGCAGGACGGACGACTGTGCCATAATCTGTCCATTTCTTCTGCTTGTTGGTCTTCACACGGACAGCATTGCCTGGCTGTAGTTTTGACAAATCACGTGCTCCATGTCTTCGGTTGTAGAACTTCTCATATGCTTTCTTCGCTTTGGAGTCAGCAAAGCGAATGGCTCTGTCGTTGTGGTTCACTGGTTGAAGGTTCTTCTCCAACACTTGAACTTTGGCACCGTTTGCTTGAGGGAAGTGCGGGCTTGACGTGTGGTGAACAAATCCATATTCTTTCGCAAACATGGAGAAGTCTCTGGAATTGAATGGAGATCCATTGTCACTCACAACGATGTCGGGTATGCCATGAACCGAGAAAATCTGTTTAAATTGGAGTATGACAGGGCCACTTCCAAGGGAATTGACATGTTTGATCCCAATCCACCTTGAGTAATAGTCGGTGACGACTAGATAATCTTTGCCCTTGTATTTGCAAACATCAGCACCTAGTTTTGACCATGGTCGTTGAGGCAGTTCTGTTGGCTGGAGAGGCTCCTGTCTCTGTGCTGGTTTGTTCTCCTGGCAGGTCTGACAGTTCTCCACAAGGTGTTTCAGTTCACCTCGGATACCTGGCCAAAACACTGTCAGCTTGGCGAATTCAAGGCACTTCTGAAAACCTTGGTGACTCTCATGAAGCTTGTGCATCATTTCTTTTCGTTGACTGCATTGACTTTCGTACTGCACAACAATACGATTTTGAAATGTCACCAGTCCACCGGTCACAGAAATGTCAGATTTCAGTTTCTGGTAGGGTCGTAGGGAAGGTGGGACATTTGCCAGCCATCCTTCTTTGGTGTACTTGATCACCAGGTGGAGATCACCGTCTTCATATGTGACTTTTTGCAGGATTTGCTGTCTGCGGTCACTGATGGGCCACGATGACAGTCTTCAGACAGCCTGAAGCGTATATAGATTAGTGTAGCTACCTGGAGCGCTCAACATGTCAAATGATATTATTGTATTGTGTTCAAGTTCACGATATGCATCTCAGACAAGAAATATAAAGAAGGAAATTTCGGTTTTCAAGGTCACACTTCAAGGTCAAGGTCAGCACGCCAATACTGTAAGCTTGGGTGTCTTCTAATCTAGGTCGTACACAGCCACACACAATCTGAAGCGCTTCTGTCAAGTACAAGTGGGGAACTTGTGGCTTAAAACCCAATTTGTAGACCCCAACCACTTTCAAGGCCTACTGATCTCCTTGAACTTGACCATGACCTTAATCGATACCCCATCATCAGAATCGCCATACGCCAATGCATCTACATGCCAAGTTTGAAGTCAAACGGTGTAGAAGTTATGGCCCCTTAAAGATTGTTAGTTTTTCAAGGTCATACGCCAAGGTCAGTATTGCGATGCACCGATACTTTATGCGCGGATGCCTTCCTCTCTTTGAGATACACCACCACACAACATTTGAAGCGATTCTGTTCAACGGTTCGATAGATATCCTTGGGAAAGACAGAAAAACAAAAACAAAAACTAAACAAAATAACAGACGCCGCTCACCGCAAAGTCCGTCTCCTGACGGTAACGGACAACAACAGAAGTGAGAACGCTGCTCATTCATTCATCTATTTGTGTCCAAGCACTCAATATCTTCACCCAGCGGATCCAGGGGGGGGGGGGGGGTCCATGGGTTCCATACACCCCCCCTCCAATTAAAAAAAAGAAGAGAACAAGAAAAAAAGAAAGAAAAACAGTCATACTTACTGTTTTGTTGTTCTAAGGTACAGTTTAAAGGGCGTTTTCGCACTTTATTTTTGTTAAAAAAGCTTCAGCTTCAGGGGGCATTGCCTGACCCCCACCAGGGGCGTTACCTTGGATCCCACCGGGGGCCTACGTTGGCCCCCTGACCCCACCCTTGTTTGTAGCCCCCCACCCCACCCCCTCTAATGTATCCCCGGTCCGGCCCTGTTTATCGTTTGCTTTTTGAACTTTTTCAGCTACTCCACATTAAGAATAAACGCATTGTAATGCCGATAAGTTTTTTTGCTATTGATTTCTGTATCTACATCACATCAGAACACGAATGTTAAAAAGGAGGTGGGGTGTGTGCATGCCGAACGGTCATAAGTTACATCCCAGTCCCTGCTGCTTAGACCAGTGAAAACAAGCACCCGTCCAATAAAAGTGCACCACAAAGTAAATAAAATATCTCTGTGGAACGCTTTTGAAGGGATAGGTATATAATTGTTACTCCAGAGAGATCACAACAAACATACACGGATCCGTGGTTTTGTAAGTCTTAAGTCATTAGTTTCTTTATATTGTCCATTGTACAACTGCACAATGGAAAAGTGTCTTCCACTGAGTAAAATACGATAAAATACATCAAAATGAAAATCAGAATTATTAATTAAAAACATGAAACAGAAATTTACATTTAAACAAATATGTAACATATAACCATCACTCCACACCCCCATACATTCATCTGCCCTCCACTATCTTGCTCGCTAATCCACTCACCATTAAACAGCATGCAGGCTATGTCAGAAGGCTCGCTAATCCACGCACCATGAAACCCACATTAAACAGGCTATGTTAGAAGCTTCACTAATCCACTCACCATGCAACCCACATTAAACAGGCTATGTTAGAAGCTTCACTAATCCACTCACCATGAAACCCACATTAAATAGGCTATGCCACAAGACTCACTAATCCACTCACCATGCAACCCACATTAAACAGGCTATGTCAGAAGGCTCGCTAATCCACTCACCATGAAACCCACATTAAACAGGCTATGTCAGAAGGCTCACTAAACCACCCACCATACAACCCACATGAAACAGGCTATGTCAGAAGGCTCACTAATCCACTCACCATGCAACCCACATTAAACAGGCTATGTCAGAAGCTTCACTAATCCACTCACCATGCAACCCACATTAAACAGGCTATGTCAGAAGGCTCACTAATCCACTCACCATGCAACCCACATTAAACAGGCTATGTCAGAAGGCTCACTAAACCACTCACCATGCAACCCACATTAAACAGGCTATGTCAGAAGGCTCACTAATCCACTCACCATGCAACCCACGTTAAACAGGCTATGTCACAAGGGAACGACTAGAAAACATAAATAATTATAATTATGTTTTCCACCTTTTTTCCCGATCCCTCCATCACTTTCGCCTTTAATTTTGTTTATGAAGCCTGCTCGCTTATGCGCTTACATCAATGGGTGCAATGTCAAAAAGTCACAAAAATAGTCATAAAACAGTTGAAAATATGTTGGACCAATTTCCTGCAAAACATAGCGGGCCATTTGATTGACCAAGGGACCGTGTAGACCTTGTAGACCGCGAGAATGTCTAGGTTTCGTGGATGTGAAGCTGATCTTACACAAAATGTGCTCAGTGGAGACGCGAATTGTCATTTTGGAGGTTAAAATCTGCCCAAAGCTGACGTTTTTCAATTTCATCTTGCACCATTGTAATGGTCGCACCAGGAACACCAGGAAAACAATCCTCCAGAACATCTTCAGGAGACTGTTCTAGAGCATGCAAAACCTTGCCTTGAATGACTTTAGAAAACAGTGGCCCAACAATCTGTCAACTGTGTAAAGGTGTTTTGTGATTTCGAATAACATACCCACTGGTGTTTATTGCCTCTGGCAGTCACGTGACATTTTAAAATTGATTGTTGTCTTCGATTTTACAGCTAAAAAAGGCTGAAGTATCATTTTCACATGAAATGAAACTTTTGGTCTGGTTATTGAACCCATGGTGAAATTGCAAACTCAATATACCCTACGTTTTGTGAGTAGCATAGTTCATTCATTGATTTTGTGAACAATAATGTAGTGGAGATGATTGTTTTTTCATTTTTATCATAATATTCACTTTATTGTGCATGGTTAGTATCGACGTTTAAAAAACAAACTCATCGCCACTTAACTGAATTTGATCATACAAAAAATAATAGACATGTCCCCGCTGTCTTCTTGACAAAGGTGCATATTACCACAGTTCACCCAAATGGAAAGCTATATTAACCTATTGTCACAAACGGCATATTCCTCAGGTCTTTTTATTTTTCTGGGATTTAATGTCCTCGCCATTTGTTCCTTTTTGGAAAACTTTTAAGAAAGTTTTTGGTAGTTAAAGCTGGATATCGCTTTAATCAAACGGCATATTCCTTGAGTATTTTTAGCATGTGCACTGTGCCAGTACTTTCTAAGTTTCGTTTTAGCCTGTCAGTGGGCAGTAGAAATTTATTAGTTCAGCGTCTTTGTGAGCAGACAAAATTAAGCTTGTCTGGTAGACGATAGTTTGTTTTGTGCAATTCGTGTTGCACGCAGTGTTTGTGTTCAGTCTATTCTTGAAGGTTCGTAAGAAAGCGTATGAATGTCTGTATGCAAGTTTTGTGCACCAGTCCTAGATTTCCTTTCGTCCGTGTCTTAGTCTTGTTCTGTGCTGTTCGTTTTGTAAGTCGTTGTGTGATCGGCTAGCAGCTTTGCTTAGCTAGCTGCGTAGTTAGTAAAAACATAGTCCCGTTATGTTGGGAGTTCTAACTTTCCGATTTCAAATCACTCTAGCTTTTGCTTTGGTCGTCGCCTGTTCGGCCCTCTTGATGTAGAGGTGTCGGCAGGTGGGTCGTTTGGACCCAGGTCAGGTCAGGTAGATTAAGACGACTAGGCCTCGCGGCCTCTCAAGCGACTTTTCTTTTTTGGGGGGTTGGCACAGCTGTGACGGTTTTTGTAGACTATTCGTCATACTGGTATTTTAATTTACTAAGGTTTGGGTCTTTGTCCAGGAGGTTTTTGAATTTGTTAGTATCAGGTGCAAGTTTTGTCTGAGCAGGAAGTGCGTTCCAATAGTTAGTCACTCTGTTACTGAAAAAGTGTCTCCTGATGTTAGTTCTACTATACTGTGTTAGTATTTTTAATTAATGATTTCTAGTCTTTGAAAAATTTGAAATCTGAAACAAACTTTTGTTAGTATTGTCAGGACCATTAAGAATTTTATATACATTAATTAGGTCACCACGAATTCTTCTGTATTTCAAGGATGGTAGATCAAGTTTGTGTAGCCTTTCACTATAATCAAAATTTTTAAGAACTTTTATTAATTTAGTAGCTCTCCTCTGTACACGCTAAACTGATTGTCGTTTAAGATATGGATTCCAAATTTGGTTCCCATACTCCAGATGTGGTCTAACCAAACTTTTATATAAGTTAATGAACACATTATTATTTAGTCCTGTAAAAGTTCTCCTAATTAACTCTAACATTCTATTAGCTTTGTTTACAGCTGTTGTAATATGTCTATCAAATTTCAATTTAGAATCAAATATAACTCCCAAGTCTTTTTCTTCTACACAAGTATCTAATACATATTTGTCTGTGCCACGAGATATTTCATATTCTCTTAGGACCCGTTTGTCCTTCGGGGCGGGTTGACTCGTTTCAACCGGTTGGCCAGCACATTGAAGGTCATGTGTGCCTGGGTGCTGGGCCGTTCTTCGTGTCTGTGTATCTTCGTTCAGGCAGTATGCTTGGTTTGTCAAGTTGCCTGAGTGTCCTGTCCTGTGGGCCCGTGTTCCGTGTTTTGTTGGTGGACGTAAGGTATGTGAGTAGTGTAAAAAGAAAGGTGGTCTTTTTGCTTAAAGTTTTGTAGGAATGTTGTAAATGGGTAGTGTGTAAATTTGTTCTCGTTAAAATGTGCTTTCAGTTAGTTTGTTTGTGGAAAATGTGCTTTCAGTTAAAACACATGGCGCAGGTAAGAATAGTGTCGTATGTAGATTGAACGCGTGTTGAGAGTAGACAAGTTGGTCAAAAGTGGTGTAGCGATAATAAAATGTAAATGTTTTGTAGTGTTAATATAGTAGGGATGTTAGATATTTAAAAAGGTGCAAGGTGAGTTTTTCCGGGTGTAATATTGTAGCAGTGGAGTGTATAATAATTATGTGTAAAATTATAAATACAGTAGCTGTTCACAATGCGCTTTGTCAGTTTAATATAGTGAGTAGGTATGTTGGAATTCTACTTTTGGTTTAAGAGCTACATTTTTGTCATGAAAATAATTAATTGGCAAAGGTGTTTTTGTGGGCTGTTTGGGTTTGTTCAGCCAACAGAAATTTAAACTTGTAATTCATTTTTGGTTGTATAATCAGTCAGAGCGGGAGAGTTGCTTCTTGATGAAGTAAGCTTTCACTGAACTGGTATTCATGTGATGCAGATGCTCTGTGCACTTATATGTACTGGGTACTATGATTTGTGCATTCATTCTTTTGGTTTACTTTACCTATGTTTGATAGGAAAGGTGGAAATTAAATGATTGTTTGCATATGTGTACTTAGTGCTACAACAAATTGACACGGCTGTGTTTGATACTGTTTTGATTTAGATTGAAATAAATTGGTAAAGCTTAATAAGGTAAACGCAGTTGTGCGTGGGAATTAAAAAGTTTTTAATTATTTTGCAATACACATAGTGGGTTTCTTGTGTCTCATGGGATTGTTTAAGTCTTGACATGTTGAGATATAATATGGGGAAATGAATGTTTAAGAGTGACACTGTTTGGTCTGTGATTTGTTTGTTGTTTGAGACAGTATGACAGTAGCAGTTTCAGTGAAATAATTAAGCAGTTAAAATAAAAGGGGATTTTCTTTGATTTCTTACATAGGATCTAGGATTTGGGGCGTGTTTGGTGTTGTGTTGCTGTCTGGCTTGCGTGCTGACGTTTGGGAGCAGCGTGTCTGCGTGTCCCGGTCATCGGCTGCTGCTCGTCGTTGGAGTGTGTTCGCGAGGAGGTGACGTCGTTGGAGGCTGTTCCTCGTTGGTGTGGCTGCCCTGTGTTGAGGGTAGTTGTGGGGCGTGCGGCGAGGGCCGCCGGGTGTCAGCCATGGGGCCGTTTCCGCTGATTGAGCGAGCGGTCTGGTCTTGGCCAGCCTGGTTCGGGTCTCGGCCGTGCGTTTCCGACCAGCGTGGGATTTTCTTTTTCGTCGGCTTCGCTTCTTGTTCGGCGTGGGAGGTCCTTTTCATCGTTGTGATGATCCCTCTGTGTTTGAGGCCGTTTGCCTTGTGTCGTCGCGTAGTGCACCTGGGGCCTGGGGTGTGTGTCTGTGTGTGTGTGAAAGGGCGCTGAGGTGTGAAATTGCAATGTATGTGTTTGGAAGACATGGGGGTGAAATTGATGTATGTGTGCTGCTATTATGTAATTATAATGTGTAAATGAAGGATTATGTAATTTATATGTTATTTCTGCGCCAATGTATATTTGTAAATAAAAGTTTTTTTGGTTCGTACGTACTTGTTTTTTGGTTGTTGAGTGAGTGTGTCAGTAGTTTTCTCCTGGGGTTATTTTTCTTTAGTAGGATTTTGTGTTTTTTCTACGTCCGACCTTAGCGAGTCGTGACACCTATTCCATAGATGTGCATATTAACTTCTGGGAGTACGCTTATGCCATTCTGTTAGGCCTGTTCTTGTTCACTTGCATACTTCGGCTCGAAAGATTTTCTTTGTTTTTGTTTTTTTCTCCAATAAATTAGTAGTATTCTATATCGCATTAAATTCTGTTAACACTAAAAAGAAGTTACACAAGAACTTTATTAAAGTCTTCCATCTCGGTCTTCCACTTGAATAACCGAAAACCCCATTGCGTCTCTCTCTCTCTCTCTCTCTGTGTCTCTCTGTCTCTCTCTCTCTCTGTGTCTTTGTATTTCTCTGTGTCTTTGTCTTTCTCTCTCTCTCTCTCTCTCTCTCTCTCTCTTTGTCTCTCTCTCTCTCTCTCTCTCTCTCTCTCTCTCTCTCTCTCTCTCTCTCTCTCTCTCTCTCTCTCTCTCTCTCTCCCCTCTGTGTCTTTCTTTCTCTGTGTCTTTGTCTTTCTCTGTGTCTTTGTCTTTCTCTTACAGTCATCATGTTCCCTTTCTTACTGCTCTAACTGTTTTCTTAAAAACGAATTAAATAAATGAATGGAGGAATTCTGATCTAAAATAAATGAATAGATAAATGAATAAATAAATTAATTAATAAATAGACATACATCTATATAAATAAATAATTTTTCACATGCTAACAAAGGACACTTCAGTTTATGCAAAATCCCAACCACTGCTAATATAAATCAAAAAAATGTTTTGGCAGAAACTCCTCGACTTAGGCCTATTCATTCGTTGATTGTATCAAATCAGTTTGTATTTACACATTATAATTCATTATTTATTTTACATTTATAAGCTCAACATTAACATTTCTGTTGTTATTTACACACTCGAGAGTAAACATCCATACTGTTTGCAGTAACTAAAATAATTAACAGGCATATTGATTGTAGCAATAAAACTTTTTCCGCCTAGCACATGCTTATGGTGACAGAGAGTAAGAATGACTCTCTTCGAAAACAGACGCGAAAATTGTGACGAAAGTAAACAGGTGTAGTGACGCTGGGGTGATTTCCCCTGCATGGTTTGTGTGCGTGTCGTCTGCAACCGGAAGCACGGCAATTAGGGAAACCCAATGCAAGTGCAGGCCTTCTAGGCGAGAGCAGTGGGCTTGCAGACCGATGAGAGCTGTCTCTGGAGACGGACCGGTTCCTGGCTTCCTCCAGTCATGAACAACAACTACCAACAGTGACAACCAGCCGGCCAAGACCTACCAACTGAGACTACCAGCATTGACTCTACCGACCGTGACTGATACCGGACGAACTACGGGCCTACGGCGAGGCCTCTACCGAACGTGACACACCAAAAGTAGACAACCACCGGCAGAGACAACCAGCAGCAGAGACAACCACCGGCAGAGACAACCACCGGCAGAGATAACCACAGAGACAACCACCGGCAGAGATAGCCACAAAGAGAGACAACCACCGGCAGAGACAACCACCAGCAGAGACAACCACCAGCAGAGACAACCACCGGCAGAGACAACCACCAGCAGAGACAACCACCGGCAGAGACAACCACCAGCAGAGGCAACCACCAGCAGAGACAACCACCGGCAGAGACAACCACCGGCTGAGACAACCACCAGCTGAGACAACCACTAGCAAAGGCAACCACCAGCAGAAACAACTACCGGCAGAGAAACCCCAGCTGAGACAACCACCAGCTGAGACAACCAGCGGCAGAGACAGCCACTGGACGAGACAACCACCAGCAGAGACAACCACCGGCAGAGACAACCACCGGCAGAGACAACCACCAGCTGAGACAGCCACTGGACGAGACAACTGGACAACCTCACTTCAAGGTGGGAAATCCATGTATTTCCTTACATGCTGTCCCTTGTCTGTCATGGCTGTGTACGTAACTGTAATGGTGGTGTTAGCAGAGGTGGTGTGGTGAACGTACTATGTGCTGTCTGTGAAGTGTGTCAGTTAAGTTAGCTCGGTCCATCCTAGATAAACACTTTGCAGGCTTACTTTTGTTATTTGTTTCTAACCTAAACCTAACCAAAACCATCTGAGCCTGCGTCCAGTGACCACTAGACCCTTTCTTTCTTTCTTTCCGTTTTGCTTGTTGCTGGAAGTGGGGCCTGTTCCTTCCCAGTGGTCTTTCTCCTTCTATATTATCTTTCTATTAGTTACACGCACCCTTCTGGTTCCGTCGCAACTCAGGGCTCCCAATCGTTCCCCCAAACAAGGGGCCCCAGGGACTCCTTCGCTTACAGTATAGAGGGTCCTAGAGGCAGGGTAGAGGGTCACAGTGGCATTGTAAATGCTAAAAAGAATTTTTCTAGAGCATCCCTGGGACCCCCTGCACATTCGTTTAAAGGGTCCTTGAGAATTCTAGTGCTTCATAGACCCCAAAATGGGGGTCCCTGGGAGCCCTGCAACTATCGACAGAAGTGGTGTCTGCGACGAATACGAGGGCCTCTCATTCTATTTTGCAATGTGGAGAACTGGCTGTGTGCACCCTCCTTCTGGCTAGTCCAGATTTGAGAGGTTTCCCTAACTAGAACACACACACTTTGATGTTCATTCAAACCAAACGGTTATGGCTCCAGTCCAGGTTGACTGGAGTATGTCACAAATAGCACCCTCGGCGAACTCTCAAGCATTTTCAACTTTCTACATTTTGCTCCCCCCTTCGCCAAGGCTTCACATAAAATAATAGGAAAAAGTCACAAGGGACTAAGTCGGAAAACCAGCTGAACTCTGCAAATGTCTGTTTTCTGAATATGTCCAGAGCAGCTGGAGCAGTGTGCTCACTGGCGTTGTCACAATAAAATAGGGGGAAATCGTGTATTAGTGCTTGGACGGGAAATCAAAAAGGCCTTGTAAATAAAGGGTGCTTATTTTTCAATTCAAAGTGATAGCTCTTCTCTCTGGGAAAGGAACTGGGGCCCTGGAACCAGCTTTTCATTATTAAAAAAATCAAGGTGACTATTTGTTTGATAAATGTTGCTACTGCTCTGTTTTTTGTGGAACTTTACTAATGATGTCTCATCCAATACATACAAACGGCTATTTATTGCTTCTTTTTTTATCACACTGACAGATAAATGTTTCATCATCAGTCACGATGTCCTTGATGCCAGCTGACTTCTCGCAATCAAATAGTGTGTGTAGTTTGGATGCTTTATTCAACCATACCCCTTCTCTGCTCTTAAGTAAACCAGTGGGGTACTCAACGGTTATAACGTTTCCACATACCCAGGTGTTCTAGCAAGATTTTATCAAGGCTTCCTGATGAAATGCTCATTATGTTTTCCATCTCATCAGCACTTATCCAGAGATCATTTCCTACAAGAGGCTTTGCACTCACTATGGTTTTATCAGTCACAACAGTCACTTGATGATTGTAACGGCCACTTTATTGCTTTCATTTTCATTTCATTTCATCGAGCAAGTGCGACTGCTCTTTTATATTTACATATTTGTTTCTTTCTTTATTATTATTAATACTATTTGTTTAATTATTTGCAATCATGTAGATTAACACTAAGTGTGCTGACAGCCATTGTGGTAAAAATGTTTATTGTAATTTTTATTTTTGAATTGCTGTATCCGGATGAATGAATGTGTGGGTTGGTGGGTGGGTGGGTGGGTGGGTGTGGGTGGGTGATGTTTATATGTATGCACAGGTATTTCATGTATTGTTCATGTGAATTATTCTATTTGTTTTGTTTGTATTGTAACAATTTATTTTGAAAATAAAAGAAATTGAAAAAGGTAACTGCCACTTTCTTCTAACGTTCTTCTGCTTAACTGAAAAGTCTTGAGCCCGTTGTAAACTTTTATATCTGACAATGCAAGGTCTCAAAAACAATTTATAAACATTTAATACCTATGTTTGCATGTCTGTCCTTGAGCATAAATGCAAACGTTTATAGATAGAAAATATCAGTATTAAGGAGGTTTCCACAGCTTGAGATCAACGTTCACCTTGGTGGACATTTTGCTTTGCTCAACGGCAATGGCAAGGCGGAAAATAATGAACATTTGCGACATAAGTATTGTGATAATGGTCTATCTCATGACACTGTTTACATTCTTGTGACATTATCAGAATCTTCACATAGCAAAATATAATGAGAGGCCCTCGTAGAACCAGATCCAGATCCAAATCCAAAACCAGGTAAAACCTGGCCACAGTGCATAGTATAATGACCGATCATCTACAACCATTGATCGACATTTGCGCATATAATCTATCGAACGTACACACAAGTAAATTGATCGATTTGCACTTATTGCTGTAAGATCCAGTATGACACCATCATTAACATTCTTACATGAACATGAACATGTATGCCAGCCGACCGCACAGGCTCATGTCATTTGTCCAGCTGTGGTGCAACCAGAACAGAGAACATTTTGTTAGTGCCATGCAAAAGTTGGAGCTTATTTTCACCATTTATTGTTCTTGATGATTGTTTGTTTTGTATACTTGTACGAACAACATAGACCTAACTAACTTTTCAAATCACTCTGTGTAGGACTCTGGCACTCCTTATGTCAGAACCTCTCAAGCGCTGAATGTCATCTAGGTTTATTGGTTAAAAGAATCAATACATTATTGGCTAAAACTATTTTGAAACATTTTCTTTGATTCATAGGGAGAAATGTTTTGAAATATATTTACATTTCAGATTTAAACGTATACGTGTTTTCATTATAATTTCACCCCAAATCCTGATGTGTAATATACCTTTCTGTTGGGCTGTCACATGCTTTGCGTGAATATTAATTCTAAAAATTAAACAAGACTTACCTGTAAGTTGTAGTTTAATTGTAGTTGTTTGGAGACATGTGAGTGGCAGGAGTGCTTACTTGAGAGATGCCGCGCGCGGGAACAGCCAGGTTTTAGACGCGATTGACCTCCTCGAACCCTAAGAACTAGGGTGGGTTAAAGCTGCTATGGAGCTGTGAGGGAGGGCAAGTAAGCACTCCTGCCACTCACAAGTCTCCAAACAACTACAATTAAACTACAACTTACAGGTAAGTCTTGTTTAATTTTTGGAATTGTTTGTCGCCTTGCGATTGGCTAATCGCCCTTACTTGAGATTTTAGAGTGAGGAGGTCAATTGCTGTACTAAGGCCACACAAATGTTTTAAATGTTATTTGCAAATTTAAATCTGTACATATTCACAGAAAGAATGAGGTCCACTTGCACTTCTTGAAACGAAGTAGTGTTATATTACATATTTACAAATTTGTCGAGGACTGACTGACTGAAGGTCCTTTTGCAGTTGTCCATGAGCACAGGTTTACAATAAAATTTCTTGAATGTAGTCTCTTTTGTCCAACCTGCTGCGGCCATAATGGCAGAAGTACTGGCTGCTCTGGTGCTGTGTGCAGAGAAAACGGATATGTCAATACCTGCTGATTTTAGCACCATTTTTATCCAACGGGAAAAAGTATTTCTTGAAATGGGGCAATATGGTTTTACATAGGAAATGAATAGCTGCTTCCCCTGCCTTAGCGCTTGCGTCCTCTTCAAGTATTCAGTCATATGAACCACAAGACAAAGTTTGGGATTAGAAAAACACATCATTTCCAATGGTTTTATATGCTTTCCAGGTTTTGTCTGTTTAAGCACCGATTGATAGCTTATCCTGCACTTTCTTTCACCAAGCTTCACATCCTCTATTGTCAAAGCATGGAGAGTTTGACCTCTCTGACCCGAGACTAAGGCTAGGATCATTGCCAATCTTAATGTAAGATACTTAAGCTCCATTTTTTCTACCGTGTCCCATCCTGCAAGGTGTGGTACTACTGAATCTACATCCCATATTTCTTGGTATTTTGGAATGGACGGCCGATTTTCAAATACTCCCTTAACTACACGACACACCACTGGATGACTACCAAAAGATTCTTTCCCTTGACTACTTAAGTATGCTGACACAGCACTCCTAGCTAGATTTATTGTACTATGGCTCACTCCAGTCTTGTATAAATCAGCAAGAAAATTGGCTAAGTCTATGTGTGATGGGGAGGAGATATGGGTTTTTTCTACGTACTCTTGCCATTTCTTTATGTAGCTGTCATACGCCTTCGATGTAGTTGGGCGCCACGAGTCCATTGCAAGGTCCACTGCTTCCTTTGTCATTCCGGCATGCTGGTAGACTTGCCGCAAATCTTGCAGACTAGCAGATTCAGGCGTTTTTGTTGGATGAGAGGGTGGATCTCGTCTGGTCTGCTGGGTAGCTGAAGTAGCCTGGTCCTGCATCGGAGGCGTATTGGTGGGGCCAGCAGCAGTTTCAACAGAGTTGAATACCACACCTGAGTTGGCCAATCTGGCACCACAAGCACTCCCATGGTGTTGTCTTGCTGGACTTTCCGTAGGACTCGTGTCACCACACTGAAAGGTGGAAACATGTAAACAATCATGTTCTCCCAAGAAATACTGAAAGCATCAACAGCGAAAGCAGCAGGGTCAGGTCTATAAGACACATATTTCTCCATCTGCTTGTTAAGTCTAGATGCAAACAAGTCAATGCACGGAAAAATGTCCAGCTTTTGAAATGCTGAGTTCAAGGACGTGCTATTAAGTTTCCACTCTGCATCCATGTTAGCATGCCTGGATTCGTAGTCGGCAATGACATTCAACTGACCAGGGATGTAGGCAGCACTGAGCCATATGTCATTTTCGTAACACCATGTCCAAATGTCATAAGTCAATGAATTGCACATATCTGAATGACTGGTACCCATGTGTTGAATGCAAGATACGCAAGTCATATTATCACTTTTGATTCTGACATGTTTGCCCGACAATTTGTCCTTAAAACATTGCAACGCCAGAAATGCAGCTTTCAATTCCAACACATTTATGTGAAACATTTTTTCCTGTACAGACCATTGTCCACCAGATGATACACCCTCACAGTCACACCCCCAGCCGGTAAGGCTAGCGTCAGAAGTAACAACAATTTCAGGTTCACTTGTGCCAATGTCATTACACGCGTCATCTATATTCACAATCCACCAGTTTAGTTCCTCTTTGCTTTTGGCAGATAGAGTCATGATCTGGTCATAATCCCCACAGTTTTCCTTGAGTGCTCTGACTTTGTCCCTTTCCAGGCCCCGATAATGGAGGGCTCCATATTTCACGGCCACAAGACTAGCAACAATTTTCCCTATAGCCTGTGCCAGCTCTCTGATTTTCAAGCGCTTTCTGCGTGTCAACTCTCTGCAGCTGTCTTTTAGACCTTTTTTCCTCTCATCGGTCAACCTGACTGTCATTGATTCTGAGTCAATTATCACACCCAAGTACTGAATCTGTTTGCTAGGTTTTAATTCTGATTTGGTTGGGTGAATGAGGAAGCCTAATTTCCTGAGAGCAGTCAAAGTGTCCATCACATTCTTCAAGCACTCTTTCTCCGTGAAGCCAAAAAGCAAACTGTCATCTAGGAAAACTGTAGAGATATGTCCTTTCATCCTCAGCTGAGCAAACACAGGCTTCATTAGTTTTGTGAACAAGCGTGGGGCAGAGGCGAGGCCATTGGGCAGAGCATTATATTCATAGTGTTGGTCCTTCCAAACAAATCTGAGTAGCTTTCGGAATTTTGGGTGCACAGAAACCGAGTAATATGCATCTTTGAGATCAACTGAGCTAATGTAGCAATCTTTTTTAACTAAGGATAAAGCAGTAGTCAATGTTTCCATTTTTAAATGATGGTGTGTTATTTCCCCATTCAGTCTCTTTAAGTTTAGAATCATCCTCTGCGACCCATCCTTCTTTGTCCTAGTAAAAATGGGGGAGATCACTTCGCCTTTTTCTTGTTCACAAACTGATATCACACCTTTATATAGCAGCTTTAGAATCTCTTCATCAACAATGGCACACTCATTTTCGTTCAAAGGGATTAGTCTGAGAAGCTGACAATCTGCTGAGATTTTCAGGGGGGCAGTCAAACTGGATTTTTGCGCCCGACACTAAGCTCAGAATTTCTGGATCAGAAGTGACGTGTAACCAAGACTCTCTAAACTCTGTAATTCTACCTGCCTGAAACAAAGAGGCTTCATCCTTAAGTCAACTCTTAATCTGTGGTAGCATGGCCAGAAATTTACTCACCTCTGCAACTGAAGGCAGATCTGCTATGGAAGCTAGTAGCGCCTGCCCCCTCTGTGGCTCTGATGGCCTCTGTTGTGGTACTGGTAGTGGTAGTTTCGTTTCTGTGTGTGGCCTCTGAACGACCCCCTGTACTGGCGGTAGTTGTGGCGAGTGTTGCCTAAAAAAGCCCTTCTGTCGTGTTGGCTGCCAAACTGAAAGTTGTGACGCTTTTCAAGTGCAATCGTTGCCTCCACTCGGTCCGTTTCTTTTATGTCTTTCAGAGTGTTGGAGACATCGTCGCCAAACAAGGAAGTTGTGACCGGAACATTTTGTCCACACATCTTGGCAACAGTCTTGCTCACGAAGGGGCGAATGTCACTGCGCCTGCGCAGTGAGATCTCGTGGCTTGCGTGGCCGAGTAGACCAATCGCGTCCGTGCACCGCTTGAACTCTTTCTCAGAAAAATCGTCTGCTGCAAGCATTGAGTCGGCGACTTGTGAGATAGCCGTGGCAGCTTTCGTGAGGGCTCTCTGTATGTGTGAGAGCTTCAGGTCGGCCTTGCGCGCGTACTCCGGGATTTGTTTCCAGACGGGCGTATTCACTGTTGGAACTATCATTCCTGTGCAGTTCTTGGGCTGATTGTACGTTTCAAATCGCTTCTTCACAAGGTCATCTGACAAACTTTCTTGAAATCGCGGGTTGATTATTTTCGCCAACTTCTCGTTGATCTCGTCCCCCACAGGCTCATTCTGCTTTCTGTACTCATTTTCGATCTCCTCTAAGACAGAGCTCCATGCTGGTTCTTTTTCTTCTTGTGTTTCTTTCTCGGCCTGTTTCTCTGCCACCAGCTTCCTGATCTCTTCCTCTTCATCAAGCTTGTTAGAAGAATCTCCGTCATGAATGCTCAACACATCGCAGTCAGAGGTTGAGTGGGAATCCGCGTGATGGCCTGTTTTCCGCCTCTTGTGCGCGGGCTCATCCTCGGGCTCATTTTGGCGGACTTTGGGCGATGAGGATTCTATTTTCTTTTCCAAGGTTTCGAACTGTCTTGACCACCTTGCCTCCATCTGTAGAAGTAGCATTTTTATATCGCTTGATTCGTGTTCTGCAGGCTGAAAGCTGCATCCTTTACTTTGCTCCGTATCTGACATCACGCCTCACTGGAATTCCCACCAAGCTGAAAGCGGCGGTCAAAGATAATGGCGCCGACTGAGAGCGGCGGTCAACTGGTGCCAACGAATCTAAGTAGGCCTACAATAGGTTTCCAACAAATTTACACCGCTGAAAGGCTTGTATAACACAATTTTTGCTTTTCTTTCCTGTTTGCACAATTAACTTATCACAGCAACGCTTAGAAAGGGTTAGATTTTAAGTTCTGGATTTGTGGGCCTAGCACAACACGTCTGCACCCGGCAACGTTCTGGCATCGACTGGCTGTTCCCGCGCGGCATCTCTCAAGTAAGGGCGATTAGCCAATCGCAAGGCGACAAATAATTAGTATTGCAGTATAGGCACGTGTGTATGTGGTGTGTGTGTGTGTGTGTGTGTGTGTGTGTGTGTGTGTGTGTGTGTGTGTGTGTGTTGCATTTAACATGTTTGTGTGTGTGTGTGTGTGTGTGTGTGTGCGTGCGTGTGTGTGTGTGTGCGTGTGTGTGTGTGTGTGTGTGTGTGTGTGTGTGTGTGTGTGTGTGTGTGTGTGTGCTCGCGCGCGTGTGTGGTCACAGCCTCATTGAAAACTTTAACATGGAATTTTCTCAGAAAGTACAAATGATAGCCCCACCAAACTTTGCAAAATGATATAACTTTACATTAAGTCGGCAGTGACTGTTTTTATTTAAAAGTCATTAGAACACACACGCAAACGCACACGCACGCGCACTCATGCACGCAGGCACGTGCGCGCGCACGCACACACACACAGACACACACACACGCATACACACACGCACGCGCACGCACACGCGCGCACACGCACACGCACGCACGCACGCACACGCACGCACACGCACACACACACACACACACACACACACACACACACACACACACACACACACACACACACACACACTCCTACTCACACACAATAGCCTGTAGGCCTGCTTGATTTCCTTAGCACACTGCGGATTTTAATCTAAAAATATTTTGGTGGTACGTGTGGTGATCCAAAAGTCTTGACAGTTGGCCTGCCATATTGCATCTGACAAGTGTACAGAAAAAAAGTAAGATGTCAAATAAAAGCTTGGCCTTTTCTCTATTTGCTTGCATACGCCTATGAATGATGTCACAATATTTCATCACCTATGACGTCATTGAAAATATGTCATCAACTGTGGTTGAAAAACATGGATCCAAATCCTGAACAGCTGAGATTTTATGTTTTTACAAGGTTCAAACTTGGAGAGACTCCAATCAAAATTCATGCTGATTTGATTTATGTGTGCGGGGACCAATGTACGTCACACAGGACAGTTTGCAGATGGATTCAAAATTTCAAAGATGGAAAAGCTGACTTTAAAGATGAATACCACTCTGGGCGTCCTTGTGATGCCAGGAACGAGCACAATATCCTGCTTGTAAAGAAAGCCGTTGAAGAGAACCAACATATTACAATTCGGGAGATAAATGAAACATATGGTACAGTTGAACGGATCCTGCGTCAAGATCTTCAGCTAAAAAATATCGCTGCCAAATGGGTACCACACCTGTTGACAGATCAACAAAAGAAGCAGAGGGTTTTGTGTGCCAAGACATTGCTGGAGATGTTTGAGCCAAATGGCCCAAAACGGCTGTGTGACGTAGTCACCGGAGATGAAACTTGGATCTCATTTTATGGCATCCCAAGCAAGCGGTCCAATATGGCGTGGGTGAGTGCTGACCAGGAGAGACCAGTTGTTCTTCGTCCATCTTTTCAGAGTCGGAAGAGGCTTTTCTCCATTTTTTTCAGCACCCAAGGCTCAGTAGCAGTCGACATACTTCCAGAGAAATGCACACTCACTGCCAGCTATTATGTTGGAACAGTTTTGCCAAAAGTGGCTGTGTCTGTCTGTGAGCAGCGCCCAACCGTTGGTACCAGCAAAACAATGCTCCTGCATGACAATGCCAGTGCTCACAAAGCCAAGGTCACCATGACCTATCTAGAAGAGCAATCTGTCCAAGTTCTTCCACATCCACCTTACAGTCCAGACTTGTCACCATGTGACTTTTGGTTATATCCACTTCTGAAGGAAAACCTCTCTGGCAAGAAGTTTTCAAGGATACAGGACTTGGGAAAAGCGGTGAAATCACAGCTGGACACCATACCTCTGCTGGAGTATCAAAATGCCTTTGTTTCTTGGCTGACCCGACTGCAACTTTGTGTGGAAAGAGGAGGAGAGTACTTCGAGGGCCTGTAAAGAGCAATAAACACGGCCGTTAGAGACCAAGTGTCAAGACTTTTGGATCATCCCAAGTAAATATTCAAAAGAGTAATGGAAAAATTACTTCCAACATATTGAAAGAAACAAACAATCAATCAAACAAAAATACAAACAAATCCTGTATGAAAACACTGACTGATGTTTATCCTTGTGGGGAAGGTTGTGTCACCATGGGGCAGGTTGTGTCAGTGACACAACCTACCCCGGATCAACCTGCCCCAAAGAGGGGTACCGCACAAAATACCTTCCAGAATCACTCAAATAGCTGTTTTAGCTTTGCATTTAATGTCAATAGACATAATCATTGTTATATAATGTTCCAGAGTAACTGCAGTCTTACTAAAACAAGATTATATAAAAGAAAAACAAGAACTTCTAAAAGGTCAAAATATTACTCCCCCCCCCCCCCCCCCCCCCCCCCCCCCCCCCCCCCCCCCCCTAATTTTCACCGCCGTTCATCTTCAGTACTTTCCCAGATCAAAGGAGGGAAACAAAGTAGAGAAAATACTAGAAAAGGTCATCTAAAATCTAGGAAAAATACACAAATTATTAAAATTTAAGTTTTAATACATGTTTTTGTCACTGACACAACCTGCCCCATGCTACAACCTGCCCCGCCTTACTATGCACAAGACAGTTTTGTTGTTGATCTAAATGATTATACTGATGAAATACTTCGCCTGCAAGAGACACTTTTAAAACTCAAAGGAGAATGTGCTGTTTCAGGCGAGGTCTGAAGTCTGGAATGTTTTCAACATTTGTTTACTCATTATTATTCTTTGACATATGGTGCTGTGATTTTCTGCCGAAGATTAACCAGAATACTTCTCGATACCGAGTTCCCATGGTATAGTACACAAAGATGTTGAAGGCAGGTTTGACATAAGAAAACTGTTCAAAATAATGTATTAAAACAAATTATACTCCTTCTGTCCGTAATCAAGCTCAGGTATGAAAACCCGAACGAAGTTAAAAAGAGCGTAGGGCGAAACACAGATGACGAAGAGGATGGAGCTAGCGATAAGCATGGTGGTCAGGGCTTCATCATGGGACGAGAAAGAAGACGATTCTGACCTCCATTGTTTGATTTGACGAAGTTTCATTACTGTCAACGCCGTAGACGTCGTCACCACTACAACCGTGCCTCCTAAAACGCCAATACCAAGCACGGAACCCTCCAGGGCATCTACAAAATCTCTATTTTCTCTGTAAAACTCTGATTCGTATCCTGTATCAACGCGGATTCCTAATACAGGATCAAACAAACATCCTATACGAAATCTGATAAACACTGGAAACGAAAGCACAAACACGATGATATAAACCAAAGCAATTATCAGAGCCATAGTCCTTGTGGATATTTTAAAGGACTGAAAACGCAAATGCATCTTTCTACAGCTATGATTGCTGAGAAGATTGGAGAAGTATAATATATGACTAAAATGATCAAAGCTTTGTTGTTGGTTAAGTATTTCATGACGGTAGACGCGTCTTTGGATGAGATGAATCGCTTGTAGAGTTCTTCAGCTTGATACGCCATGGACACGATCAGAAGTACCCCGTCGCTGAGGGCCAGGAAGAACAGAAGTAACGTCACACGATCCTTCAGACCCTGTCTGTAAAACACCGCCATGTTGATGAGGTTCGATGGTCCACCAATCAGAAACAGGAACAGCTGTATGCAATACTTGATTTGCATATTAGTGCGCATGACATCTGCACTGATAATGCCTTGTGAATCCTGATTTGGTACGAAGCCCAGGTAACTGAAGAGAACCATAGTGCAGCCTTCAGGGAGGGTCCAGTTTCCCCATCTCATCGGGAATGACTGAGAAATGTTAGTGTGTAAAGTCCCATTATAGACAGGAATGTCTGTAAGTTCAGCGCGAGTGCTCATCACTGTTGTATTTGCTAATTAGGCTTTCTTAACCAAGTAATATTGCTTAAGATTTCCAATCTTATTCCAAAACGAATCTAGTATTTTATCTGCTGTTTAGATCTGAAACAGGACCAAGCCGCGGCCTCGACGTTGGCACGTGATCAATAATCAAACTGTGCGGAGATGGCAAACGGTCGCTAGGTTTCATTAGTTAAGGTATTTAAAATCATGATTAGCTAACAATCAATGGTTTGCAGTTTATATACGCATTATTAAAAATGTACAGGAATAAACATTTACTCCCCCCTTCTCTCTCTCTCTCTCTCTCTCTCTCTCTCTCTCTCTCTCTCTCTCTCTCTCTCTCTCTCTCTCTCTCTCTCTCTCTCTCTCTCTCTCCACACATATAAATAACATTCACACACACACGCACACACACTCACTCACTCACTCTCAAACACACACGCAAACACACACACACATACACACAATTACACACGCACTCACTCACTCACTCGAGAGAGAGAGAGAGAGAGAGAGAGAGAGAGAGAGAGAGAGAGAGAGAGAGAGAGAGAGAGAGAGAGAGATTATTTACACAAATACGTGCACGCGCACACTGTCAGAGACATCAATAAAATACACAAACGGCTGCTTAAAACGAGAAAGCGCGCGTGTGTTTGTATGTGTATGTATGACTGTGTGTGTGTTGCTGTGTGTCTGTGTGTGTGTGTGTGTGTGTGTGTGTGCGCGCATATGTGTAGGCCTGTATGTATGTGTGTGCTTGTTTGTCTGTCTGTTTTTTGTGCGTGTAATTTATACATTAAGTGTTAGTAGGAATGTGTGTGTGTGTGCGTGAGCGCGTGTGTGTGCGCGTGTGTGTGTGTGTGCGCGTGTGTGTGTGTGTGTGTGAATATTGATAACAAAAGCCGTAACTACCACACAAACATAATGATCAATTTAATTATTGGCGTATTGTCCTTCCCTTTCCGCTAGGAAAATAATTAATGGTACTCGACGTTTACCGTAATTAATGTTTAGCTTCACATCATTAAACTTTCGTTTTCCCCCTATACCCCTTCCCCCCTCCCTCTCCCCCCCCCCCCCCTCTCTCTCTCTCCTCTCTCCGTCTTTCTCTCAGTTGTATTCATTCTTTATGAAGGTAAATGGCCCATGTGTTTGTATCATTTTACTTATATTGGCAGACAGTTAAAATTCAAGCCAAAGTTCCTTTCGCATGTTTTATCTTTGGAGTCGACTGTTGTGATACTTTGTTTTGAAAAATATTCTGAATTGGTTACAAAACTTTAATGATTGTTTGGAGCTCATCTGTTTGTCGTTACCGTGTGGCAGATTGAGACTGAAATTGTTTAAAGGTGAACAAAACAGGGAGAGAGAACATTAGAGAGTTAGAGAGACGCAGAGAGAGAGAGAGAGAGAGAGAGAGAGAGAGAGAGAGAGAGAGAGAGAGAGAGAGAGAGAGAGAGAGAGAGAGAGAGATCAAATCAAATCACTCAAATCTGTTTTATTGCCATTAGCAAACAAACGCCCTTATGGCAAGAGGGGAAGGAACAATCATTTAACACTCAAGGTAGACAACACTGGAATAAATGAAAGATATAACTTAATTCTATTCTTACAAGGGTTTTTTTCTTTTCTTTTTTTCTACTTGAGAGAGAGAGAGAGAGAGAGAGAGAGAGAGAGAGAGAGAGAGAGAGAGAGAGAGAGAGAGAGAGAGAGAGAGAGAGAGAGAGAGAGAGAGAGAGAGCACGAAAGATAGATACCAAGTGGGTCACTAAAGACATTGCATAACATCATTTTGTTTATGTCGTTTGTGTATTATATCATTCAACAATTTTCTTTGATGTCATCCTTGAGAAAGTGCTGGAAAAGAAATCATTTAGAACTTCAGCCTTCTCCTTGTCGGTTTGCGTCTGTGTTCCATCGGGTTATTTTTTAGACGGAAGTATTTCACGTGAATCGCGACTCACGTGGCCCTATCGGATTGCACCCCCATACGATTGTCGCGTGTGTGACGCCGGCTTTAGTCCACGGATGCATCACAGAAAAGTGTTTGCATCTCTTAAACTTCGTTGATCCCAGACTGATATGAATTTAAGAGCTTGTGTTATAGGATTATGAATTCGGAAGTCAGGAGAGGAAACTTTATCAATCATTATTTATTGATCAGCATTTTACAAAAAATGTATCCCACTTTCTATTCTCATCAAATTATCTCGTAAAAGATACCCAGTCCATGCATTTAGCATACGAAGATGAACACAAAGGGAACAAAGGGATTGTCAATAATCGCTATTTCTCTTTTTAAGATAGAACAATGCACACCATATGCTGATATGTTTCAGCAGCTGGATGGGCTGTATGGTTGCCAGGCAACTGATTTGTTGGTTGGCAGAATGATACAAAATACATACGATACGCATCTTACAATCTGGACTATATTGACTCTACTTGGATAAAGCATGGCCGGTGAATCACTATGAGTGTAATGTGGGGACTGGGGAACGCTAGTATGTGATCGATGTTGTGTTTGTTTGTTTTGTACGTGTTTGCATTGTTTCTAGTCACTAAGACACGTCTCTGTCAAATTCGGGTTGCTGCCACCTGGAGAGGGGGTAGCCGCAGTGCAGCGCCACTTTTTCTTTCTTTTTTTTTCTTTTTGGGGTGGGGCGGTTAATCGGTGGGTGGGATGGGGGGATGGGGGGGGGGGGGGGGGGGGGGGGGGGGGGGGGGGGGGGGGGGGGTTGGACTAAGGGAAACCTTGCTTTTAATTTGGCTCATACCATGCAGCGGGATCCCTTTATGCTCTTATTAAACGTTTACTGTGGTGGGTTGTTTTTTTATAGGTACGTGCGTAAAGCGTACAGGCCAGAATTGCTTTAAGTCCCCATCCGAAGTACACGACGTTCAGTTACACTTGTATGTAGATCCTTGTGGCGGTACCACAGCCGATGAGGTTTAACCGAGGCGTGGTTACTGCTACACATATCTGTATTGTTTTAAAAAATCGGGACTTTACTGGTGTTGCACTGCCTCTGGGCATTGCCTCCAGTATTGTTCCCACCATCTTTGTATTTACAAATGTCCCATATGTGTCTATGACCGAGAGGACGTAAAACACCATTTTTTATTCACGACGTTCAGGTCGATTTTTCTCATCAAACTAGAAAGAATGAGTGAGGCTAAGATTCGAACCCGAGGCACTCACGCATTCAATCGGCAGGCGAACGTCTGAACCATCATCGTTTTGAATTGAGCTCTTTTGTTGTGCTTCTTTTACTCCTGTTTTGTCAGAATGTTTTTTTCATGTTTATCATTTTCTTTTACTCAAACGATCACAAGCGCTAGGAATTGGCAATAAATTCGGATCATTAAATTGCTTCACCGGTTAGAAGGCTTGCCATAAGTTTTGTCTTTGATTGTTCGGTTGAAAACAGCACCAAAGGACATCGTGTTGGCATCTTATTGATCGGATTATTGAACAACTATATACTTTCTTGGACGACAGAGAAGAAACAAATTACATATAGATTTGTTCCTTTCTTTGTGAGTTGTAAGAGAGTTAAAAAAGGAAGCAAATGGACAGTGCACTAAAATGAGCTCGATGTAAATGTAGATCATTAATCAAATCGTTTTATTGAAGCACCGTGTTTGTAGTCAAAGGGTTTTGAATTTAGCTCCTAGCATCCTACCCGGGAGTCTCTTTTGTTTACGTTAATCCCTCTTTCTTTATCTGTCCCTCTCTGTTTTTCTAGATCTCTCTCTCTCTCTCTCTCTCTCTCTCTCTCTCTCTCTCTCTCTCTCTCTCTCTCTCTCTCTCTCTCTCTCTCTCTCTCTCTCTCTCTCTCTCTCTCTCTCTCTCTCTCTCTCTCTCTCTCTCTCTCTCTCTCTCTCTCAACCTCTCTCTCTCTCTCTCTCTCTCTCTCAAACCTCTCTCTCTCTCTCTCTCTCTCTCAAACTCTCTCTCTCTCTCTCTCTCTCTCTCTCTCTCTCTCTCTCTCTCTCTCTCTCTCTCTCTCTCTCTCTCTCTCTCTCTCTCTCTCTCTCTCTCTCTCTCTCTCTCTCTCTCTCTCTCTCTCTCTCTCTCTCTCTCTCTCTCTCTCTCTCTCTCTCTCTCTCTCTCTCTCTCTCTCTCGTTATTTAATTAATCTATATGTATGTTTATATATGCGCATGTAACATAGTGGAGCCCTATTTTTATTTTTGGCAAACAAGTAAAATTGAAAAGCATATTGACCAAGCTTTCAGAAAAAACATAGTGACCAACAACACCCCCCCCCCCCCCCCCCCCCCCCCCCCCCCCAACCCCCCCCCCCCCCCCCCCCCCCCCCTCTCGTTTATTTATTTTAATTATATGTATGTTTATATATGCGCCGGGGTAAGGGGGGTCTACGGACGCCTACAGTCTTTGCCTGTAGGTCTAAGCCTCTTACTCTTAGAAAATTAATAATTGAAGTTGCGTAATTCGTAAGGCCATACTCCTGATCTGTTACTGTTTTAAACTGATTGTTCATGTGATGAAAACTTGTTCCACATCATCTACATTTCTGTAAGATATTTTATATTAGTCCTAATATTTTATTTTATTTTTTATTCGTTAATTCCCCCCCCCCCTCTGCCACAAAGCAAAGGTCAAGGTCACAGCCAGCAAGCTCATCCATGTTTATCTTCCCCTGTACAGTCTTTGCACATGGTGATCAATCGTCTAGGCCTAACAAAGGATTCGTACGTCGAAGGCAGTGAAATCGACGAATACTGGATTTTCCGTATATATTTTTTCAAGACTGAAATGAATGTGGGCTAATTGTTAGGTACGTCGTCTTGATTATGAGGTAAGGCGTGATCTCTTATTCTCTAGGCCTAGGCCTTGTTGCCGGAAGTGCGATAGGCTAAGTATTGCATGCGCAGAGATGATGTGCGAATGAACACGAACAACCGTTGTCAAACTCAAAGGCGCAAATAAAACGAAACAACCGGGCCGTCAACGCACACACTCGGTACATCCATTTGTTACAGAAAATATAAGTTAACGACGTTAAAATGTACCTATTTGTACACACCTGAAGTCTTGTGTTTCTTTTTAAAGAGCGTTTTTGTATATCTAATGGAGAGTCTTCTTTCCAGTACTCCTACTCGGTACAACACAACAGTAATCTCTGCAACAAATGATTTTCTTTCTTTTGTTCCTTATCGATGTATCTGACTGCTTTGATCGTCATGACTTGAAGGCTCACGTCAAAATCAAGTATCCTGCTAACTTTAACCCTCTAACATCTTATGTTTTTTTGAGAAAACGACAATGTTAAAGTTTCAGTGGAGAGTGAGCCTTCTTTAGTTTGAAGAGTGTGACTGAGTCAAGGTTAAAGGTTGCACAACTGTAATCTCTGCAACAAATGATTATCTTTATTTTGTTCTTTATCAATGTATCTGACTGCTTTGATCGTCGTGACTTGAAGGCTCACGTCAAAATCAAGTATCCTGCTAACTGTAACCCTCTAACGCCTTATATGTTTAGAGAAAATGACAACGTTAAGGTTTGAGTCAAGGTTAAAGGTCGGGGCCACGGACGCAACACACACACACACACACACACACACACACACACACACACACACACACACACACACACACACACACAGAGACACACGATACAATAGGTACTACCGAACATGTACGATACAATAGACTCACTTTGTTTTTAAAAAACGACGTGAGCCAAAAACATGACATTTGAACCATAGCATCGGGTATTGGGCTCCAGATGTTGTCGTTATAAATTAAGTAACCCCCCATCCTCCTCACCCAGTCAACATCCTACCCTTTATCTCCCCCTTTTCATATCAATTGGCCGTAACTCGGGCCGTTTTGATTATTTCCCTTTGATTGATAACGGCGATGAACTTGACAGAGGTCGTCTTTTATCATCACCAAAAAAAGCCGTATCTTTTTCTTTTCTTTCCATCCTCATAAGAAAGAAGATGACCAGTTTTGTGTTCAATTTTGTTTGCTGGGAAAGCATTAAAGAATATTGTTTAGGCCTAAATGTTAAGATGTAATGAATATTATGCAAGTTGTTGTCGTTGTCATTGTCGTCGTCGAAATAATAATAATAATAATCATCATCATCATCATCATGTTCTTCTTCTTATTATTATTCGTCATCATCGTCATCGTCGTCGTCATCATCTTTTTTTTCTTCTTCTGTATTACATTGTTTGTATCTTTGTTACCGGCACTACTACTGTTGCTGCTGCTGTTATTACTACTTCTGCTGTTGCTATTGCCGCTGTTGTTGCTGCTGTTGCTGATAGTCCTACTCCTGTTACTACTTTCACTACTGCTGCTGCTGCTATTGTTACAAATTCTGCCTCTGTTCCTGCTTCGTCTGCTATGGTATTACATTCTTTCTTAAATTTCTGATGCCGTAGCTTTTTGTTTCTTATGTCAAATAATGAAATCGCTAACCAATTTCAGACATTGCAACTTCAACCCTTTCTTTCCAATTTCTCACCCATTAATGTCAAGACCGATCTCTGTATTTCTGAATGTCTGTCTGTCTCTCTATCTGTCTGCTTGTCTGGCTTTCTCTTTCTCTAATTCTCCATCTTCCTGAATTCTTTTACATTAAATCCACTTCTCTTTAAATCAACCGAAACGAGAGCAATTGCTTTCCTTTCAAACCAGAGAACCAAGTCCTTCGGAATAATGTTTCATCCTTCTCCCCCTCCTTTCTCCAATGTCCCTCTTTTTATCTCTTTTTCCCCAATAGCCACACAAAATTTTATGGCCCGAATCCAAGATGGCCTATAATCAGTCTGTCCATCAAAGCTTCCGCTGACCCATCGTGCCTTGGGTCCAGCCATACCCCAGACAGGAAGTGCGTCATCTTCTTTCATTTGCTTGTCACTTTTATCCAAACGTGGTCGTGAGTTCGTAAGAAGCCCTCTCATTAGGACACACGCACGGTTGAGTTTGATTGTGGTGGTGGTGGCGGCGGCGTGTGAGTGTTTGTAGGCGGGTGGGCGGTGTGTGTGGGAGTTGGGGGTATGGAGTTAGAGTCTGCAAGTAGATATTGTGAAAGAGTAGTATGTAAAGAACAAAAAGAAGAGGAGATAGCGAGAGAGAGAGAGAGAGAGAGAGAGAGAGAGAGAGAGAGAGAGAGAGAGAGAGAGAGAGAGAGAGAGAGAGAGAGAGATAACAATGAACCATGGACACTAAACATTGATCAGTTTTAATGAATATGTCGAGGAGAGAGAGGGAGAGAGAGAGAGAGAGAGAGAGAGAGAGAGAGAGAGAGAGAGAGAGAGAGAGAGAGAGAGAGAGAGAGAGAGAGAGAGAGAGAGAGAGAGAGAGAGAGAGAGAGAGAGAGAGAGAGAGAGAGAGAGAGAGAGCAAGCGAGAGAGAGACAGACAGACAGATAGTCGGAGTCAGACGGGCAAAAAGTCCGACTAAATTTCACTCAAATGTTTAGTCCACCACGTGACCAGAATGACCAGAAACAAGGATGGCGTGAAGCTGCACCTGCGGTGATGTGCTTCATATGATACGATAAGATACAATACAATACATGACAATATAATGCAATACAATGCAACGCAATGCGGGGGAGAAAAGAAAGACAGAAAAAAAGAGAGAAAATCCTTTTTTTCGTAATTTGGTGCATGTATTACATCATAAAATCAAAATAGTCCATTAAGAAGAAGATTTAAAGGTGCCTACAACCACTCAACTAACAAGCATTTTTTGTTTATTTTTACTGATATCAAATGCGTACCTTTTCCTCTCTGCCATTGTTGCTGAAAATAGGATGGACAGTCTCACTACCACCAACACAAAAGTGCAGGTACTCATATTTGTTCTTCTGTTCAACATTTATTTTGCACAGAATACTGAAGTATGAAAAAAGGAACAAAAAGAACTCAATTAGTCTTGCAATCAAGTGCCTGTACTGGTTAGATTGTCTGTGATGCAACTGGTCTGATGTAAACATTCCCTTTTTGGAACAACTTCAACTTTCTCGGAACATCCTTTCAGTTCAGGTCCAACTCACTTTTAAGAAAATGTTGTCAATGGCAATTCGCTTATAAGAAAATAGAACTTGCATATAAGAAAATGAACTGCAAACCAACTCTCTTGTATGACAATTTTCTTATATCCAAGTTTCCATCGCCGATGGGAGATGCAATTTGCTTGAATATAAACGAATTTCATTATAAGCGAGTTTCTTATATCCGAGTTTTGATAATAGATAAGAAAGGAGTTCGGCAGGGAAAAAACTATTGCTTGATTATAAGCGAGTTTCTTATAAGCGGATTCGGCTGTAATAATAATAATAATAATAATAATAATAATAATAATTAATAGCACTTTTATAGCGCGTTTCTATAATTATTTTACACTCAAGGCGCTTTCATTCACTGATACACACGCAGTCACACAAAACATTATCACCCAATCATTCACCCAGGTACAAGATCAAGAAGGAAACATAATTTATACAAACCGAATGAGTTTTGAAAGTAGTGAGTCTTGAGTTTAGCTTTGAAAGTAGAGATAGTTGGTTCATGACGGAGATCGACTGGGAGGGAATTCCAAACAGCTGAAACTTAAGTCACCAAATGATTTTAGATTGTTATTTCAATGACTGATGTTCGTCCGTCCCGAGGGATGAAGACCATCCGTCAACAGTTCCAATGTCAAAGGGTTCAGGAGGTGGGGTGGGTACGAAGATGACTGATGAGTCCGAAGCGTGTGACAGCGCAAATTGTAACAACTGCGCAAAATGTTGCCCGCGCAAAATGTAACAATGTTCGATTTTGTTACATTTTGCGCGGGCAGCCCGCGCAAATTGTAACAATTTGCGCTAGGCGCCCACCTTTTGACGAAATTAGCAAAACATAAATGGCAGTTTTTCGTCATTACAGATCAAATCGAAGTAAAATCTTCAAGGAGTTGATGAATTTGTCTTCATCATAATATATTAAATCGAAAGATAAAAACAAAGTCTACATCTAAATTTCCAAATGTTTGTTTGCTTTGTTGTTTGTTTCACTCGTTCTTCATTCGATTTAGCATTATTACTTATTATTTATTACAAGGTGCAAAGTATGCAGGTTGTTTTATTGATTTTTTTCTCTCGATTTTCTTTCTTGCTTTCTTCTTGGGTACAGCGGGTTTTTTCGCCTGAACAATGCCGAATTACTGTTGTGTTTATGGATGTAACAAATCACAGCTACGATATTTTCTGAACTGTATTTATCATTATGTTCCTTCAAATCTCTCTCTCTAAATTTTATATTTGCGAGAAAATAATTACGGAGGTGTCTCTGTCTGTCTGTATGTATGCCTGCCTGCCTGCCTGCCTGCCTGTGTGTCTGTCTGCTTTACACACACACACACACACACACACACGCGCACACGCACACGCGCACACACACACACACACACACACACGTTAACAGAAAACGTGTCATGACACGCTTGACACATGACACATCACGTACCATGTGTCAAACAAAAGGTGGACGCCTAGCGCAAAATGTAACAATTGTTACAATTTGCGCGGGCTGCCCGCACAAAATGTAACAAGATCGAACATTGTTACATTTTGCGCTGGCTGCCCGCGCAAAATGTTACAATTTGCGCTGTCACAGATGCGGGCCTTGAAGGTTTTGTGACAGTGGGGACAGGAAAGAGAGTTGAAGGGGTCTGTTGGAGTTGGAGAATTGCTGCTGCTCGTGCGATTTTTCCGCGCTTCTCGACGTGGCTAGGCTGTCTCGATTCGGTGAGCCTCGAACTTGGCAGTTCCCTTGGTGACTGCACCACGCCATGCTGATCGGTTTGGGGCCAAAGTTTCCCAGGAGAAAATGTAGATGTCAAAGTCCTTCAGGGACACTTTGAGGGTGTCTTTGAACTGTTTCTTTTGCCCTCCATGGTTACGTGCACCAAACTGGAGTTCTCCATAGAGGATGCATTTTGGGAGGCGCTCATCAGACAATATGCCCAGCCCAGCGGAGCTGAGTTGGGCATGCCTGTCCGCTGGAGGATCTCAGTGTCAGGGATCTTGTCCTGCCATTTCACTTTGAGTAACTTGCGCAGGCAGTTGATATGGACACGATTTAGTTTCTTTGCATGACTTTGGTATACAGTCCACGTTTCACATGCGTACAGAAGAGTGGTGAGGACGATGGCTCTGTATACCTTCAGTTTGGCGGACACGTGCACTCCAGTTCGATCCCACACTGATGAGCGCAGTCTGCCCAAGGCAGAGCTTGCCTTTGCAATTCTGGCGTCTGTCTCATCATCAATATGTACAGTGCGAGAAAGAGTGCTGCCTAGGTACGTGAACTTATCCACCGCTGCCAGTGTCTGACCATTCACTGTCACTGTTGGTTCCTCGTAGTCTTTCCCTGGAGCAGGCTGGTACATCACTTCAGTCTTCTTGGTGCTTATGGTGAGACCAAAGTTGTCACAGGCAGCAGAGAACGAGTCCATAGAGCGCTGTATGTCTTCCTGATTTCCAGCATTGAGGGCACAGTCATCAGCAAACAGGAGTTCTCTCAGCCTGTCAACCTGGGCCTTGGTATTTGCCTGGAGGCGTCGCAGGTTAACAGCTTCCCATCCGTTCTGTATCTGATGTCAATGCCAGGGTCGTCTTCTTGAAAGGCGTCTGTCAGCATTGCGGTGAACATCATGCTGAACAGTGTTGGGGCAAGCACACAGCCTTGTTTCACTCCATTGGTTTACTATTATCATCACATCATAACCGAACAACCCACTGATCATTGATTACTGTTTTACTATCATCATCACATCATAACACAGAACAACTGACCGATCAATGACTACTGTATTACTATCATCATTACATCATATCACAGAACAACTGACTGATCAATGACTACTGGTTTACTGTCATCATCACATCATAACACATATTTTATATTTGTTTTTGGAACTTACAGGAGTTTTGTGTTTGAGGACCTGAATGAGTGGGAAGGAGTGTAGGTGTGAAGAGCACTGGAGAGGTAAGGCGGAATGGTATGTTCAAAGTGACGGAAGGATAGGACAGCCAGCTTATACTGAAGGCGGGACTGCACAGGGAGCCAGTGGAGCTCCTTCAGAAGTGGCGTGACGTGATCACGCTTGCTTACGCAGTATGAGGCGGGCTGCACAGTTTTGAACTCGCTGTAGGCGAGTAATTTCTCCTGTAGGAAGGCCAAAGAGTATGGAATTGCAGAAATCTAGACGTGAAGAAATGAAAGCCGCAACAAGGCGCTTGCATGAGTTAGCTGAAAGGAAAGGCCGAATGGACGCGATACGTCTGAGCTCCAAGAAACAAGAGCGGCAAATGCTGCTAATATGATCATGAATAGAAAGAGTCTGGTCAATCGTGACCAGCAGGTACTTGACAAATGGTTTGAATTGAACTGTATTGGCTCCAATGTCTGCTGACTCACTGTTTATTAAATATAAATGCAATACAATACTATGCAACACAATGCAATGTAACACAATACAATAACATATAAGGTAACACAATACAACACAATACAATACAATGCAATACACTACACTACACTACACTACACTACACTATACTCACTACACTACACTGCATTACACTAAATTGCAATGCAATACAATACAGTACAATACAATACGACAAGATATTATACGAAATACGATGCAACGCAATACAACATGATACAATGTAATACAATACAATACAATACAATACAATGCAAGACAACACAATACCGACCAAACAACCAACCATCCATCCAAACATACACAATAAAACAGTAAGCCAAACTATTTATGACATTGACTAAGAAGTAAAGGTCCAAATACACGTTGTTAGTTTTCACTCTTTCCTCATGGCAACACAGTGACAGGCAAGTAATATCATTGCTGGAGTATTACTGTGCTGCCATGAGGAAAGAGTGAAAACAAACAACGTGTATTTCCACCTTCAGTAAGCCGTGGTTTTGCAGTTGTTATTGGTCTACAAATAGGATAAAATGGTCTTTCATAGCCACGACTGGCCCAACTCTGTCCAGGTACACAGACAGCATTGATTATTTTAGCAATGGCCTCGACAGATATTGGAAGTGTTGTTGTTTTCCCCTCTCTCTCTCTCTCTCTCTCTCTCTCTCTCTCTCTCTCTCTCTCTCTCTCTCTCTCTCTCTCTCTCTCTCTCTCTCTCTCTCTCTGTTCTTAAATTTATTTGTTTGTTGCTTTCTTGTTGTTTGCCTCAGGGCTGAGTGAAAAAAAGCTGTAATTAATTAGCTTATCTCATTACCCTGAATAAATAACATTTCGTTCGTTCGTTCGTTCGTTCGTTCGTTCGTTCTTTGTGTGCCCGCCCTAGTCATTCACGCATATATTTATCTCTCTCTGTCTCTGTCTCTGTCTCTGTCTCTCTCTCTCTCTCTCTCTCTCTCTCTCTCTCTCTCTCTCTCTGTCTCGGTCTCTCTCTCTCTCCGTCCCCTGTTTTTGTCTGTCTGTCTCTCTGTCTCTCTGTCTGTCTGTCTGTCTCTCTCTCTCTCTCTCTCTCTCTCTCTCTCTCTCTCTCTCTCTCTCTCTCTCTCTCTCTCTCTCTCTCTCTCTCTGTCTCTCTCTGTGCCCCTGTTTTTGTCTGTCTCTCTCTCTGTCTCTCTCTCTCTCTCTCTCTCTCTCTCTCTCTCTCTCTCTCTCTCTCTCTCTCTTTCTCTCTCTCTCTCTCTCTCTCTCTCT
>CM065700.1:24594600-24604600 GCA_017654935.2 Phymorhynchus buccinoides | reverse complement strand
CGGGGTCCGGGAAAAGAAAGTTTGTGTGTATGTCTGTTTTCGTTGCTAACAAATTTTTGGGTGATTTTCTTAGGGGCTATTCCATTCACATGCATGTGTACATGCATACACATTTGTTATATAACAGTCTTTCCTTAAAAGGCAGGATGTTTAAAGATTTGTACTATTTAGTGAGTGAACTGGACTTCATCTGTATTAATTTTATTGCTCGTTTGTGTAGACGATTTAATTGTTTCAGATTTGTTTCGCTGCGCGCGCGCGCGCGCGTGTGTGTGTGTGTGTGTGTGTGTGTGTGTGTGTGTGTGTGTGTGTGTGTGTGTGTGTGTGTGTGTGTGTGTGTGTGTGTGTGTGTGTGTGTGTGTGTGTGTACGCGCGTATACGTATGCGTATACGTATCTGCGTATGGGCGTACGTGCGAATTTGTGTGATATGTTAGTTTGTTGAAAGTTTGTTGAGAAGAGAAGGCTTTAAACACTCCAGAACTTTTTTCTTTATTTTTTCCTTTGTTTTCTTTCTATTCATCTCCTTTAGAGAAAAAGAAGAGGCAAGTAAGTTAAGCCATTCCATCAAGCGAAGAGCCTTCCACCAAGGTCAAGAAAGAAATCAGTACAGAAATGACGGGGAATGGTGGCGGGAGGGAGTGAGAAAAGATAGAAAGATCAATATCCGTCCAGCAGCAGACAATATCGAACACTACAGCGTCAGTAAACCCCACCCTCACCCCCACACCACATCCCTCGCCTTCCTCCTCTTTTTGTCTAACAATGTCCAAGGAAGGGAAGGGAGAGACTTCTTTCGAGAAACCTGATGGTTAGGTTCCCATCTACGCGGTTCAGTACAACAACAACAAGAGAGAGAGAGAGAGAGAGAGAGAGAGAGAGAGAGAGAGAGAGAGAGAGAGAGAGAGAGAGAGAGAGAGAGAGAGAGAGAGAGAGAGAGAGAGAGAGAGAGAGAGAGAGAATACCACTGAAGATACGCTTTATTTTAAAGTGTGTCACTGTTTGTTTGTCTGTTTCGTTGTCTTCCAGTCCGTACTTTTGTTGTTGTTGCTTGCCTGTCTATTTATGACTGATCCATCTATATATATATATATATATATATATATATATATATATATATATATATATATATATATATATATATATATATATATATATATATATATGTGTGTGTGTGTGTGTGTGTGTGTGTGTGTGTGTGTGTGTGTGTGTGTGTGATTCTGTCTGTCTGTTTGTGTGTGATTCTGTCTGTCTGTTTGTGTGTGATTCTGTCTGTCTGTTTGTGTGTGTGTGATTCTGTCTGTCTGTTTGTGTGTGCGCGTGCGCAGGAAAATATATAGAGAATCAGAGCCAGAGACAGAGAGAGAGAGAGAGAGAGAGAGAGAGAGAGAGAGGGAGAGAGAGAGAGGGAGAGAGAGAGAGGAGAGAGAGGGGGAGAGAGAGGGAGAGGGAGAGAGAGCGGGGGAGAGAGACAGAGGGTGATACTTTTCTAGTGGCGAGTGCGATCGAACTGTAGGTGATAGGCAATCAGATGATCTCTAAATCACACACCAGACCGCCCCATATCCCGTCCACGTCCGACTCCTTAACTGACCTTTTCCAGTGTGCATCCGCAAATCCACTCCACCCCACTCCCCGTGTAGTCTGTCAATAGTATCACTTCTACTTTCCATGACTGGTTTCATTCTTACCTCTTCCCTCTCCTCCCCCCCCCCCTCCCACCCCCCGATAGCCTCCAATAAAACTACATAGGTTTTTGGCATTTGTTAGTCCGTCTGTCTGCCTGCAAGATTGTCTGTTCGTACAATTATGAAGGAATGGTAAGACGGAGCCATACAGGCTCCTAGGTTGGATACAGAGATCCGTGTACTCACCTGCTAAATCCGAAATATTATAATTAATAATAATAAATAAAGCTTCTATAGCGCTCTTCGATGATAAAAAATCATCCTCAGAGCGCTTTACAATATTACGAGAGGGGGAAAAAACCAAAAAAACCAACAACCAACTCACGCCGTTCATCCCACGGATGTAGTATTTCACATACACATTTATTGACACAATTTCAAAGAAGAGGATAAATAAATAAATAAAATTAAAATAAATAAAAAAAAAGGCATAAAAAAAAGGCATGGACAAACAGATGAAAGGGCATAGGGGGGAGAGGGGAGAGAGGGGGGGGGGGGGGGGGGTAGACAGAGGGGGGGAAAGAAAGAGATGGAGAAAGAGAGAGGGAGCGACAGAGAGAAGAGAAAGAACACACACACACACACACACACACACACACACACACACACACACACACACACACACACACACACACACACAGAGGCACACTTTACACGGGGTTTGTGTGTGAGATTGAAATTGAAATTATGAAGGGGAAAGGAACTTTTTGAACAGATGAGTCTTAAGGCCAGACTTGAATGCAGACAGGGACAGAGCGGACCGGAGGTAGAAGGGGAGCGAATTCCAGATGGTGGGTACTTGATAGCTGAAAGAGCGGTGACCAAAAGGACTTAAGTTTCATGCGGGGGACTTTGAGGAGTTTCTCGCTGCTAGAACGGAGAGTGCGGGATGGTTGATAGGTGATGAGATGGTTGGACAGGTATGTTGGCAAAGTGTTTTGAAAATGGCGGAAAGCGAGGATTGCTAGTTTGTACTCAATGCGAGCATGAATTGGCAGCCAGTGTAGTTTGATCAGAAGGGGTTAGAATGAATGCCTTTGGTTTATGAATGTAGTTTTTGAATATATTTCATTAGTCCTTTTGGAATTTCTGCCTTTTATTTTATTTTTATGTGCTTGTCTCTCTCTACAATGTGAAGTGAAAACATATGAAACGCTTAATCTAAATTTACCTGGAAACAGTGTGGTCCGCTGGCAAAGTAACACTGAAAGGTCTGTCTTGGCGGAGGCTCACACATGTGTCAATGCTTACATTTGTTTTAAACGGGAGATTCTTGTAGTGTAGAATGTGGTCAATGTTTAGATGATAGAAAATCAACGTGTCTAAAAAGTGCGATGTCTGCTTCGTGTCAGTGCCTTTGGCGTTCTGAAGATTTTAGTGCCGAGTGTGATCGATTTTAAGTGATAAGCAATCAGTATCTCTAAAACAACCGAGTTTTGTAGTGTGTTGGTGATTTCTGTATTCTGACGAAGATTCGCTTGTGCCGAGTGCGATCGACTTTAGGTAATACGAGTAGTCAATCAGGGTATCTGAAAAATTCGAAGTCTGCATTGTGTCCGTGTTTTCTACGTTCTGAGGGAGATTCTACTAGTGCCCAGTGCTATCGATTTTAGGTGAAAGGCAATCAGAGTGTCTCTAAATCACACAGAAGCGAACCCCATCTACATCCCTTTCCTTTTTAGAGATTGCACCTATTGCTAGTAGAGCAGTCAATAATGAGCTGCTTAGGGGGAGTTATGGCCCTTAGCCCTTGACACCAGGTGGCGTTCCATCTGAAGGCATTTTGTGAGCGACGGCAAACTCTCTCTTTATCTCTGTCTCTCTCGCGTGCACGCGAAGGGCAAAAAATGGATTAGTTAATTTCCTATCTAATGAAGGAAAATAAAATAAGCCACAACAGTTTTTGTCCATATGGTTACCAGAAGAGAACATTCCTTTACTGCTTTCTTGACTGTTTTCATGTAACCCTCTTCCTTTCGGTCCTCGTCATGACTTAAGGGGGTCAATGTTTTACCTCTGCTTCTCTGCTTGTCCATTGTTTTGTCTTTTCCACAATATTACTCGGTCAGCTAAGAATGGCTTATGATTGAAGCTTTGTGGAGTACATGGGCATCAGCCTACAAAGTAACATTCCTTTGAATTTTATAAAGACTGGCAAGACAACAGGATGCAAGACTTTTATTTATTTAAAGAAGAAACCCAATTTAAACAACATATTCCCGATTTGTTTGTGAGTTGGCAAGACTTTTTCAAATAGCATACTTGGATTAATAATTGATTTTGGGGTTGGAAGATTGGGAAACACTTTGAGGAAAAAACACTCAAATAACCCCCCCATTTTAAACATGGATTTAATTGGAGTCATACTTTTTATTTAGGTATTGTATGCGTTTGTTTTGTAAACTCGACTAGTTTGAATATACATGATTTTGTTTGTAAAACAAACAGGATGGGGGAGAACGATGTTTTTTTAGAAGTATTTTGCAGTTCAGAAGTTACTGTTTGTTTCTTTCTTACTTTCTTTACTTTAGATATTTGTTTGCTGCCTTTGATGACGTCCTACTTTAATTCTTTGCTAACAACATCATCAATTACTTTTGTTTTCATATCACAATGAAGTGCTTCAGGATGTTTAACAGACGAAAACGACAATTATACAAAGAAAACTTGATAACGATGTACATAGATTTGCCTACGCATTGGCAGTATTCCAAAGATACTAACTAACTACAGACAGCATCCACAGAAATAGTCCCCTGTCGTCTGTAATAGCAAGGGCCACGACTGCTGGAACCTGATTCCCATTTAACCCATTTGTCTTACTAGATCATTCCCAATTCCCTTTTTTTGTTCTAGATGATTTCTAAGTAACCCATTTATCGTTACTAAGTAATTCCCAATTAACCCCTATGTTGTTCTAGATGGTTATCAATTAACCCCTTTGTTGTTCTAGATGGTTATCAATTAACCCCTATGTTGTTCTAGATGGTTATCAATTAACCCCTATGTTGTTCTAGATGGTTATCAATTAACCCCTTTGTTGTTCTAGATGGTTATCAATTAACCCCTTTGTTGTTCTAGATGGTTATCAATTAACCCCTTTGTTGTTCTAGATGGTTATCAATTAACCCCTTTGTTGTTCTAGATGGTTATCAATTAACCCCTTTGTTGTTCTAGATGGTTATCAATTAACCCCTTTGTTGTTCTAGATGGTTATCAATTAACCCCTTTGTTGTTCTAGATGGTTATCAATTAACCCCTTTGTTGTTCTAGATGGTTATCAATTAACCCCTTTGTTGTTCTAGATGGTTATCAATTAACCCCTTTGTTGTTCTAGATGGTTATCAATTAACCCCTTTGTTGTTCTAGATGGTTATCAATTAACCCCTTTGTTGTTCTAGATGGTTATCAATTAACCCCTTTGTTGTTCTAGATGGTTATCAATTAACCCCTTTGTTGTTCTAGATGGTTATCAATTAACCCCTTTGTTGTTCTAGATGGTTATCAATTAACCCCTTTGTTGTTCTAGATGGTTATCAATTAACCCCTTTGTTGTTCTAGATGGTTATCAATTAACCCCTTTGTTGTTCTAGATGGTTATCAATTAACCCCTTTGTTGTTCTAGATGGTTATCAATTAACCCCTTTGTTGTTCTAGATGGTTATCAATTAACCCCTTTGTTGTTCTAGATGGTTATCAATTAACCCCTTTGTTGTTCTAGATGGTTATCAATTAACCCCTTTGTTGTTCTAGATGGTTATCAATTAACCCCTTTGTTGTTCTAGATGGTTATCAATTAACCCTTTGTTGTTCTTTTATCAATTAACCCCTTTGTTGTTCTAGATGGTTATCAATTAACCCCTTTGTTGTTCTAGATGGTTATCAATTAACCCCTTTGTTGTTCTAGATGGTTATCAATTAACCCCTTTGTTGTTCTAGATGGTTATCAATTAACCCCTTTGTTGTTCTAGATGGTTATCAATTAACCCCTTTGTTGTTCTAGATGGTTATCAATTAACCCCTTTGTTGTTCTAGATGGTTATCAATTAACCCCTTTGTTGTTCTAGATGGTTATCAATTAACCCCTTTGTTGTTCTAGATGGTTATCAATTAACCCCTTTGTTGTTCTAGATGGTTATCAATTAACCCCTTTGTTGTTCTAGATGGTTCTAGATCAATTAACCCCTTTGTTGTTCTAGATGGTTATCAATTAACCCCTTTGTTGTTCTAGATGGTTATCAATTAACCCCTTTGTTGTTCTAGATGGTTATCAATTAACCCCTTTGTTGTTCTAGATGGTTATCAATTAACCCCTTTGTTGTTCTAGATGGTTATCAATTAACCCCTTTGTTGTTCTAGATGGTTATCAATTAACCCCTTTGTTGTTCTAGATGGTTATCAATTAACCCCTTTGTTGTTCTAGATGGTTATCAATTAACCCCTTTGTTGTTCTAGATGGTTATCAATTAACCCCTTTGTTGTTCTAGATGGTTATCAATTAACCCCTTTGTTGTTCTAGATGGTTATCAATTAACCCCTTTGTTGTTCTAGATGGTTATCAATTAACCCCTTTGTTGTTCTAGATGGTTATCAATTAACCCCTTTGTTGTTCTAGATGGTTATCAATTAACCCCTTTGTTGTTCTAGATGGTTATCAATTAACCCCTTTGTTGTTCTAGATGGTTATCAATTAACCCCTTTGTTGTTCTAGATGGTTATCAATTAACCCCTTTGTTGTTCTAGATGGTTATCAATTAACCCCTTTGTTGTTCTAGATGGTTATCAATTAACCCCTTTGTTGTTCTAGATGGTTATCAATTAACCCCTTTGTTGTTCTAGATGGTTATCAATTAACCCCTTTGTTGTTCAAGATGGTTATCAATTAACCCCTTTGTTGTTCTAGATGGTTATCAATTAACCCCTTTGTTGTTCTAGATGGTTATCAATTAACCCCTTTGTTGTTCTAGATGGTTATCAATTAACCCCTTTGTTGTTCTAGATGGTTATCAATTAACCCCTTTGTTGTTCTAGATGGTTATCAATTAACCCCTTTGTTGTTCTAGATGGTTATCAATTAACCCCTTTGTTGTTCTAGATGGTTATCAATTAACCCCTTTGTTGTTCTAGATGGTTATCAATTAACCCCTTTGTTGTTCTAGATGGTTATCAATTAACCCCTTTGTTGTTCTAGATGGTTATCAATTAACCCCTTTGTTGTTCTAGATGGTTATCAATTAACCCCTTTGTTGTTCTAGATGGTTATCAATTAACCCCTTTGTTGTTCTAGATGGTTATCAATTAACCCCTTTGTTGTTCTAGATGGTTATCAATTAACCCCTTTGTTGTTCTAGATGGTTATCAATTAACCCCTTTGTTGTTCTAGATGGTTATCAATTAACCCCTTTGTTGTTCTAGATGGTTATCAATTAACCCCTTTGTTGTTCTAGATGGTTATCAATTAACCCCTTTGTTGTTCTAGATGGTTATCAATTAACCCCTTTGTTGTTCTAGATGGTTATCAATTAACCCCTTTGTTGTTCTAGATGGTTATCAATTAACCCCTTTGTTGTTCTATTATGGTTATCAATTAACCCCTTTGTTGTTCTAGATGGTTATCAATTAACCCCTTTGTTGTTCTAGATGGTTATCAATTAACCCCTTTGTTGTTCTAGATGGTTATCAATTAACCCCTTTGTTGTTCTAGATGGTTATCAATTAACCCCTTTGTTGTTCTAGATGGTTATCAATTAACCCCTTTGTTGTTCTAGATGGTTATCAATTAACCCCTTTGTTGTTCTAGATGGTTATCAATTAACCCCTTTGTTGTTCTAGATGGTTATCAATTAACCCCTTTGTTGTTCTAGATGGTTATCAATTAACCCCTTTGTTGTTCTAGATGGTTATCAATTAACCCCTTTGTTGTTCTAGATGGTTATCAATTAACCCCTTTGTTGTTCTAGATGGTTATCAATTAACCCCTTTGTTGTTCTAGATGGTTATCAATTAACCCCTTTGTTGTTCTAGATGGTTATCAATTAACCCCTTTGTTGTTCTAGATGGTTATCAATTAACCCCTTTGTTGTTCTAGATGGTTATCAATTAACCCCTTTGTTGTTCTAGATGGTTATCAATTAACCCCTTTGTTGTTCTAGATGGTTATCAATTAACCCCTTTGTTGTTCTAGATGGTTATCAATTAACCCCTTTGTTGTTCTAGATGGTTATCAATTAACCCCTTTGTTGTTCTAGATGGTTATCAATTAACCCCTTTGTTGTTCTAGATGGTTATCAATTAACCCCTTTGTTGTTCTAGATGGTTATCAATTAACCCCTTTGTTGTTCTAGATGGTTATCAATTAACCCCTTTGTTGTTCTAGATGGTTATCAATTAACCCCTTTGTTGTTCTAGATGGTTATCAATTAACCCCTTTGTTGTTCTAGATGGTTATCAATTAACCCCTTTGTTGTTCTAGATGGTTATCAATTAACCCCTTTGTTGTTCTAGATGGTTATCAATTAACCCCTTTGTTGTTCTAGATGGTTATCAATTAACCCCTTTGTTGTTCTAGATGGCTATCAATTAACCCCTTTGTTGTTCTAGATGGTTATCAATTAACCCCTTTGTTGTTCTAGATGGTTATCAATTAACCCCTTTGTTGTTCTAGATGGTTATCAATTAACCCCTTTGTTGTTCTAGATGGTTATCAATTAACCCCTTTTGTTGTTCTAGATGATTATCAATTAACCCCTTTGTTGTTCTAGATGGTTATCAATTAACCCCTTTGTTGTTCTAGATGGTTATCAATTAACCCCTTTGTTGTTCTAGATGGCTATCAATTAACCCCTTTGTTGTTCTAGATGGTTATCAATTAACCCCTTTGTTGTTCTAGATGGTTATCAATTAACCCCTTTGTTGTTCTAGATGGTTATCAATTAACCCCTTTGTTGTTCTAGATGGTTATCAATTAACCCCTTTGTTGTTCTATATGGTTATCAATTAACCCCTATGTTGGTGGTACCAGATTTACAGAAAGCAATGGCCAGTACTGATGGGCAGAATGCCATAAATGACGTGTGTCTTGCACACCTTAAACTACAGAGTGGATGTCTCGTGGAGAGACAAGAACCGTATGCCATCTGTCCGTTTGTATATCCGTCTATTTGAATGTCTGTCTGTCTGTCTGCCCGCCCTTACATATATTCGGCCAGTCCCTGTCCCTAGACTATTTGTCCCTCTCTGTCTCTATCTCTGTCTCTGTCTCTGTCTCTCTATAGGCTCAGCCTGCATTCTCATCCTCGTAAAATAAAGTTTCTGATGTCTGAAGTCTGAACTCTGTCTTTCTCTATGTCTCTCTCACTTTGTCTCTCTCTATGTCTCTCTTTGTCTCTCTCTCTCTCTCTTTGTCTCTCTCTCTCTCTCTTTGTCTCTCTCTCTATTTGTCTCTCGCTCTGTCTGTCTGCCTGTCTCTCTGTCTCCGTCTCTCTCTCTCTCTCTCTCTCTCTCTCTCTCTCTCTCTCTCTCTCTCTCTCTCTCTCTCTCTCTCTCTCTCTCTCTCTCTCTCTCTCTCTCTCTCTCTCTCTTTCTTTATGAGTGGATGCAAGAAGTGCAAAAGGCAGCAGAGTAGGTGGAATGAAAGGTAAGTAGCTAGGTGGTAGCGTGTGATTTCCAGAAAGGATCGATATCAGTCGTCTGGAATCTCCAGTGTCGTTAATATTCCCCTGACTCCATCTTCTTTTGTTTATAGTGTTTACAACCTATCTTTGCCCCCACTCTCTCTCTCTCTCTCTCTCTCTCTCTCTCTCTCTCTCTCTCTCTCTCTCTCTCTCTCTCTCTCTCTCTCTCTCTCTCTCTCTCTCTCTCTCTCTCTCTCTCTCTCTCTCCTGCATTCCACATACAATGAGGTTTTATACTGAAAATTCTCTATCCCTGACTGGATCATGCACCACTTACATAAGACATAAGACCCTGGCCAGTCGCCAAGAAGTGACGCAAAGCCTCATTGCACCGCCAACAACAAATATGCAACCTCCTGTTTTAACAAAATGGTTGCGTTTTGTTTTTGTCCTTCTAAGAACGAGGCAGCAAAAAGCGATCTGATTCCCCTGGTCCTATGTGTTCACTGTTATCGCTTAGACATAGCTTCTGTTCTTTACTTAATAGACGATTTTCAGAAAAAAAACTAGGGGAGAGCACTTTGTGAAAATTAGATTTGATCACTTCGACTTACTCGGTCAAAACCATAGCAACCACGGCGGCATGGCGTCGACGCTTGAAAACCGCAGGATGCTAGTCAGCGACATGCAAACATTGTTT
>CM065700.1:24547100-24589600 GCA_017654935.2 Phymorhynchus buccinoides | reverse complement strand
TGATTGTGAGAAATTGTTGAAAGACTTAACTTCTGTGAAAATGGGTGTGAGTGGAGTGGAGTTTGACAGAGTGCATCATCTAAACACTAAGCATGACTCAACAATCATTGCTTGTTGCTCTGCGTACAAGGACAAGGTACTGAAAGGCACCAACATCTTTGTTGGTGAAGATTTCACCTTCAGAGTCCGTAAGGTCAGACGCAAGCTGACGCATCATCTGAAAGAGGCCAGGGCCAGTGGCAAGAGAGTGGCCATGATCTTTGACCATTTGCTCATTGATGGTAAGAAATTTGCTGTCAATGATGCAGGGCAACTGAAAAGAAATTAAGTAATATGTGTGGGAAACAGCTGCACAAAATACAATCATATTTTCAGTATTTACTCAGGAGTTACGGTGCAACACTTCCGTTTCAAACCCCAAACCAGAAGTGGGTTGGAAATGGTCAAATTTGGGTAAATTTGTATCTTAAATAACTCGAAAATGGCTGCACGAAATGCATTCTTATTTTGTGTGATTATTAAAGATTAATGATGCAACACTTCCGGTATCAATCAGAGCCGGAAGTGGGGAGATAAAGGCTGGTGGAGGGGAGAATCCTGTCATGTTTGTTCTCAAAGGCAAACATAAGCCCTCTAATTAAACATTATGACTGATTTTTCAGCCAGGTTAAGTCAAGCAATCTCATCTGAAGGGATTAAATAATTTATCTTTGCACACATGTCGTTTACATGTATTGAGTGGAAAATGTGTGGGAAACACACTACAAGCTACGTGGAAGATACAGAGATACAGTGGTCATTTAAAGTCCAACAGATTGACAAATTTACTACTGTTCAGTTTTCAGTTTTCCTGTAGTACAAGTAACCAGAAAAGTAGTCTTTTCTCTTTGACGACATGCTTAGTCATAACCGGTGCATTGTTCTACATCACCAGAAAACAGAACATGTCTACCAACACACAGTGTCACTGTCTCTTTTCTTACTTCCACACCACACAACTTTTTTTTTTTTTTTAAATGCAAGTGATTACAGCTAAATGCTTAAGAGAACTAGCCTACATACTTGGTTCATTTAGTTCATATTTTACAATACTGAATTGTCTGCATAAAATTTTATTTTTTAATCTCTGAATTCTTAGTAACTTGCTGAAAGAAAATATATGTCTTATTCTCAAAATCGCGTATTAGTTTATAGATTAGCCTAATTATTTCTCGGGACCCTTGGCTTAAGGACAGAGATGTAGCATTATGAGCAACAACCATGTGCAACATTGCCTTCATAATCCATGTTATGGTGAGAAAAAATGTGGTAGTAGGAAGTTATCATAATTTATGAAAATCATAGATCATATTATGCTTGACTATGTCACTTGTTTGATAATTTTGCTTGACATACCCAAGACATTTGTCGTTTTTCTTATGTTTTTTACAATCTTCAAATAATCAAACTATGATATTTCTAGTACTTGATGTTTTTAAGATTCAAAGTGTCTGTTTTAATTTACAATTACGTCTGTGGCACACAATGCCTATAAATATATTTGGAGCTGCATTTCAAGCTTTGTTAACAAACAGGTTTGAAGAAGAATGGATGGGCGTGTCTATATTACACTGCCATGAATGGATACAATAACACAAACTATCCTTATTGCAAAAGGCCCTATCTTAAAGCAATTCACAGTTGAACTTGTGGTGATGCCTGCAAGCAAGAAGTCTTGATATGCTTAACCTGATGTAGTATGAAGAATAAATTGGAATTACTGGCATGCCTGACATCAATTGTTTATGTTCATAACATGGTGCCTATTCCATGCCACTCCCTTTCAAAGTACATAAGGAAGAGCCTCCCTAACCGAATCACTCACCAAGTAAATATCTTCTCTTGCCTACATTATCCTGCCCTTTGTTTCCTTCTGTAATACATATAATAATAATAATAATGAATATTTAGGGCGCTTAATCTTAACAAAAGCCCTAAGCGCTTACAATCATGATAAAAAACAATACTAACAAAATGAAAAGCTGGACAACACACAAAACACTCACACGAACTTAAGGTCAAACACACACACACACACACACACACACACACACACACACACACACACACACACACACACACACACACACACACACACACACACACACAACAAAACACACACACACACGCACGCACACGCACACACACACATGACTCAACGGATAACCTTTGCAGGAGGATGATGAGAAAGATTATGTTTTGAAGAGAGTTGTTTTGAGGGAGGACTTGAAAGAAGAGAGGCTGTTTGAGGTTCGGAGTGCAGAAGGGAGGCCATTCCAGGAGGAGGGAGCTTGGAAAGAAAAAGAACGTTCGCCAAGAGTTCTGGCACGGAAACGGGGGATCTGCAGAACGTGAGTGTCAGAGGAGGAGCGAAGCAGTCTAGTGGGAGTATAAATCGATAGAAGATCAGAGAGATATGATGGGGCCAAACCATTCAGCGACTTGTAACATAATAGAGAGAGTTTATACTCTATGCGCTTTTCAACAGGGAGCCAGTGGAGAGATTGAAGCAAAGGAGAAACATGAGAGGTCCTCGGGCATTTCAGGACGAGGCGAGCAGCATTATTTTGGACTTTCTGCAATTTAATCAGGAGATTTTGTGGGCAGCCAGCAAGGAGAGAATTACAGTAATCAAGTCTTGAAAGAACAAAGGCAGAAATGAGGGTTTTGGTGGCTTCTTCAGACAGAAGATGACGTACAGAACTGATGCGCCGAAGCTCCAAATAGCAAGCACGGCAGACAGAAGAAATTTGACTTTGAAAAGAGAGTGTCTGGTCCAGTACAACGCCTAGATTGCGCACGGTAGTAGAGGTCTGAATGAGAGAGTTTCCAAGTTGGACAGAAGTAGGGACAGAGATTGTAGACATGAGCCTTTTTGATAGAATGAAAATCAGTTCAGTTTTGTCGTTGTTTAGCTGGAGCTTGTTGTAAGTCATCCATATTCGCTACAGTCGTGCATCCAGCCTCAGTAAGATTAGATTGAATGGTGTTTGACTGTGTGAAACGGAAGGAGAAGGAGATGCTACTTGCTTGCCATTAGTTATGCATGTAAAGCGAAACTTAAGCAGATCGAATGAAACAGGTTCATACAACGTGTATGTTTGAAAGACAGTCTCTGGTCCATCATATCACTATCTGCCCGCCCAACCCCAACCCCTATCACTTCATGTCCATTAACCTATTAAACAGGTTTCGCAATAATGGTGGGACGATATTGTCTTTACATTAGACTATTGGTTCTCTGTAATTCTCTGTCTCTCATCATCTGTCTCTGTCTCTCACTCTCTCACACAGATTGTAAAAATAGGCTTCGCCTAACCTTCAACCTTGAAAATAGTTTCCAGTGTTCAGTGTTCTTTCTCTCTCTCTCTCTCTCTCTCTCTCTCTCTCTCTCTCTCTCTCTCTCTCTCTCTCTCTCTCTCTTCTCTCTCTCTTCTCTCTCTCTCTCTCTCTCCTGTTTGCTTGTGTACAAGTGTAGATTTATAATTGCACATTGTTACTTTGGTTGATCAAAGGTTTGGGAATTGGTAAAGTTTGCATGAAAAATATGTTGAAAACGCTCAAACGTTCTCCCTGACGGTAAACGAGTTCTAAAGGAAAGAGATGACTGAACTGCATCAAGCTGATTGTTGAGTCAGCGTTGCATCAATATTCAAATTTCATTTGGACCTTTCTAAAGTCGAATTGTCTTTCTTCTTTCTTTCCTTCTTTTTTTAAATTACAAATAACAAGATTGCATAAGTAAAATAAGTGAAAAACACAAAATTCCGGCTTATTGCGCATTGAATATGCACCTATTAATCAAAATAAAGAGCATTATAAAAGAACTTAAGAAACACAAGATATGCTAGTTGCCATGTCGATCAGTTGACAATGGAGGCTATGGCAGTTGTAACACAGTTTTATTCATTCAAGATGCACAGACACATGTGCAGGCCCTCATTGCCATTTTAATGCACGCTACTTCATGTAAAATTAGAGCACAAAAGATTATTTTTTTCTGTCACATATCAATGCAGTGTAGTCCATAAGATGCTTAGGATTTACTGTGCTGGAAAGAAATATTTGCACCCTTGCTGGCAACGGTGATTTTGGCTCTACATGAGCAGACTAGCCCATTGTGTGACTCGTGATTGTAATGAGCTTAGAGCTTGGTCTGTTTGTTTTATGACAGGCACATAAAATTGCATGTAGCAAGACATAATTGTACATTAGATAACCTATAAAAGCTAATGTAGTTGGATTCGCAAGTGGTAATAGCGGTATTATGGTGACGTCACAAAGGGGCCTGTTTCTCACGGAAACCACCAGCTGCGAAGGTGTTTCCCATCATTTTATGTTAGGGGAGGGTCTAAGGTACACGTGTACCCTAATTTGCAATTTGCCATTCATATTATCCCATAAGCGGAAGGACTACTGTGTCATTTGCTCAGTTCGTGCACATTAAGCCTAAGACCGTGCAGACGCGGAAATCACACGCGCAATCCGTAAATAAGTACAAGAAAGAAAGAAAAATTATACGCACGTGTCCGTATTTCCCCTAATCGGTATATTTGTTTTCCTTCTTTCTTTTACTTATTTACTTAGTATGGGTTTACGTGCGTAACTTTCGCGTCTAATGTATCGGAGGCCTAATGCGCACCGATGTTCTTGTACATTAACCTTAATGAGCACATTTCACGTTCTATCCTACTCAATAAGCTTACAGGACAAAAATGTTGCCCATTAAGCTTAATGCCCAATTAAACCCATTGGACACGACATAACCCGACCAGCCGGAACAGCAGCTGCCCCCTTTGCTACCTGGCTGTCATAGTCGGAAGCGATGGACAGACATACATACAGTGTTGTAGTGTTGCACACTATTGTTCGTTTTCGTCGTCGTCGACGTTGCTCTACTAGCCTAGTTCCGATCATAGTGGAATAGGTTCGGCGCCGCAGGAAGAGCTTCCATCAACATCTCTGGTTTAAATGTTTTATTTTCCAAAGAAACAACAATAACGGCAACAACATAACTGAAGCAGCAACAAGCAACGCTTATGACGTGCTCAGTTCGATATAAATTACACAGCATAAACATTAGGCGGAATTATACCAGTGTATGACATAACAAAGAAAGGGGGGGGGGGGGGGGGGGGGGGAAACACAGTTACGAAAATATCAAACCAATCAAGAACGAACAGTAAACATAACAATAAAGAGAAAACGTCGAACAAAATGAAAAAATAGACAAAGGATGAGTAAAGCTAAAATCCTCAATATCTCATTGATAATCCTAAGCGATCAGAAATACAAAGTCGTCTCACACACGCTGAGAGAGAGAGAGAGAGAGAGAGAGAGAGAGAGAGAGAGAGAGAGAGAGAGAGAGAGAGAGAGAGAGAGAGAGAGAGAGAGAGAGAGAGAGAGAGAGAGAGAGAGAGAGTTCCACTTCACATCACTCTGCAGACCAGTTTTCCAACCCCGACACGGTACGCAATGAGTACGCATTGGCAATAGGAATAGAGAGAAATCATTAGATTTTATGTAATGTAATGCATAGGACACTATAACGTAACAAACACCTGCTTTATGATTATATGAAATGACGTCAAATGAAAACAGAGAAAGCAATACTAATTAAGATAAAACGTGAAGTGGATTTCATAGCCTTTCGCTTTGCGCTATAAACTGATGTACAGTTTTGAATATTTGTTAATTTTCTGCTACTGATAAAGTTTGATCACCAAAAAGTAGTGTGTGGGTGTTAATTGTGTGTGGGCTAAGTGTTGAGATCGTGTTCGTTCTTGTCGCAGTAAAATTTCTACAATGCAACAAATAATGTTCAACATCTTCAGTATGGTGGCCACATGCACATTTGGGGTTATTTAGTAAATGTCTGTTGTACAAGTCATAGTTAATATTACTCATTCCTAAACGTAATCTACAATGATTAACTTGATCCTGTCTGGATCCTATGTAGTGGTAGGAGGGGACTGTGACATCTGCAAGAGACAAATAACGTTTGAGCTGACTAATAGAATCTCTCTCTCTCTCTCTTTGCTACTCTCTCTCTCTCTCTCTCTCTCTCTCTCTCTCTCTCTCTCTCTCTCTCTCTCTCTCTCTCTCTCTTTGCTACTCTCTCTCTCTCTCTCTTTCTTTGCTGCTGCTCTCTCTCTCTTTCTCTCTCTCTCTGTCTCTCTCTCTCTGTCTCTCTCTCTCTCTCTCTCTCTCTCTCTCTCTCTCTCTCTCTCTCTCTCTCTCTCTCTCTCTCTCTCTCTCTCTCTCTCTCTCTCTCTCTCTCTCTCTCTCTGTGTTTCTTCTATCTCTCTCTCGCTCTCTCCGTTCCACCACCCACCCTTTTCTCTCTCTCTCTCTCTCTCTCTCTCTCTCTCTCTCTCTCTCTCTCTCTCTCTCTCTCTCTCTCTCTCTCTCTCTCTGTTCTTTCATTTTTGAATGTAAATAATGTACTGCTGTATTTGTTGCCACTTTTTTGCATGTTTATGATTTTTCCCCTTGTCATGTTTTGCCTGAGGTCATGGTGTAAAAAAGCTGTCTCAGCGTATCCAATTTCCCTCATTAAAAAAGTTCGTGTTCGTATTCGTATATTCGTATTCACTCGCTCTCTCCGTTCCATCACCCACCCTTGTGTGTGTGTGTGTGTGTGTGTGTGTGTGTGTGTGTGTGTGTGTGTGTCTGTCTGTCTGTCTCTCTCTCTCTCTCTCTCTCTCTCTCTCGTCCTATTCATCCTTCCCCCAGTCCGTGATACGTATTGCGGTCTGTGACATTTTTCAGTTAAACATTCTCGTTCGTTTGTTCCTTCTAGTTGGGTGTGTCGTCATTGATTTGGAAATAGTCTACGACACAGGTGTTTTTTTTAATGAGAAAACATTACTGAAAACAAAACCCAAAGAAAGAAGGACAGAAAAAAATGGTGGAAAGCAAGAAAGAAAAAGGGAAAGAACAAAACAAACGATGGAAAGAAAAAGAAAGGTAGGGCGCTGAATGATAGAGAAAGTGAGAGACAGAGATTCCAAGACAGAGACAGGCATGGACAAAGAAAACGATAGATAGAAAGACAAAAATAATGGAGGAGAAAAAAAAAAAGGAGAAAGAGAGAGAGAGAGAGAGAGAGAGAGAGAGAGAGAGAGAGAGAGAGAGAGAGAGAGAGAGAGAGAGAGAGAGAGAGAGAGAGAGAGAGAGAGAGAGAGAGAGAGAGAGAGAGAGAGAGAGACAGACAGACAGAGAGACGGACGGGCAGACTGACAAAGAGAGACAGAGAGTCAGAGACAGAAGAGACACAGACAGAAGAGAAAGAGAGACAAAGACAGACATACAGAGGGACAGACACAGCGGCAAACAGATTGTCATTGACTGTCAGACTGACAAATAGACAGGCAGACAGAGAAACAAACAAGCGAGTCGCCTAGCGTCCGTTACGCCCTGTACCTCCCCTCCCCCTCCCATCTTAGCCCCCGTCCTCCTTGCATCCTTTGGGTGAGAGAGAGAGAGAGAGAGATAGACGTACACACCCTTTACTGGACTGCACATCCTTTACCGGGGTGCACACCTTTAATCGGTGGGGTGCACACTCTTAACACGGAGACATGTCTGCCACTCGGCAACATTTAAACCCCACGTGGCATAATAGCCATCACATCTTAGACCCTGTCCTCCTCGCGTCCTTTGGGTGTATACCCTTGATTGGAATGCACATCCTTCACTGGGGTGCGCATCGCATTGAACTTTCGTGTAATGCGCTATATAAGTTTCCTAAATAAATAAATAATCGGTGGGGTGCACACCCGTAACACAGAGACACGTCTGCCGCTCGGTGACATTTAAACTCCACGTGGCATAATTTGTGCTGCAATTTCTTCTACTTCTAATATAACACACACACACAAAATGTGAAGTGATTCCATGCAGTACTTCACGAGATATGAGGGTGAAAAAACCCAGAAACATGTCTGCAGCTCGGCGACATTTTGTTCCTGGTGCATAATTTATGCATCTATTTCTTTTAATCTTAGCAGTACACCCTCACACACAATTTGAAGTGATTCTATCTTCTAATTCACGAGATACAGCTCAGACATGAAATATAAAGCGCAAAGAAGGAAATTTCGGTTTTCAAGGTCAAATTGCAAGGTCAAGGATAGCACGCCAATAATTTTGCTCTGTCTTGTGATACACCACCACACAAAACCTAAATATGGCTAAACCCCCAATTTTTAGATCTCAACCAATTCAAGATCTACCGATGCCTTTGAACTTGATTGGTATCCCCTCATCAGAAATTGTCACAAGCCAATGCACCTACTTGCCAAGTTTGAAGACTCCATGTCCAACAGTGTAGAAGTTATGGCCCCTAAATAAAATGTAGGTTTTCAAGGCCATACGTCACGGTCAAGGTCATGACAGCGATAATATATGCGCGGGTGTCTTCATCTCTTGGTGGCACACCGCCACACACAAATGAAGCGATTCTGTGAAGCGATTCGGGAGATACGTTGGGACAGACAACAACAAAAAGTGAAGAAAAAAAAGAGGACAAAAACAAACCGTGACAAACTCAGACTCCTTTGCCGATCTTATGATCGGGCAAAGGACAACAAGGTGATTATCAGGGCCTGTGACGCAATCCGCAAGTTCCGTACAAATAAGCGGACGCGGAAATTCATCCGCAATCGCATCCGCTTATTTCTTATATAAGCGAATTGGGGTTTCCGTACGAAACTTGCGGTTTGCATATATCTAATGTGCACACGCCCTCAGCCATTAAAGGACTTTTTTTTAAGGCAAGGGACCGATCTGATTCACAAAGAATGGACAGAAATCAACCCGAACAAAATCTTTATTTTAGGACATTACATTTTTTAAATTAACGTAATATTGATCAAATTCTGCAATATCACACAACACACACACGCACACGCGCGCGCGCGCACCCCCCCCCCCCCCCCACGTGCGTGCGCGCGACACACACACACACACACACACACACACACACACACACACACACACACACACACACACACACACACACGTGCGCGCGCGCGACGCACGCACACACATACACACACACAAACACACACACACACACACACACTCATCCTGCCTTAACTACATCTTAATGAACATTGAAAAGACATGTAGGCCTACACAAATAATAGTCCATAAAGAAGATAATAGCACTGGATAGAGCAAAATGTCATAATTATTTTCGATTATGTTGGCATTTCCGTGATGCCTGTGGTATAGCACAGAAATGTCAGACTCGTCTCTTAACAGATCAGACCAGAGACTCTCATGGATGTGTCATATTTTGGGCTGTTCTTGTGTTGTACGAGGGGCTCTCGATAAGTTTCTGGATGTAAAGAACTGAGAGGGTGTACACTTCTTCAGGCCAGTCTACATTTTCGAGGTATCCTTCCTAAGCACACACACACTTGGTCATCCTTTCAAGGCAAACGGCTATGGTGCCAGACCAGGTAGACTGAAGTATATCAAAATAGAGCCCTCGGTGAACCCTCACGCATTTTAACCTTCTGGAATTGCGTCCCCTTTAACTGGCGCTTTACATAAGAAAATAGGATACATCCAGGAGGGATTGAATCGGAGAAATAAGTGGGAGGGAGACCAACTGAACTCTGCTTTCTTTCAGAATATCCAAAGCAATTGCAGCACTGTGGTCATTTGCGTTATGATAATAAAGTATGTGGCCACATGACAATCGATAAAGAAGAAACATAGCGACTGTTTGTTTGATTGGGGTTTTCAGTAATCCGCTTCGTGTGTAATTTTACTGAAAGGATCTCTTCTTGAAACACACAAACGATAATTGGTTACATGGTTTATGGATCAAATACATATTCCACTATGAGTCACGATGTCCCAGATGCCATCTGACGTCCATCCACTAAAACTGTTGTAGTGGTTGGGTGCATTATTCAACCCTACCTCTCCTCCGACCTTCAATAAGATCATGGGGCACCCAACGGCCATAATGGTTCTGAAGACCCAGGTGTTCATGTGAAATGTTATCAAGGCTTCCCTATAATTACCGTCAATAAGGGTCGCCGATTGATTGGACGCTAATCTTATCATCATCATCCCGATATAATGCCTGTTGTGTTCTTTATATCGTCAGCACTTATTTATAAATCATATTCAACAAGAGACTTCACACTGACTCGGTTTGGACAGCTACACAATCCCTTGACGATTTTAACGGTCACTCTCTTCTAACGTCCATCGGCCAAAGCGAAAATCCTTGAGCCAGCTATGGACTGTTGTTTTTGATAAAGCAAGATCCTAAAGACAATTTACCTTTCTTTCAATGTCTTTCCTTGGGCATAATCGCATGAAATCATAAGTAAAACATCTCGGATTGAAAGAGATTCTTTCAGCTTGGGATCAGCGTTCACCTTGGCGGACATTTTGCTCTGCTCAACGGTTTTGGTCAGGTGAAAAATGATAAAAATGTGCCACATAAGTATCATAATAATTGTCTATCTCATGGCATAATTTGCATTTCTGTGATTTCAACAGAATCTCCACATCCAGAAACTTATCGAGAATCCCTCGTATCAGGATCAATATCATACATATATTTTCTGTGGAATCATGACGTAATTTTGCTTGCTGGGCACGTCTCTGTTTGTCGTTCTCTCTCTCTCTCTCTCTCTCTCTCTCTCTCTCTCTCTCTCTCTCTCTCTCTCTCTCTCTCTCTCTCTCTCTCTCTGCCTCTCCGTCTGTCTGTCTGTCTCTCTCTGTCTGCCTTTGTCCCTCTCTGTTTATTTCTGTCTGTATCTATGCCACTGGCACTATTTATATATATTTTTTGTCTGTCTGTCTGTCTGTCTGTCTGTCTGTCTGTCTGTCTGTCTGTCTGTCTCTCTCTCTCTCTCTCTCTCTCTCTCTCTCTCTCTCTCTCTCTCTCTCTCCCTCCCTCTCCCCCCCCCCTCTCTCTCTCTCTCTCTCTCTCTCTCTCATAACTTTACCTCTAATTCTTATATTAATGTCCCCCCTCTTTTCTCTGTCTTTTCTAAGTATTTATCTTTGTCTTCCAATCACACATATCTCTTTCTGTCTACCCACTATCGCATTTGATGGACACTGATTGTTGAATAGGCCATAACCCCATTCAATAGAGAGGGAGAGACAGGGAGACACAGGGAGACACAGAGAGAGACAGAGACACAGAGAGAGACAGAGAGGCAGAGATAGAAATGAGGTCAAAGAGGACTGAAAGAGAGAGAGAGAGAGAGAGAGAGAGAGAGAGAGAGAGAGAGAGAGAGAGAGAGAGAGAGAGAGAGAGAGAGAGAGAGAGAGAGAGGGAGAGAGAGAGGAGAGAGAGAGAGAGAGAGAGAGAGAGAGAGAGAGAGAGAGAGAGAGAGAGAAAGAGAGAGAGAGAGAGAGAGAGAGGGAAAGAAAGAGAGAGAGAGGGAGAGCGAGAGAGACAGAGATACACACACACACACACACACACACACACACACACACACACACACACACACACACACACACACACACACACACACACACACACACACACACACACACACACACACACACACACACACACACACACACACATACACACACACACGCGCGCACCCACACAGGCAAGCAAAACAGAAACAGAAAGAAGCAGATACAGAAACACTCAGAGAAAGAGACACATAGTACACACACACACACACACACACACACAGATGTAAAGCAGGAACAGGGTGGCGGGGTACACAGACGTCAGCGAATGAAGTTCTTTATCTAATTTCCCTGTTTGCTCATTGTCAGAAGACACCGCCAGAGAACGGAAAGAATGCAAAGAAGTCCAAGACATCGTTCACAAAAAAGGTGTTTGTTATTGCTATGGTGAGTGTGTGGGGATGTGACATGGGCAAGGCATAGGCACGTTGAAATAAGAATACAAATGAATAAAAAGGTAACATAATACAAATGAGTAACACAACACACTGCACCTCTTTTTCACATCTGACGACGTTTGGCCTTACCAGCTTCTTTATTATGATGTTCATCCGTCCCGAGGGATGAAGACCATCCGTCAACAGCTCTGAGGGGTCAGAGGGTTCAGGATGTGGGGTGGGTACGAAGATGATTGATGAGTCCGATGTGGGCCTTGAAGGTTTTGTGACAGTGGGGACAGGAAAGAGAGCTGTTGGAGTTGGAGAATTGCTGCTGCTCGTGTGATTGTTCCGCGCTTCTCGATGTGCCTGGGCTGTCTCGATTCGGTGAGCCTCGAACTTGGCAGCTCCCTTGGTGACTGCACCACGCCATGCTGATCGGTTTGGGGCCAAAGTTTCCCAGGAGAAAATGTTGTTGTCAAAGTCCTTCAGGGACACTTTGAGGGTGTCCTTGAACCGTTTCGTTTGCCCTCCATGGTTACGTGCACCAAACTGGAGTTCTCAATAGAGGATGCATTTTGGGAGGCGCTCATCAGACTACATGTCCAGCCCAGCGGAGCTGAGACCTGTGAAGCAACGTAAAGATGCTGGGCATGCCTGTCCGCTGGAGGATCTCAGTGTCAGGGATCTTGTCCTGCCATTTCACTTTGAGTAGCTTGCGCAGGCAGTTAATATGTAAACGGTTTAGTTTCTTTGCGTGCCTTTGGTATACAGTCCACGTTTCACATGCATACAGAAGAGTGGTGAGAACAATGACTCTGTAGACTTTCAGTTTGGTGGACACGTGCACTCCAGTTCGATCCCACACTGATGAGCGCAGTCTGCCGAAGGCAGAGTTTGCCTTTACAATTCTGGCGTCTGTCTCATCATCGATATGTACAGTGCAAGAAAGAGTGCTGCCTAGGTACGTGAACTTATCCACCGCTGCCAGTGTCTGACCATTCATGTCACTGTTGGTTCCTCGTAGTCTTTCCCTGGAGCAGGTTGGTGCATCACTTCAGTCTTCTTGGTGCTTATGGCGAGACCAAAGTTGTCACAGGCAGCAGAGAACGAGTCCATAGAGCGCTGCGTATCTTCCTGATTTCCAGCATTGAGGGCACAGTCATCAGCAAACAGGAATTCTCTCAGCCTGTCAACCTGGACCTTGATCTTTGCCTGGAGGCGTTGCAGGTTGAACAGCTTCCCATCCATTCTGTATCTGATGTCAATGCCAGAGGCCAGAGGCCTTTTCGGCTGACTGTATCAAATGCCTTTGTGAGGTAGACGAAGGTAGTGTAGAGGTCGACGTGTTGTTCTTGGCATTTCTCCTGCAGCTGGCGTGCGGCAAACACCATGTCTATTGTGCCTCGCTCCTTTCTAAAGCCACACTGGCTCTCCTGCAAGATGTTTGATGAGTCGATTGAGCAGTACTCGGACGAGTACTTTTTCCAGCCTTGCTGTCACATGCTCTGAAACACCTCTGTCATTTTCTCACGTAGTTGGGGCCCGGCGATTCTTGTAGATTTATGATGGTATTGCATCAGACCCTGGAGCTTTTCCACTTGATAGTTGGTGGATGGCTTTCTCTACTTCCGACGGGGAAGGCGGAACATTCATGTCGTGGTTGACGTCTACTTGAGGAAGCCTGTTGATTGCATCTTCGTTGATGTAAGATGGTCTGCTAAGTACTGCCTCAAAGTGCGTGCCCATCTGTCCAGGATTTTAGATTTCTCAGTGAGCAGTGTTGTTCCATCAGCACTGAGCAGCGGAGAAGAACTGGATGGTTGGGGGCCGTAGACTGCTTTGATGGAATCATAGAAGTTCTTCATATCCTTCATGTCAGCATAATGTTGGATCTCATCTGCTTTCTGGCTGAGCCATGTGTCATGCATTCCATGTAGCTTCCTTTGAACATCACTTCTGAACTTGTTGAATGCATTCTTCTTTGGTGCGGATTCACCATTTGAACAGGCTCTGAAAAGCTGATTCTTCTTTTCTAGTAGCGACATAATTTCATCATTATTTTCGTCAAACCAGTCTTGATGTTTGTGCTGGGTGGGGCCCAAGGTCTCAAAGGCTGTTTTGTGAACTGCTTCACGGAATGATTGACAGGTGTTCTCCACATCATCCGTGACCTGGATATAATGATAATAATAATAACAGTACATTTATATAGCGCTTTACCTCAGATGAGCCCAAAGCGCTTTACAATCAATTATTCATCAACAGATAACAAAAAACAAGATTCAAGAGTGACACCAACCACCAACAGCGCATATGCAAAGCAACTCTCTCTCTCTCTCTTTAACACACACGCACGCACGCACACACGCACGCACACGCACACACACACACACACACACACACACACACACACGCGCGCGCGCGCACACACACACACACACACACACACACACACGCACGCACGCACGCACGCACGCACGCACGCACGCACGCACGCACGCACGCACACACACACACACACACACACACACACACACACACACACACACACACACACGCACACACACACACACAAACACACAATTATTGACGCCAACTCATTCATACCCCATTCGGTAAGTCACAGCAACTGAGCCGCATGGACTGACCACATACACCAACACACATACACAAACACCCTCACACACAACGTACGCACGCAGACAGACACACAGACACGCACACAAACACACACACACACATGTGTGCACACACAACCCACAAAACCAAAATACACGCAAGCACACATTCATGCTCACACACACACACACACACACACACACACACACACACACACACACACACACACACACACACACACACACACACACACACACACACACACACACACACACACACACACGCACACACACACACACACACACACACACAACAAAACACAGCACAAACCTCTTAAATCAATCTTCCCTCACGTGCACACAACGATAGACAACTGATCAAATATTTAGGGCGCAGCAGGAAAAAGATGGGTTTTAAGAGAGGTTTTGAATGAGGAAACTGAGTTGGAGTGTCGGAGAGGAGAAGGCAGAGAATTCCACAGAGATGGTGCTTGACAAGAAAAAGAACGTTGGCCAGCAGATTTGAGACGGATGGATGGAATGGAAAGGAGACGAGAATCAGAAGACGAACGTAGTTGGCGAGCTGGGACATAGAGATGAAGAAGATCAGAGAGATACAGGGGAGCTTGATCATTCAGTGACTTGAAAGCAAGGAGGAGAATTTTGTAGTCAATACGTGATTGAACTGGGAGCCAATGTAGGGAACGAAGAACCGGAGTGATGTGATCGTACCTAGGGGAGCGAGAAATGAGACGAGCAGCATTATTCTGGACCCGTTGGAGCTTAGAGATGAGAATTGATGGACAGCCAGCAAGAAGTGAGTTACAGTAGTCAAGGCGAGACAGGACAAAAGCACATACTAGAGTCTTCAGGGCATCCTGAGAGAGGAAACGGCGGATGGAACTAATTCTTCGAAGTTCTAGATAGCAAGCCTTGCAAACATTGGAAACATGCTGTTTGAAAGAAAGGGTTTGGTCCAAAGTAACACCTAGATTGCGGACGGATGCCGATAGCTTGATCTCAGTGCCATCAATGTCTACAGAACCTGGGAGAACCTGAGTTTTAATTGTGTGGTTAGAGGCTACAAGAATCATCTCTGTCTTATCAGCATTCAGTTGCAGTTTGTTGTAAAACTAATTGACTTAGGTGGGCAGAAATGTACAGTTGATTGTCATCAGAAAAGCTATGATGTAGAATAGAATGCTGGTTGATGATGGCGGAGAGAGGTTGGGTATAAAGAACAAAAAGGATAGGGCCTAAGACTGAACCTTGGGGCACACCGAACTGAAGACCTTTTGGAAGAGATGGAGAACCATTGACAACAACTTTCTGTGTGCGATCAGAGAGGTAGGAAGAAAACCAGGAAAGAACAGCCCCAGATAGACCAAAGGAGGTGTGAAGTCTAGAAATGAGGATGGAGTGGTCGATAGTGTCAAACGCTGCAGAAAGATCAAGGAGAGACAGAAGAGAAACCTTGTTTTCATTCAAGGCAGTGAGCAGGTCGTTCGTTATCTTTAAGAGGGCTGTCTCAGTACTGTGACCTGCTCGATAAGCAGACTGGTTTGGATAGTAGAGATCATTTACCTGAAGATGGTCAGACAGCTGTTTAAGAACCACCTTTTCCGTAAGCTTAGAAAGGAATGAAAGATTAGAGACAGGCCGGTAGTTCTTTAGATTTTCAGGATCAAGACTAGGCTTCTTTAAGAGAGGTTTGACAACTGCAGATTTGAAATGAGTTGGAAAGCGGCCTGAACATAGAGATTCATTGATGATGGATGTAAAGTAAGGAAGGAGATCATCAAGACACTGGGAGAAGAGAGATGAAGGTAGAGGGTCTAGTTCACAGGTTTTAGTCTGAGTTCGGGTCAAAATCTTCTTAACCTCATCAGTGGAAACAGAACGGAACTCAGACCACATACTGCCAGAAAAGGAGGGATCAGGGACAGAGTCAGTTGATGGTGGAGCAGATTGAGAATCAAGATTGTGGCGGATGGTGGCTATCTTGCTGTGAAAGAAATCAGAGAAACGTTGAGGGATTTCAGACACAGGGATAGAAGAAGGTAGAGGTGTGGACTTTGGTTTACCAAGGAGGGAGTTGGCTAAACTAAACAATTGACGTGAAGTGGTACAAGCGAGAATTTGGGCATTCAAACAAGAGCATTTGGCCTTATCTATAATGTCAGACACAATTTTGTTCATGGCTCGAAAAATCTGTTTGTGAATTTCAAGTCCAGTCTTAACCCACTGGCGCTCTGCACGGCGGCGTTCTTGTTTACCCTGAGTCACCTCAGGTGCCACAGAAGCATACCACGGTGATGGAGGTCTACTGGAGATCTTGCGACGGATGACAGGGGCGTGGAGGTCGAGTAGACTGGTCAGGAGGTGGTGGAGCTGGTCGGCAGAAGGCTGTAGAAATGAGTCAAGTCTGGCCCTGAGGTCAGACATGAAGGCAGTGATGTCGATGGAGGAGATCTTCCTGGTCTCGGCATACACAGGAGGGCATGAAGGGCGGAATAAACGGAGGCAGGAAAGAACACAGAGATGGTCAGAAAAGTCCAGGAAGGAGTCAGGAGCAGTAGACCGCAGGACATCTTCGTCGTCACGCCTGACGATAACCAGGTCAAGGGTGTGACCTTTCTGGTGGGTGGGGAAGGTCACAGCCTGGTGCAGGTCGAAGTCATCCAGCAGTGCGGTGAAGCGGAGGTTTGAGGGGGTCAGTGGGAACATCAACATGAATGTTGAAGTCGCCCATGATGATTGGAACACCGCTGATAGTGTTGCAGTGCTCCAGCAAAGAGGGAAACTCGTCGAGGAAGAGGGAGTCCGAAAGTTTGTTTTTCTTGTTGGGAGGGGGGCGGTAGAGGCAGAAAAGCTGGAGGCAGTGCTGACGGAGAGTAACGGAGAGCTGGGCCAGTTCAAAGGAGGAGTGTGGAATGGGGAAGAGGGAGGTAGAGGTGAGATGGAGGCACAGTTTTTCACGCACGACAAAGGCAATGCCTCCGCCACGTGAAGAGCGAGGATAGGAGATGGTTTTGTAGCCAGGGGGAGAGAGATCAGCACATTTAGCTTCATCACCCGAAGGCAGAAGCCAGGATTCAGTGATGCAGAAAATATCAACATCGTTCTCTACAATGAAATAATTAATAGAAGAACGTTTCTGTTTCTGTGGGACGCCAACGGAACGGGGGTTAAACTGGGCAACAATAAAATTAGCATCTTTTGTAGGCGAAGCAACGGGAACAGTAAGTAAGTTAGAAATACTCATCCGTTTGGTAGGTGAAGGGGGAGGGCGAGGAATTGAGCAGACGACAGAAATCTTCCGTTGCTTCCTTTTTCCTCCTCTGCAGCCTCGCGTGCGTGGAAGATTAATCCCTATACACAGATGACGTAGCGTGGCAACAAGGTCAGAGTCAGGGGTCGAAGGTTGTACAGCCAGTAACGCATTGCGGCTGTACTGCAGTGGGGGAGAGGGGAGCTGGCAGAGTGGTGGCGCGCGCACGCGTGTTGCGTGCGTGTAGTGGTCAGGCAGAGGGAAGGAAGAGGGAGACTGAAGAAAAGGGATGGTAGGCAATTTAGGCATGGCGTTGTTTGGCCAGTGCTGGAAACATGGCTGGCTTGGAGAATCCAACAAGCCAACCAGTCTCGTCAAGAAAATAAACCAAATTACTCTCATGTCCGGAGGCAGAGAGGCACAGAAAACAGCCCAAAATAATGTGCAGTTCATCACGAACACACAGACACAAAACAACAACTCAAGCACTACTGGAAACACACCAACAAAAGAATAATGACGAGAGTAAATGATTCAGCCGGCTAGGCGAAAAACTCCCGCGACCTAGGCATATGTTCTGCCTGTTCTTCCAGCTTCTCAGTGATTTCTTCACGACAGCTTGGTCTATTTAGCCTATTCTTTCCTTGGGGGCGTCTTTTTGGCTGAATTTTGATTTTCATTTTTGAAATGATGAGACGATGATCTGTCCAACATTCAGCACCACACAATCATGGACTTGGTGACTCGTACATCCTGTCTGTCACGTTTCCTGACAATGACATAGTCAAGAAGGTGCCAATGATGTGTTATTTCTGTTGGAAGCTAGTGTTGGTGATTAGCAGTTCCTGTTGCAGCGTCCAACACCGTTTCTGCCGATGATCCTACTACATCATTCTGGTGGTATGTGCCTACTCGGGCGTTGAAGTCACGGAGTATGATCAGCTTTTCTGCCTTTGGCACTGAAATTGTGAGTGAGTGGAGATCTTCATGGAATTTGTCCTTGATGTCGTCTGGGTTTGTCATGGTTGGAGCATAGGCACTGATGATTGTCGCCTGTTTCTTTCAAATTGTGTGTGATGGTGTGTCATCATGAGGGGAAGGCATCCGCCCATACATTATTGCCGTCGTGACCTTGACGTATGACCTTGAATGCCATAACTTCTACACGGTTGGACTTAGAGTCTTCAAACTAGGCATGTAGGTGCATTGGCTTGTGACAATTCTTGTGATGTGGTACCGATCAAGGTCAAGGTCAAGGACATCGGTAGACCTTGAAAGTGGTTGGGGTCAAACAATTGGGGACTTAGCCATATTTTCCACATTGTTGCTTGACAGAAGCGCTTTTGGTTTTGTGTGATGGTATATCACATGGAGTAGAAGACAGTCGTGCATACACTATTGGCGTATTGATCTTGACCTTGAAGTTTGACCCAGAAAACCGAAATTTCCTTCTTTATATATTTCTTGTCTGAGCTATATCTCGTGAACTGGAAGATAGAATCCTTTCAAATTTTGAGTGAGGGTGTACTGCTGATATTAAAAGACATTGGTGCATACATTATGCACCAGAAACAAACTGTCGCCGAGCAGCAGACATGTTTCCATTTTTCTTCATCCTCTTATATCTCGTGAAGCACTGCATGCAATCACTTCAAGTTTTGTGTGTGAGTGTAATACTAAGAGTGGAAGACATTGCAGCACAAATTATACCACGTATAATTAAATGTTGCCGAGCGGCAGACATATCTCCGTGTTAAAGGTGTGCACCTCACCGATTTAAGCTGGAAATCCTTCTAAACGTTTTCCCGATCGTACGGCAGCTTTTTTGTCGTTGTCATCCTAGGTTCCGTGACAAAACCCGAAGTTTTGAATCCTCCCAAACAGAAACAGCACGGTGCCTTTTCTGTTTGAAAGAGATGGTGCCCAACCTATCCAAGCACAACCGTGAACCAAACACTCCCCACCCTTCCCCTTTCCATAGCTGACCGAGGCATTTTTCTTCTCAGATTTCATGGTGCCGTCCCTATTTTGTGGACGGCAACGGCAGAATTCGCTTCATGCTCCAAAAACTCTTGCCGTGTCGGTGCCGTCGACGGTGCCGGTGACTTGCCATTGACATTTCGTGTCTTATGGATTCAAGCAGTAGAAATTCAGTTTGAGCGATTAACACGACATAATGTATGCCTTTGTCGTTGCCGTCACCGTGCCGTGTCAGTGCATAAGGATTTCTAGCTTATGGGTGTGCACCCCAGTGAAGGAAGTGCACTCCAGTCAAGGGTATGTAGGTGTATCAACCAAATATGAGGGGGGTTTAAATGTCGCCGAACGGCAAACATGTCTCTGTGTTAAGGGTATGCACCCCATCGATTACGGATGTGCACCCCGACAGAGGATGTCTAGGGTGTGTAAGTGAATCACCCAAAGGACGCAAGTAGGATGGGGGCTAAGATATGAGGGGGGGGAGGGGGGGGGGGGGGAGAGTAGGGGGCGCAACAGGCAAATGACACGACTGCAGCTCGGCGACTCATTTGTTTCATTTTGCCTTTCATTGATGGAAACAAAAGTTGTAAATTTCGAGAAATCTCTCTCTCTCTCTCCACCCCACACACACACATGTACACACACACACACACACACACACACACACACACACACACACACACACACACACACACACACGCACACACACACACGCACGCACACGCACACACACACACACACACACACACACACACACACACACACACACACAACACACACACACACACACATCACAATGTACATTTCAATAATTGGTAATGAAACAACTAATTGCTTGTTGTTTCGCTCTCACTTTTCTTCCCCCCCCCCCCTCTCTCTCTCTCTCTCTCTCTCTCTCTCTCTCTCTTTCTGTCTCGCCTAGGTCTATTTCTGGCGTACACTATTTATGTCGTGTGTGTGTGTGTGTGTGTGTGTTGTGTGTGTGTGTGTGTGTGTGTGTGTGTGTGTGTGTGTGTGTGTGTGTGTGTGTGTGTGTGTGTGTGTGTGTCTGTGTGTGTGTGTGTGTGTGTGTCTGTGTATTCATGCTCGTCTACGCGGGTGCGTAGCGCAATCACTAGGGGAAGACGGGGTAAAAAGCGCATGGGCGGGTAAGAAGCCCACCCCAATTATCTCATGAAATAAAGAAACTTTCAGTCAAATTTGCCCATGAGACGAATGCTAGACATTAACGCTCGTCTCATGGGCAAAATGAGACTGAAATTTGCTTCATTTCATGAGATAATTGGGGTGGGCTTCTTACCCGCCCATGCGCTTTTTACCCCGTCTTCCCCTACGTAGCGATAGAACTACCGGTTGTTAGCACTACGACCAATAGTTCTACGTGTCTCTCTATGTAGTGGTTACATACGGCACTTCAGGACTAACGTGTCTGTATCGCTACAAACGAACTAGTCTCTAAAAAGTTCCAATGTGCTCGGCCTACAGAACTACGTGCCTTTGTTACTATGTTCCTGAAGATGAACATCATTTTATATTTTGATGTACAGAGTATAGTAAATTTAGAAATGAATGTGTTGTTTTCAATTCTCACTTTGGTCAAACCCATAATCTTACTGCTATTTTGTCGTGTGAGAGAGAAGATATTCTTACCTCATTTGCTAAATATGTGGCGGATGCATTTCATTATAGAGAGAAAAAACTTAAAACCTTAACTTAAAATGTTATCGTGAAAATTATGTTTGATCAGAAAAAGTATTCATTTAATTGCAATTGTTTGATGGATGGTCGCATTTCGTAGACGTTTTCTACATATGAATTGTTTTTGTTACCTTTTTATGTACAATGTATTTACTTTTTGTGTGTTAACTCTATTATATTGTTTCTTAGTTTATCTACAATATTGCGCATGTAACCACTTGGCATAAGGGTTGTATAACTATTTTCAATAAATAATTGTCATTGTCATTGTCTCTCTAATCATTCAGGTATACTTTTGTATATTGTTCAATAATTAATTGTATCCTTAATTCATTTTCTGCACGCCCTTTCGTTTACGATTTTATCGTTCCCCTTTGTACTATGGCCTAAGGCCGAAGCACAAATTTTAAAAAAATCAGTGTCAGTGTTCTGTCTCTCTCTCTCTCTCTCTCTGTCTCTCTCTCTCTCTCTCTCTCTCTCTCTCTCTCTCTCTCTCTCTCTCTCTCTCTCTCTCTCTCTCTCTCCCTCTCTCTCTTTCTCCCTCTCTCTGGCTCTTCTATTTGCTATACTTCTTTGATAGATTGGGAATACGTAGTAATTGCGCTACGCACCCGAGAAAAAAACTAAACAAAACAGAACAGCCAAAGAGAGACAGACAGAGACAGACAGAGTGACAGAAACAAGACAGATAGATAGACAAACTGAGAGAGAGGAGAGGAGAGAGAGAGGGAGAGAGAAGATCGGGGGAGGGGGGGGGGAGATTCTGAAGGTGTCATGGATGTTTCTACAGCACTACGTACTGAAAGGACTACGTGGTGTTAGCCCTACACTTCTGGCAAAATGTAGCTAAATCACTATGACTCCATATCACTAATGGACATTGGTGTATACATGGCAAAGAAGGACAGAAAAGTTCAATTGTAGGCTTCGTGTGTCTATAGCGCTACGGCCCTTTGTCCATAGCGGGACTTTTGTCCAAAATCGGCAAACAGCCACTCCCTTTATGAATTTGTAGTGACAGCGGGATTTATTTCGCTATTGTGTTCCCGCCTTTACATATCTCTGTCTATGTGCCTCCCCATACAGACACCATTTCATCTGTCGCCCTGTCTCTGTAAGGGGTATGGTGGGATGGGGGCGTCCCGCAATCACGACGTGTCTATAGCACTACTGGGCTAAAACACTACTCCCAATAGAAGCCGGTTGTAGCGATATAGATACGTAGCGCTAAAGAAACAGTCCTGGAAAATCGTAGTGCTAATAGCACGTAGTTCTACAGGCTCGTAGTTATAAAGATATTTTGACACTGTAGTGATATCGGCCAGTAGTTCTATAGACACGTAGTTTTATTGGGAGTAGTGTTTTAGCCCAGTAGTGCTGTAGACACGTAGTGCTTGCGTTTTTGTTTGAATGCGTTACGAATGTTAATGTGTATGTGCGCTTGGGTTTGATTTTTATCACGATTTAGCTCTGTTTAAATATTGTATGTTGTATGTTTGTTATTGTCCTTTGCCCCGATGTAGATCGGGCAATGGAGTCTGCGTTTGTTGCGTTTTTGTCATTTTTTTTTGTCTGTCCCAAGAATATCTTCCGAACCGTTTGACAAAATCGCTTCAAATCATTTTGTGGTGGTGTGTCACCAAGAGAGAAAGGTATCCGTGTATAAATTATTGCTGTTGTGACCTTGACCTTGGCTATGACCTTGAAAACAAATTTCGTTTACGGGCATATCTTCTACACCGTTGGACTTACAGTCTTCAATCTTAGTATGCACGTGCTTTGGCTCGTGGTAATTCTGATGAAGGGTAGCGATCACAGTCAAGGTCAAGTTCAAGGACATTGTAGACCCTGAAAGTGGTTGGGGTCTAAAAGTTGGTGTTTTAGCTTTATCTTTCATATTTTTGCTTGATAGAATGGCTTCAAATGTTGTGTGGTGGTGTATTACCTAGAGCAGAAGACATCTGAACATACAGTATTGGCATGCTGACTTTGACCTTGAAGTTTAACCTTGAAAACCGAAATGTCCTTCTTTGCCCCTTATATTTCATGTCTGAGCTGTATCTCGTGAACAACAAGATGGAATCCCTCCACATTGTGTGTGAGAGTGTAATACTTAGAGAACAATACCTTGGTACATACATTGTGCCTAGGCAATAAAACCGTTTTCTTCACCATCTTATTTCTCGTGAATTACTGCATAGAATCACTTCAAATTGTGTGTGTGCGTGTGTGGGGGGTGGTATAATACTAAGAGTAGAAGACACTGCAGCACAAATTATGCCACGTGGGGTTTAAATGTCGCCAAACGGCAGACATGTCTTCGTCTTAAGGGTGTGCACCCCAGTGAAGGATGTGCATTCCAGTAGGTGTATTACCCAAAGGACGCAAGGAGGACAGGGTCTAAGATGTCAGGGTGATTATGCCATGTGGGGTTTAAATGTCGCAAAATGGCAGACATGTCTCCGTGTTAAAGGTGTGCACCCCACTGATTAAGGGTGTGCACCCCGGTAATGGATGTGCAGTCCAGTCAAGGGTGTGTACGTCTATCACACAAAGGACGCAAGGAGGACAGGGGCTAAGATGGGAGGGGGAGGGGAGGCAAGGGGCGTAACGGGCAAAGGACATGTCTGCCGCTTGGCGACTCACTTGTTCATCATTATTTTTTTCTTTCACAAGCTACATATGCATAAGTGCAAGTAAGGTCAGTTTGCAAAGAACCATAAGCAAGTTCAGACTGATCGTTGGGCCTAATAAAAAAAACCAGCCGGATATTAGTAGCATAGGCAAAGACGGTTATCAGAACCAAAGAAGAATGACGTTATTTCCCTTTTCCTATCTGACGAGTTCTTGTCATTCGAAGTAATCTTTGGTGCATTGTGCACACAGGAAATGAAAAAAAAAGTGGGTCAAAGAACTTCACAATGGAGTCAGATAATTGTGTGCGCGCGTGCGCGCACGCGCGCGCGCGTGTGTGTGTGTGTGTGTGTGTGTGTGTGTGTGTGTGTGTGTGTGTGTGTGTGTGTGTGTGTGTGTGTGTATTCTACATGTCAATAGTGTTTTAATGTTACATGATTTCGCAAATAACATTTAGAAAAACAGGAATGGACGGACAAGAAGCTTTGGGAATGATAAAAGAGGTATATAATTCACTTTTGCCACCCTGCAAGTTTATGCAGAACAAAAAGAACAAGCTGGTTTCAGATCTGGAAGGAGCACAGTTGAGCAGATCTTCAACTGCCGTGTAATTATAGAAAAACATTTACAGCATCAAAAAGAACTCTACCATAATTTCATTGACTTTCGCAAGGCGTTCGACAGAGTTTGGCATGCTGGTTTGTGGCAAGTCATGAGAGGCTTCAACATCGAGGAAGGCCTTGTTCAAACCATCGAGGCACTCTACGAGAACTCAAGTAGTGCAGTTCTCCTCAATAATCAACTCGGATAATGTTTCCAAACAACAGTAGGTGTCGGTCAAGGATGTTTACTTTCTCCAGTACTATTCAACATCTTCCTGGAGAAGATCATGCAAGACACCCTTCATGACCACCATACTTCCATCTCCATTGGTGGCAAACGCTTGTGCAACCTGCGTTTTGCCGACGACATAGACCTTTTGGGCGGCAGCAAGAACGAACTCCAGGAGCTCACTGACAATCTTGTGAACAGCGCTGGGTAATACGGAATGGAAGTCAGCCATGAGAAAAGCAAAGTCATGGTGAACAGTGTGAATGACAACACCGCTGATATCACTATGAACGGTCAAAAGCTGGAAGAGGTGAAGAACTTCAAGTACTTGGGAGCACTTCTGTCCAAAGATGGCAGCTGCACCGCAGAGATCCCGGATTACACAAGCTACAGCAGCTATGGCTAGACTGAGCAGAATTTGGAAAAGCAACATCAGCTTCACTACAAAGTACAGACTCTACCAGTCACTCGTAATCACCATCTTTCTCTACGGGTGTGAAACATGGACTCTGCTGGCTGACTCCGAGAGAAAAATTCAAGCTTTTGAAACAAAATGCCTGAGAAAACTGCTGGGCATTACATACCTAGAACGCAAGACAAATGAATATGTCCGCAACAAGATCGCAGAGCTGGTTGGGCCACAAGAACACCTTTTGACGACAGTTAAACGTTGCAAGCTCATCTGGTTTGGCCACGTCAACCGTCACGAATCCTTGTCGAAGACCATTCTCCAGGGAACCGTGGAAGGGGGCCGCCGTCGCGTCCGACAAAAGAAGAACTGGGTCGACAATATCAAAGAATGGACCAACATGAACATGAATGACCTGATCCCGGCCGCCCACCAGAGGCAGAACTGGAGAATGTTGTCTGCTGCTGCTGCCCATCAATCCCCCCAACGACCACAGCGGTCAAGGGACTAAAAGAAGGAAGAAGGAAGGAAGTTTATGCAATTAAGGTGATAACCTGGTCATGAATATAATTTTTTTAAAGATAACCTTTCCCACCGTACTCATATATGCGCTTGCGCTCGGGCGCAAGCGGAAACACATACATACACACGTACATATACACGCATGCATGCACACACACACAAATACGCACGCAACACCACCACAACCACCACCACCACCATCACTACAACCTCTGAACAGGCACTGGAAAATCGTATAGCTGGAAAAATCGTCAAATAGTGAAATAACGGGGGAGAGATTTAGGATGGGGATAGCGGAGGATCTCTCAAACGCTTACGAAATTGCCTGTCTGACCCCCCCCTGCTGGTCTTCTTCATGTGATGTAGTGGACTGATTCATCGTCGTCTTCTGTGACCCTAGATGCTGCCAGACTCTGCCATCCGTTCTGTTACACAGCATTGTGTCCCCGTCTCTATGTGTTTCCGTCTCTATGTGTCCCCGTCTCAATGTGTTTCTGTCTCTATATGCCCCCGTCATATGTTGATCCGTCTGTATGCCACACAAACACCTAACACCAATTACCATTAACCAAACCCTACATGTAACGTGAAGACGGGGACACATAGAGACTGGGCACAATGAGGGTGACACGTAGAGACTGCGACACATAAAGACTGGGCACAATGAGGGTGACACGTAGAGACGGCGACACATAAAGACTGGGCACAATGAGGATGACACGTAGAGACGGCGACACATAAAGACTGGGCACAATGAGGGTGACACGTAGAGACGGCGACACATAAAGACTGGGCACAATGAGGATGACACGTAGAGACGGCGACACATAAAGACTGGGCACAATGAGGGTGACACGTAGAGACGGCGGACACATAAAGACTGGGCACAATGAGGGTGACACGTAGAGACGGGGACACATAAAGACTGGGCACAATGAGGATGACACGTAGAGACGGGGACACATAAAGACTGGGCACAATGAGGATGACACGTAGAGACGGGGACACATAAAGACTGGGCACAATGAGGGTGACACGTAGAGACGGGGACACATAAAGACTGGGCACAATGAGGATGACACGTAGAGACGGGGACACATAAAGACTGGGCACAATGAGGGTGACACGTAGAGACGGGGACACATAAAGACTGGGCACAATGAGGGTGACACGTAGAGACGGGGACACATAAAGACTGGGCACAATGAGGGTGACACGTAGAGACGGCGACACATAAAGACTGGGCACAATGAGGGTGACACGTAGAGACGGGGACACATAAAGACTGGGCACAATGAGGGTGACACGTAGAGACGGGGACACATAAAGACTGGGCACAATGAGGGTGACACGTAGAGACGGGGACACATAAAGACTGGGCACAATGAGGGTGACACGTAGAGACGGGGACACATAGAGACTGGGCGCAATGAGGGTGACACGTAGAGACGGGGACACATAGAGACTGGGCACAATGAGGGTGACACGTAGAGACGGGGACACAAAGACTGGGCGCAATGAGGGTGACACGTAGAGACGGGGACACATAGAGACTGGGCACAATGAGGGTGACACGTAGAGACGGGGACACATAAAGACTGGGGACACAATGAGGGTGACGCGTAGAGACGGGGACACACAGAGGCGAGGGCACATAGAAACGGGGACATAATTATAGAGACTGGGCACAATGAGGGTGACACGTAGAGACGGGGACACATAGAGAGAATGAGGGCACATAGAGACGGGGACACATAGAGACTGGGCACAATGAAGGTGACACGTAGAGACGGCGACACATAAAGACTGGGCACAATGAGGGTGACACGTAGAGACGGGGACACATAAAGAGGGCACTGGGCACACGTGAGACGGGGACACATAGAGACAATGAGGGTGACACAGAGACGGGGACACATAAAGACTGGGCACAATGAGGGTGACACGTAGAGACGGGGACACATAAAGACTGGGCACAATGAGGGTGACACGTAGAGACGGCGACACATAAAGACTGGGCACAATGAGGGTGACACGTAGAGACGGGGACACATAAAGACTGGGCACAATGAGGGTGACACGTAGAGACGGGGACACATAAAGACTGGGCACAATGAGGGTGACACGTAGAGACGGCGACACATAAAGACTGGGCACAATGAGGGTGACACGTAGAGACGGGGACACAAAGACTGGGCGCAATGAGGGTGACACGTAGAGACGGGGACATATAGAGACTGGGCACAATGAGGGTGACACGTAGAGACGGGGACACAAAGACTGGGCGCAATGAGGGTGACACGTAGAGACGGGGACACATAGAGACTGGGCACAATGAGGGTGACACGTAGAGACGGCGACACATAAAGACTGGGCACAATGAGGGTGACGCGTAGAGACGGGGACACACAGAGGCGAGGGCACATAGAAACGGGGACATAATTATAGAGACTGGGCACAATGAGGGTGACACGTAGAAACGGGGACACACAGAGGCGAGGGCACATAGAAACGGGGACACATAGAGACTGGGCACAATAAAGGTGACACGTAGAGACGGCGACACATAAAGACTGGGCACAATGAGGGTGACACGTAGAGACGGCGACACATAAAGACTGGGCACAATGAGGGTGACACGTAGAGACGGGGACACATAAAGACTGGGCACAATGAGGATGACACGTAGAGACAGCGACACATAAAGACTGGGCACAATGAGGATGACACGTAGAGACGGCGACACATAAAGACTGGGCACAATGAGGGTGACACGTAGAGACGGCGAAACATAAAGACTGGGCACAATGAGGGTGACACGTAGAGACGGGGACACATAAAGACTGGGCACAATGAGGATGACACGTAGAGACGGCGACACATAAAGACTGGGCACAATGAGGATGACACGTAGAGACGGCGACACATAAAGACTGGGCACAATGAGGATGACACGTAGAGACGGCGACACATAAAGACTGGGCACAATGAGGGTGACACGTAGAGACGGGGACACATAAAGACTGGGCACAATGAGGATGACACGTAGAGACGGCGACACATAAAGACTGGGCACAATGAGGATGACACGTAGAGACGGCGACACATAAAGACTGGGCACAATGAGGGTGACACGTAGAGACGGCGACACATAAAGACTGGGCACAATGAGGATGACACGTATAGACGGGGACATATAGAGACTGGGCACAATGAGGGTGACACGTAGAGACGGCGACACATAAAGACTGGGCACAATGAGGGTGACGCATAGAGACGGGGGCACACAGAGACGAGGGCACATAGAAACGGGGACACATAGAGACTGGGCACAATGAAGGTGACACGTAGAGACGGGGACATATAGAGTCTGGGTTCAGTGAGGGTGACACGTAGAGACGGGGACACATACAGAGAGACTGGGCGCAATGAGGGTGACATGTAAAGACTGGGACATATAGAGACTGGGCACAATGAGGGGGGCACGTAGAGATGCCAAAACACACAGAGGCGAGGGCACATAGAAACGGGGACATATAGAGACTGGGCACAATGAGGGTGACACGTACAGATGAGGACAACTAGAGACGGGGGCATATCGAATTGATCCCACACATTCTTCCACCGTTCGGTGATTTCCCTTGACAGCGCTTACCTCCCTTTTATTGGCGGGTGGAAATTTACAACATTGATCATGCCTCTGCCATTTGTCCCCCATTTAATATAATAAGCTTTGTAAGTATAGGGTGGTGGGGGTGTTGCAGTTTCACTACCAAAATGTCCTCATTAAAAACGTTCACTAAAGGGCTAGCCACACGTTCACTATAAACGCACGACTGTACGATACGATTCGATCAAACAAATGTGATTGGCGCATCGAGATCATGTGATCGAATCGTACCTTTTTAGTGGACGTGTGGCTGGCCCTTAAGAGAGAGAGGTTCTCTAACTCTATTAAAAAGAAAATTTAACTTTATAAAAAAGAAATGTCCCACATGGCTTAGGCCAAGAGCGGCCCTTAAGAAGCAACATTTTGTCTTCATCGGGAACAGGGTAGGTTTAGGACTATAGGCTAGGTTTAGGTTTATGAAGATGGAAGGAACATAATCGAGATTGAATGAAGCCAATAACATGACGGGGGGGGGGGGGGGGGGGGGGGGGGGGGGGGGGGGGGGGGGGGGGGGGGGGGAGGGGGGGGAGGGGGGGGGGGGGGGGGGAGGGGGGGGGGGGGGGGGGGGGGGGAGGGTAGCTAAACTGTATTTCACTTTACCGAATAGCGATGCTTATTGTGGACACGAAAGATGCCTGTGTTTGTCTGTGCATGTTTCTTTAGAAAAAAACCTTGTCCCTTATGTGCCTAATAAGATGTCTCATTTCGTGTTCACGTAAATAGTATATATATTTCCACACATCCCTGCTTGCACATCAAGACATTCCATTCCCGTGTCAACAATGTTAGACCTTTAGCTTACCTGTCTTGGTATAGTCCATAATCGGAATGACACACACACACACACACATACACACACACACACACACACACACACACACACACACACACACACACACACACACACAGAGAGAGAGAGAGAGAGAGAGAGAGAGAGAGAGAGAGAGAGAGAGAGAGAGAGAGAGAGAGAGAGAGAGAGAGAGAGAGAGAGAGAGAGAGAGAGAGAGAGAGAGAGAGAGAGAGAGAGAGAGAGAGAGAGAGAGAGAGAGAGAGAGAGAGAGAGAGAGAGAGAGAGAGAGAGTAACGCAGCAGGTGAAGAGGACAGTGTTCTTTCCTATTTTTCTATGAGTGCAATAATCACAACTTTTTTCCACACAGTATGAAACGACAATGGACGATATAATCAATCTGTTATAATGGTTCAAAACCGAACCCACTCTCATTGTTTTTCCAAGCTGGTGAATCATTTGGGGATAAGTATGTACAAATCCCAAAAAATATCCCTATCAGTGCTAAGCAATTCCTTACCGATAGTTACAATGATTGTATTAGCTATATGATACTGAATTTGATAAACAAAATTGGGAAAAGTTTTCTTTATTAGTGCAAGTACACCACCTGATAGATTTCGCCTTGTTGCGAAATCTATCACTGAACATAGTGGATTCTAAATTAGTACTTACAAACGTTTCTGTTAAGCGCACAAAGTCATGGGATTCAATTTATTTAACAAAATCTTGTTTTTTTAAATTAGAGAGTACCCCATGTACATTAAAATTGAGAAATTTGACATAAGATTTACATGCATTGTTCACAACGTGAGGTGTCTTTTCGCTACTCATATCTTTCTTAACAAAATCATCCATAACCCATTTACCTGTTTCTTTTGTGAGCAAAATATTCCCTGGCCCGGCCGAATCCCTGATGTGAAGGGGAACTAGGATGGGCACGAGTCCTAGCTCGCCGTCGCTCATAAGAGCCAGAACCCTGTTCACTAGACTGTACCCGCTTAAAGCTGTCTTATATAGGAGGCTTATTGATTCAGTACCTGTCACGCAATTCGTACCACCTGGTTTCCTACCAAACGGTAGAAGATTGGGGGTTACTATTTGTGTGTGAAGTTTGGACAGGGGAAGGGAAGTATTTTATCACAACAAAAATGCAACGAAGCGGAACAATCTTTGCATGACAAACGAAAGTTCATTTTGGCAGCATCTGATGTAATTTTAGGTAACGCTTTTTTTTGTTTGTTATTCAGTGCATACATGCAAAGATTAAAACTGGAAATGCCACTTTAAAATCTTTAAGTTCTTAGGTTCAATGTTGTCCACTTTGTAAATTAAAATATTCAAAGGAAAAATAATTGGGCCATAGTTATGCAATTCGTACCACTATCACGTAATTAGTACCTCCTACGTCTTTTCAATGGCGCAGTGTCAAAAATTCATTCAGGGGTCTGTTTTACGTGACATCAAACTTTTGATGATAAAATGACATAAGAATTACTTTGACGTCACAGAGACTAACTGGAACATTTAGAAGAGAGAATGGTCTATAGCTAAAGCCAAGTCACGAGCGTCCTACAGTTGAATTAGTGCTATAAACCCCCTGGTACGATATCAGTAACTTGGTGGTACGAATTCCGTAACAGGTCTTGTAATTCGTACCTTTTGAAGAAAAAAGTATTTTTACGTTTAAGCCAAAAGTAATAGGTGGCATTCTACGAGCTTCTATCTCGCTTAGATCTTCGATGTAGGTACAACCCCCCAGGGGACTATGTTCCATTGTCATAGAGTTTTTGCTGAATGCTTTAAGAGTGTAGTTTTACTATTATTAACCTCCAACTAGGGTACAATAATACGAACTTGATGTTTTAAAATGAACTATTTCGTTCCCACCAAGGGATATAACATAATACACTGCTCGAGATAGTAAGCTCCCCCTTTATTTTGAATGTAGATCTATTCTTGAAATCATTAATTCTTGTGAAATAATAAATGTTGATGTTTTTAATCGTTGAAATATATTTCATTTACTTTTAAAAGGTGTACAAACTGAAAACTGAGACTTCAAATTCATATCCTATTGATATTTTTCTATCAAGGAATATTAATTGTGAGACCTACATCTCATTGAATGTCTATTTATAGTAACGTATTCAAACGCAACCGTATCACACTACATAACCTTACGCCTACTTTTCGTTTCGCTTCTAGATCTACTTCTGTCCTGATCCTAATGCTTTAGACCTACTAATGTTCAACATGACGCAATACACCTTTTACGCTCGAGTAGCCTACAGTTGGATAGTGTTGAAAGAAGACAAACGTATTATTGAAAACGGACAGTTGATATACCAGTGAATGGATAACTGAGGTTGGTTAGGAATCAATTGCCTGCAATACACGCAGCCAGTGAGCCACGCGCACACACGCCACACACACACACACACACACATGGCGCGTGCGCGCGCGCACACACACACACGCACGCGCGCGCGCGCACACGCGCGCGCACACACACACACACACACACACACACACACACACACACACACACACACATACACACACACACAATTATTGAGGAGTTCTATTAAATTTGCCTCTGTACATTTCTGTCTGTAGGCCTACCTGTCTCTGTTTCTCGTTTATGCGGACATGAGCCATTGGGCCTATTTCGGGAGAGAGGGAGGGTAGTCTGGAGAAAAGAGTTTCAAGCCTGAAAACTTTAGGAACAGCTCCCTCCTTGGTATCTTTCAAGAGGGGGCTCTTTCTAAATTTTAACGAGGGGACCATAGCTCAAACTAAGGGTAAATGAACGGAAGCTGTGCCAGTCGGGGATTGGATCCAAAAAGTGCTTCGATAGCTGGATTTGTCTTGCCTGGATATTGCAAAATAAAGGTCTATGCCCCCCCCCCCCCCCCCCCCCCCCCCCCCCCCCCCCCCCCACACACACACACATCTCCCTTCCCCCCCTTCCCCTTCCACACACACACACAGAAAGACAGACACGTGCACGCACGCACGCACGCACGCACACACACGCGCGCGCGCACGCACACACGCACACACTCACACTCACACCAGAAAACCCAGGAACCTCCCCTCCCCTCCCCCCCGATCGGCCCCTGACAATTTTTGCCATGGCTGTGGTTCTGCAGCAATAGCCTACATGTGGTCTCCTTTACTCCCTGTTTTCCCCGTATCAGAGGAAGGGGAATATTATTATATTTTATACACACAGTAGAGACAGATGGTCTGTGCACGAGACTCCACCCTAAAAAGGTGTGATGCAGAGGTATCATGAGATGTTTATCAAAACGCTGTTTCGTCTGAAATATCAGTTTCAGTTCACAGCAAAGTGCCTGTGCCAAGGAACTGATAAAACATCAACTCTATTAAACAGCAATATAGGGGGGGGGGGGGGGGGGGGTTGAGTTGGTGACAGTGTCAACAAAAACTTGTTCTGTGGATAATTGATGTGGTTTTTTTTTTGGGGGGTCACGCTAATTGTTTTACTGAGTAATGCCTGTAAGGATATCTAGTACCTCTCAGTAATACTCGCCATGGATTCTTTTATATTATGAAGTTTGCAGTTTGGATCTCAGTAGTTCTGACAACGAGGTTTTGTAATCTGCCTTGAGTTTAGGGACATAAACATATTGATATTTTATATTTCAAATTAACTATATTTATTAGTATGATACATGTTTCCAAACAGGCCTAACTTATTGCGTAAATAGTATGGAGATTATTCGTTGTATATTACAAGATACAGTAAAGTGAGAAAAACATATCTGTCCCACAGGGAAAATTTATAAAAACTATCAAAATAACCCCTGCCTAACGTACGCACGGGGGGAGGGGGTGTGACTGCGTATGTGTGTGTGCGCATGCATGTGTATATGTATGTGTGTATAAGATAGAGAGAGAGAGAGTGTGTGTGGGGGGGGGGGGGGGGCAGACAGAAGAAAGAGAGAGAGAGAGAGAGAGAGAGAGAGAGAGAGAGAGAGAGAGAGAGAGAGAGAGAGAGAGAGAGAGAGAGAGAGAGACTGTGTGGGCTTGAGTGTGTGCATGCATGTGAGAGAAAGAGAGATAACTGAAAGAGAGACATACACAGGCAGACAGAGATTACGTAGCATTGTGCCCCCGTCTGTGTCCTCGATTGAGCCTCTATGTACCCACGTCTCTATGTGTCCACATTTTTACATGTCCACGTCTCCATGTGTCACTGTCTTTTAGCTGTCTGTCTCTTTGTTTATAGTAACCCTACCATTATCCCTAACGGTAACCCTACCCCTATCCCAAACACTAATCTTTACCCCTAACACTTACCCTAATCTGCGGGGACATATAGAGACAGGGACATATAGAGACGTGAACACACAGAGAAGGGGACACAATATGAAGGGGTCACATTGAGGCGGCGAGATATAGACATGGGGACACAATGACGCGAGCACATAATGATGGGGTCATAATTATAGGCCTACAGAGACGCGAACACCTAGAGAAGGGGACACAATGACAGGGACACACCGACACTGTAACATATAGAGATGGGACACATATATGGTGGCATATAGGGACATGGATGTATGGAGACAGGGACATAATTATATGGATGGGGACACAATTACGGGGACACACAGACAATGTCATGTTGATGTAGAGATGGGGGCGCATCGCACTTATCCCTACAGAGATAGCACAGTTCAACGTAGAAGAAACGTCTCTCTCTCTCTCTCTCTCTCTCTCTCTCTCTCTCTCTCTCTCTCTCTCTCTCTCTCTCTCTCTCTCTCTCTCTCTCTCAGAGAGAGTTAGGCCTATGTCCACACAGCAAAGGAGTCTGTTCTGATCGGTAGAACTGGAATTGATTTTGTGGAGATTCCTTGCCCAAATGGTTGGCCCTGCCTCCAATCTTCTAGCCAAGAGAGATTGTAAAGTGTTAATGTTGATAATAATATCCAAAAGCCAACAACTCTCCAAAGCTGCATCACCAAAAGCAATTGCAAAATCCCTCTCCGTGTAATCACGGTTTAGCATGCTTTTCATCATTCTTAAAAATCAATCGCAATAAAGCTTTTACTATGATATATTGGAAAACCTGTAGTAGAAGTTAAGGCTATTCTAACCAACTAACTGCACGATTTAATCGATACGTTCTATGTGTGTCGTATCAAGCATTCTGAGCTGAGTAGAGGCAATGGATAATATTACTAAGTAGACTATTAGATCTAGAAGCGAAACGAAAAGTAAGCGAATAGATCTGCAATATAAACCGGTTGCGCTTGAATACTTCCAACAAAAATAGAACGGTCAGTGGAAGATGGACTAATAAGATAATGTTTTCTGACGGTTGAAATACCAATAGTGCATAAATTGTAATGTTTGCCGTTCAGTTCCAACAGTTTCATTTGTGATTTAAATCTATTACAGTGATTAAAGAAAACAAAATGCAACATTCTACAATCGAATGAATTTAATGAATAGATCTACAACTAAACACAGGGGCGCTTACTGTTTCGAGAAAGTTTATTTTATCTCCCTTTTCCGGGAAGAAAATAGTTCATTTTTAAAACGTCTAATGCTCTTTATTGTACCCTAGTTGGAGGTTAATAATAGTAAAATTACATTATTTTCGATTTCTACCAACATTCTGTGACAATGGAATATAGTCCCGCGGGGTATTGTAGGTCAGTGAAAGAATTTTGTACCCTAGAATGTCACCTATAAAAACATTATCTTTATAATTATAGTATATAGTTATAGCCCTCTACCAGTAGTATCCACATTGAAAGTTTCATAGCTTTTGGATTATCTGCCCTTGAGGTAGAGATCTCTATCCTTAGGGGGTACCGATTCAATAAGTGTCCCCTACTGTTTGGACTGGCGGCCCTGGTTATGGTCTTTTCTTGAACAACAGAATTTGTTTATTTTACTTCACTTGCCGTTCCATAAAAAAAGTATATAATTCCTTTTCTAACGCAACAATAAAGTCTTCTGGGGGATCCGGCAAATTAATCAATAGATGAACAATTTTACTAAACGCCAAAGTTTTAATGACTGCAATTTTACCTAACGGAGTGATGTTTCTTTTTTTCCAAAAAGCTAGAATCCTTCTTATTGCAAAAAGTTTATCTTCATAATTGATCCGTACAATGATATTGGTGTCAGTAGAAAATTTGATGCCTAGAATTTTGAAAGTACCAGGGTCCCAGACAATTTTTTTATCTCTCATGTATCTAATTCCACAGTTTTTTTCTACTCCCTAACCACACAACTTGGGATTTGTTAAAATTGATGTTCAAGCCAGAAATGTGAGAAAATTTAGTAAGGATATGTACCGCCTCGTTAAATGATCTTTCTGAACCATCTAAACATAAACTAGTGCCATCGGCAAATTGCGACAACAGAGTGTCTTTGTTATTAATTTTAATCCCTTTAATATGTTCATTAGAGCGAATCATCACTGACAGAATCTCCGCACAAATTAGGTACAAATAAGGAGAAGCTGGATCCCCCTGCCTGACCCCTCTCTCCATCGGTCTCCTTTTTCTTAGTGTCCTGCTTTTGTGAAGGACCATGTGACGCGAACGGGTAATGCTATGATCATTAACAGAGTTGGACCACTTGTGTGTTTTTGTGTTTGTGTGTCTATGCTGTATTGCCCTTTTGCTTGTTTTGATTTATACGGTTTGGTGTGTTACCCTGATTTGTCTCTGAAATGTTCTGCTTATTCCCGTCACTCACCTGCGTGATCTCTGTTTGATTAAATGAATTACTTAATATGACATTTCGAGAATCCCTACTGTCCCCTTGTTTTTCAACATGTTCAACGTCTCTTGATTGTTCTCACAAGCATCAACAGTCTCATATCCAAAGGCCTTTTTACAATTGTTTCTTCGCTGTCAGAGTCCTGATCATGATCACAAACAGCAACAGTCTCATATCTAAGAACGTTACTCACAATTCTCTCTTCACTGTCGGAATCGACCGTTTCCGAAAAATGTGAGTCTCTACCAGCAGTGTAAATATCCCATGCTTTTCTGCATTTCATCAATAGGATTATCATTTACACTCTGCATACTCGCTTTCTTGTACTGTTTATCTGTTTGTGATTCATCACTGTTAGTGGATTCGTCACCATTACGTCTGCTACGTACACTATGGTTGTCTTCCATTTGGTAGGTACTCACAGTTTTGGGAGACCCACGTTGTTGTTCAGCGGTCTTATGATAATAATAATAATGATAATAATAATGGGAATTTATATAGCGCTCTTTCTCACATGAGCTCAGTGCGCTTTACATTGATAACAAGAACATTAAAGGCAAACAAATAATTAATCATTAGAAAGTAAAATAAGCACTATGCTTGCACGCAACGTTCTCTTACTTCTTTACACACACACACACACACACACACACACACACACACACACACACACACACACACGCGCGCGCGCGCGCACATACACACACATACATGCGCGCACGCACACACATACATGCGCGCGCACACACACTCGCACACAATTAATTATGCATGAGTAAAATAGTTACAATATGAACATTTTAAGAAGAAACATAGAGACCACATTCACATTCTCAATCAAGTTTGAATACAATACTGCAACTTGAAATAAAATCATACTGCCATCCAAATACCAACTACATGACTAATTATAATAGACACATTTTGCAAAAACAAAAATACCCTTCTACCTCATTTACAAGCTTTTAAAGTTTACAAAACGTACACATTCTACATACAAAATACGAATTATAAAATAATTGTAAATACATTTTTTTTACAAGATTTCTGCGATAAAACGGACCCCTCACACACACACACACATACACACACACAAACACTAATCAATCATAATATGTCCGAAACAAGTGAGTTTTAAGGGCAGAGCGAAAGGCGGAGATAGAGTCAGATGAGCGGACATGTTGTGGGGGGGAATTCCATAAGTGAGGTGCTAAATAGTAGAAGGATCGTTCGCCAAACGATTTCGTGTGGATCCGAGGAACCTTGAGTGTGCAGCAGTCAGAGGAAGAACGTAGGGAGCGAGCAGGTGTGTAGACAGTTACTAGTTCGGAGAGATAGACGGGACCAGAGGAGTGAACAGCACCGAAACAAAGGCAAGCTATTTTATACTTGATTCTAGCCTCTACTGGAAGCCAGTGCAAGTTACGAAGATGAGGTGTTATATGATCAGAACGTGGAATCTTGAGAGTGAGACCCAGTCATTGCAGGCCTGTCGTCAAAGGTATCACCAGCAGGTTCATCAGGAAACGTACTCCTTCTTGCCTGTACAAGCCTAAGTCCACGTGCAGACACTGATTTATAGTTCACATTGTCCTTGGAACAATGAGGTTGATTTCTGTTTTGTAACCCAGATTGTGGAGGTCTGCTGGATTCTCCTTTTGCTTTACCACTGGCTACGTAACGTCCGTTTCTGGGATGAGACAGTTCCCTGTTCTGTTGGTTGCGGTGATTCCTCCATGGCTGATGGCTCCATTTGGTGGCTGATGAGATATGTGCGTTGGTTGGACCTTGCTTGTGGTGGTACAGACTCTCTTTCTTCTACATGTAGTCTGCCTTGGAAGAAATACGCCATTTTGCCTTGGCCTCTGTAAAACTCAACTTTTGCCTTTGCCGTGTTGTGAGGTCAGTACTGATCCTGATGTTGTTTTGACGCAGAGCTTCACGAAGTTCTCGGCTTTTCAGGATGAACATTCTGTCCTCAAAACGGCTAAACGTCACCAAAACTGGACGAGGGGTGGAATCTTGATGTGAGCTGCCTAATCTGTAGGCATGAATAATGTCAGAGATGAGCCAATCACTCGAAGAATTACAATCATGATTGACCTCTGAGGATCGGTGAACTCCATCACTGGGCCTTTCAATCACCAAGTCCAGAGTGTGGCCATGTTTGTGAGTGGGTCCGGACACAGATTGATGAAGATTGTACATATCTAACACTTCTAAAAACTTAATAGAGCAGTGAGAGAGTCAACATGAAAATTAAAATCCCCTAACAGACACAGGTTTCCATGAAGCGTGTTCCAATGATCAAGCAGACAAGGGAATTGTTCAAAAAACAAAGTTTCAGTCAGTTTATTTACAGACGTGGGCCAAGGACGATGCAAACACATAAAATGTAACACACTATGCTGTGAGGTCAGCGAGACTTGGAACAGTTCGAAGGAAGAATGGTCGAACGGGAAGGTAGAGTTGAAGGTGAGGTGGGGGGTGAGGGTGTCTCTGTAGATAACAGCGATACCGCCACCACGACGAGAGGGGCGTGGCAGAGACTTGATGGCATAACCCTCAGGGGTCAAATCTGCACAAACGGCTTCATCCCCCTGCAGTTTGAGCCATGTCTCTACCACAAACAGTAGGTCAATGTCATTGTCGGTGATGAAGGCTCTTTTCTGTCTACAATTTGGGCCAACAGATTGGGCGTTGAAAGAGGCAACTGTAAGTTTAGTGTTCTTGCGAACAGAGGAGGAAAGAGGAATTTGAATCAAGTTGTCCGTGTTAGCAGCCAAACGCTTAGTTGTATCCGTTGTACTGTTGCTAAACCTATTACTAGGCCTAGCGCTGTCTGGAAGACGGGAACATGAGGATGACACGCCGTGTTGTTGCTCTGAGGATTTACCGCTGTCAGCTGGCGGGGGTTGAGTAGCAGTGGCAGGGTCAGGCCTGTTTCCACACACAATGCCGATTTTCTTCTGCTTTCGACGTCCGCCTCTATGTGATCTTACGCGAGGGAGGTGGTAACCAATTCCTGCCGCTCTAATAGCATCCACTATAGAGGAGTCCAGTGTTGATGGGGCTACACTAACAGATAAAAGCTGTTGCCTGGAGTAAGAGACGCGGGCGGAAGGAACAAGGAGGGAGGAGTGGTGGTGGGTAGTGGGGAAGGAGATGGAGGGAACGAATCCCTCTTCTGAAGAAAGACGCTGTAGCGGAGGGATGGTGGTAGGCTGTAGGGATAGAAGAAATGGAATCCAGATGTTGGGAAAGGTGGGGTTGGGGAAATGGCGTTTCTTGACCGGCGAGAATACTAGAAAACTGTGCCAAAAACGAAATCCAAATAACCAGTACATCTGGTGGCAGAATGGCAAAAAACAACAACCAATACATGCTCCACTCCATCATGCTGCACTCGTACAACTTTCACCACACTACACAGTCTATGAACAACACTATCACAAAAAACTGAGAGAGAGAGAGAGTGATCATGCTGCCTGCAAGGCGTGGCCTCTCTACCTATATACCTATATGATGACCAGCACCAAATCGCCCTGGTCTTTCTTTTGGCGGTGGACACTTCTGGACTGCCTGACTGTACAACAGATGGCCTGGACCAACACGTCTGGTGGGTTGGCTGAAGCTGTCATCTGGACGACCCCGTCCAGCTGCCTCTGGTCTGGACCCAGTCATTGCAGGCCTGTCGTCAAAGGTATCACCAGCAGGTTCATCAGGAAACGTACTCCTTCTTGCCTGTACAAGCCTAAGTCCACGTGCAGACACTGATTTATAGTTCACATTGTCCTTGGAACAATGAGGTTGATTTCTGTTTTGTAACCCAGATTGTGGAGGTCTGCTGGATTCTCCTTTTGCTTTACCACTGGCTACGTAACGTCCGTTTCTGGGATGAGACAGTTCCCTGTTCTGTTGGTTGCGGTGATTCCTCCATGGCTGATGGCTCCATTTGGTGGCTGATGAGATATGTGCGTTGGTTGGACCTTGCTTGTGGTGGTACAGACTCTCTTTCTTCTACATGTAGTCTGCCTTGGAAGAAATACGCCATTTTGCCTTGACCTCTGTAAAACTCAACTTTTGCCTTTGCCGTGTTGTGAGGTCAGTACTGATCCTGATGTTGTTTTGACGCAGAGCTTCACGAAGTTCTCGGCTTTTCAGGATGAACATTCTGTCCTCAAAACGGCTAAACGTCACCAAAACTGGACGAGGGGTGGAATCTTGATGTGAGCTGCCTAATCTGTAGGCATGAATAATGTCAGAGATGAGCCAATCACTCGAAGAATTACAATTCAGAATGTCCGCCAACATCTCCTCTTCTGACAGTTCATTCCCTTCCTCTATGCTAAAAAAATTCAAATTGCACTTTCTGTTTTCCATTTCATCAGCTTCCAGTTTTTCTTCAAGGCGATCAAGGCGTTCAAAGATAGATTATATATCTTCCTGAAGATCCACGATGTCCTCGGAATGTTTGTTCACGCTGCTTTTCAGTTTACTGACGTGACAGAAATGGGTTTTTTGAACACGAATCTTCTCTTCCACCGTCCTACTCATATTCTTGAGCTTGCCTTTATCTAATCCACAAGCTGCACAACACTGTTTTCTTCTTGACGAGGGCTAAGATTAGACATCTTCACACAACAAGGGGAGACAGCACGCAATAAGTATGCTTGCATGTACATCACACGCAGAAACAAGTGCACATTTCACTTACTTGACTTTATCCAGCTTTCCTACTACCCTTCAAAAAAATAGAAGTCCAATTTCCGTGAAAAATATACCATGCACAGTCCTAAAAATTACAGGTCAATTAATGTTGATTGCGTCTTAAAAGTTCACCATAATACGAGAGAGAGAGAGAAACTTGCGACTTGTATTCACACCTCGCCATTTTCTGTCCGAGAGAGAGAGAGAGAGAGAGAGAGAGAGAGAGAGAGAGAGAGAGAGAGAGAGAGAGAGAGAGAGAGAGAGAGAGAGAGAGAGAGAGAGAGAGAGAGAGAGAGAGAGAGAGAGAGAGAGAGAGAGAGAGAGATGTAAAAAAAATATTGAAGCAAAAATGTCAGTCTGCATATGCCAAATAAAGCGCCACAACCAATTACTTCTCTCATCCACCCATCTTTCTAAAAGCGCCCACAGTCAGACCTGGGCTATAACATTAATAACCCAATGCCTTTTGGGCAGGGTCGCCCCCTTGAATAGGAGTGGACCTAAATGGAACGTCTTAATAGACGTTCCATATGCTACCACGATCCCATATTACCACGATCCCATATATGGGATCGGTCAATGATGTCCCCCCTGTGGTGCTGCATTGCCATACTCTCATCATTTTAGTGCATGGATTGTTTAGTTGCGGTGCTTCGAGTATTATGAAGGTAAAAGTTTGGATGAAGTTATTTTTATGCGTCCTCTGG
>CM065700.1:24527100-24542100 GCA_017654935.2 Phymorhynchus buccinoides | reverse complement strand
GCGAGTCCTCATGGAGTTGACCAGGGTGGTGAAGATCCTCTGTGGAAGCGCCTGCCACTCAGCCTGCAGCATCTGGTAGAGGTGCTGGGCATCCCTGGGAGGGGGGTGGTTGCTCCTCACTTTGCGATCCAGCTCATCCCAGAGGTTCTCAATCGGGTTGAGATCGGGACTGCATGCTGGCCACTCCATTCTGTTGACTCCAGACTGCTGCAGGAAGTCGTTGACCACCCTTGCCCTGTGGGGGCGAGCGTTGTCATCCTGGTAGACAGCCGGCGGTCCCATCTGCTGCAGTGTAGGCACAGCCAGCGGTCAAAGGATCTCATCCCGGTATCGGAGGCCAGTCAGGTTACCCTGTACATGATACAAGGGTGTTCTGTGGTGAAGGCTGAAGGGCCCCCAGACCATTACAGAACCTCCACCAAAGGCCACCTTTTCTTGGACAGTGGCGTCAATAAAGCGTTCCCCTGGGCGCCTCCAGACCCTCAGTCGGCCGTCGTTGTGGTTCAGGGTGAAGCGTGATTCATCACTGAACAGGACCTGGGACCATTGCTGACGTGTCCACCTCACGTGACGTCTGCAGAAGGCGCGGCGTGCTGCCCTATGGGCTGGAGTTAAGCGTGGCCGTACAGCTGGGCGACGAGAACGGAGGTTAAACCCATGAAGGCGGTTCCGTATGGTCTGCTGGCTGATGTTGATGTTAGTAGCCACCCTCAGCTGCCTTCGAATGATGCTGGAAGAGGCTGTTCTTGTCTGCAGGGCTTGTCGTTCAATGAGACGATCTTCACGTGGAGTTGTCTTCTTCGGTCGACCAGATCTGCGTCTTTCATGGACCCTCCCAGTGGCTGTGAAGCGTTGAATCAGTCTGACAATGACCAAGATGGACACCTGAAGTCGCCTGGCCACTTCTCGCTTGGGAACACCATCTTGGAACCATGCAACAGCTCGTCCCCTATCCAACTCGCTCAATTTTCGTCATGGAGGCATTGTCAAATCAGGCCTAATACTGGTGGTATGTCTTCTTATAAAGCCAAGCAAGAGACAGCATCTCACACATAAACAGCAGTGCTTGCACGTGCATAATGGTTTTTCCATCTGGCTTGTGCAATGTGTTCATGCAGAACGATCCAAAACAAGGTCCTTTTTCGCAAGTTTCCGCTTTTTCTTTTGCTGCCAAGCTCAGTAATAGAGAATCACGTGCAATGTTTCCACTAACACAACATCGCCCACTTACAGCTGAACAAGAATTCATAACAATTTGGCTTGACGGAGAAAAAAATAACAGGAGCGAACGGAGTTTATTGCGCACCTGTTTTCTCATAGTGATCCTTAACTTTTTGTGAGTAGTGTATTTCAAATCAAGTACAATGTGAGAGAGAGTGTGACATTTTTTTTGAAAAAACAGGAAAAACAGTCCAAGTGAAAAAACTAAGAAAAGAAAAAGAATAAAGAAAAGGAGAAAAAAAAAATAATGCAAAGAAAAAAAAGCGAAGCCCAAATCCTCATCTCGATGGCGAATGCAATTTACACTGGTTACGTAAAAGCATCAACAGTAAGGAGTGGAGTAATACCAAAAGCTGCATTTCATTCCGAATGGATGATTAATTATTCATGGGAAAGGCTTCGAATTGTAATCTGGGGATTCACGGCTCTGTGTTTCTATGATGCTTGATCAAATGAAGCACCCGGAGGGATTCGTCACCCAGCTTCAGGATTTGTCTTTACCTCCTCTAAGGTGGAGCACCTGGATTTTTTGTCTTTAAATCTGTTGCTGTCTGTCTGTCTGTCTGTCTGTCTGTCTGTCTGTCTGTCTCTCTCTCTCTCTCTCTCTCTCTCTCTCTCTCTCTCTCTCTCTCTCTCTCTCTCTCTCTCTCTCTCTCTCTCTCTCTCTCTCTCTCTCTCTCTCTTTCTCTTAATATTTTTTGCGTTGTAGTTGATTATTGATGATTTATTGATTGATTTACTTGTTTGTTTATTCGTATTTTTGTTCATTTTTTACTTTTAGAGGACCTGATGAAAAGACATGTTTTTACTTATTCAGTTATCCCCATTAAACATTTCGAATTTCGAGTCTCTCTCTCTCTCTCTCTCTCTCTCTCTCTCTCTCTCTCTCTCTCCCTCTCTCTCCCCCCCTCTCTCTCTCTCTCTCTCTCTCTCTCTCTCTCTCTCTCTCTCTCTCTCTCTCTCTCTCTCTCTCTCTCTCTCTCTCTCTCTCTCTCTCTCTCTCTCGTTAATCGTGTGTTTAGATCTATTGCATATATCATCACTGATTTTTCTATATAGTTATAAATGATTGTCACTAGCGCAACGCCTAGTACTGGCAATGCACCGTACTGGTAACGCCACATACTGGTAACGCTGAGTACTGGTTTCGCCGGGTCCGCGAAATATTATTATTACTTTTGTCTCTCTCCCTCCTTCCATCTTCTTCTCTCATCCCGTTCTACTACCCCCCGCACCTTACTGAGTACAGCAAATTTGAAGTGATTCGGTTAAGAAAAGGCAGAGTTATCAAGTAAAGACATTATGCATTGAACATGACATTGTAGTCTACATAATCAGTACATCTCATAGCCCTACAAGAGACAGAGACAGTGAGAGAGAGAGAGAGAGAGAGAGAGAGAGAGAGAGAGAGAGAGAGAGAGAGAGAGAGAGAGAGAGAGAGAGAGAGAGAGAAAAGAGACAGACAGACAGACACAGACAAAGACACACACAAAGAGAAACAGACAGACAGAGAGACATAGACAGAGAGCAAAGAGGACAACTGCTGTTCCGGTTGGATGAATGAAAATTTATTTAACATCCTCCACCCCGGAGCAGGCACAGAGGCAGACAGACAGACAGACAGAGAGAGAGAGAGAGAGAGAGAGAGAGAGACAGAGAGAGAGAGAGAGAGAGACAGACAGAGAGAGAGACACATAGACATACAGAGACATGAGACACAGAGAGAGAGACAGACAGACAAAGACAGAGAGAGAGACAGACAGAGAGAGAGAGAGAGAGAGAGAGAGAGAGAGAGAGAGAGAGAGAGAGAGAGAGAGAGAGAGAGAGAGAGAGAGAGAGAGAGAGAGAGAGAGACAGACAGACAGCCAGGCGCGCGTGCACCCCCCCCCCCCCCCCCCTTACATAAGTTCTTATATAAGCTCGCCTCACTACCACAGCGTCAGTTAACCTCAGTGACCCGCAATTATGTAAATAGATACCATGAATTATCTTAATAACAGCACGTTTGGATGGGTCCCGTTTCGTCGAATCCGCGAAACTAAATTGGTGCATATCGCGCGCGTTTATGAACGCATGCTGTTGACATTTTGCACGACGATAGTCACTATCCTTGGTCACGCACGTTCCAAATCTCGAGTCAATGTCGAGTCTGGTTACACCGCGGTTTGTAAACAAGTGAAGCGGCATATATCGCGCGCGTTTCTGAATCGATTCGCTTTCGGTTTGGCACACGGATAGTCACCATCCCCGGTCATCTACCGTCCAAATTCAGATATGGGGGCCGAGAGGCCGGTTATAAGGCCCCGTTTCCCGTTGGCGCTGCTCTGAGAGTGACGCGCTATCCCGATTCTCGTCAAATTTCGTGCCATGCTTTGCCACGGCCATAGCAAGCCTGACAGCACATTTGAAGCGATTCGGTTAAGAAACAACGGAGTTATTTGTGAAAAGGTGAAGCGGCGTATAGTGCACGCGTTTCTGAACCGATTCGCTTCCGGTTTGGCGCATCGATAGTCACCATCCCCTGTCATCTACCTGCCAAATGCGATACAGGCGCTGAGAGACCGGCGGATGCACGTTTCATGCATTTGCGAAACCGCGCAAATGATACGGCTGCCTCGGTTGTCGTTGTCATTGCCCCGTTACGGCTCACAGCAAATTTGAAGCGATTCGGTCGAAAAACGGCGGAGTTATAAGGCCCGTTTTGTGTTTCACACAGACACACACACACACAACTTTGCCTTTTTACTATATGAATGCGCGAAACGCGCAAATGATACGGCCGCCTCGGTTGCCGTTGCCATTAGGGCTCACAGCAAATTTGAAGCGATTCGGTCGAAAAACGGCGGAGCTATAAGGCCCGTTTTGTGTTTCACACAGACACACACACACACACACACAACTTTGCCTTTTTACTATATGATTGTCATTCTCTCTCTCTCTCTCTCCCCCTCCCCACTCTCCCCCCCCTCTCCCCCCTCCCTCTGTGTCTCAGTATGTGTCTGTATATCTCTGTTTCTCTCTCTTGCTCGTTCGTTTAGTCTCTCGCACGCACATGTGTGAGGGTAGGATGAAAAAAAGCTTTGTCAGCTTATTCTTTAATTAACCCTCAATAAAGATGATTTTGACTTGATTTGACTTGACACACTTGCATACTGCGCACAAGCACACACACACACACACACACACACACACACACACACACACACACATCACACATCACATCAATGCACATACATATTCATTGCAGATCCCTCGCAAGCATCGGCTGACGTTACGTAAACACAATAGGATAGGATCGTGCTAGGGGGGGCAGTCTCCACGCTTTACTGTTCTCCCTCTCCCTCTCTCTCTCCCTCTTTCTCTATCTCTCTCGCTCCTACTTTCAATCGCTGTGCGTCTTAGAGAGAGAGAGAGAGAGAGAGAGAGAGAGAGAGAGAGAGAGAGAGAGAGAGAGAGAGAGAGAGAGAGAGAGAGAGAGAGAGAGAGAGAGAGAGAGAGAGAGAGAGGAGAGGGGGGGGGGGGATAAAGAAAACTCAAACACACAGATCCCAGAATAAACACTCGAAAGAAATGACTACATGAACAGATTGTAACTAGATTCAGAACTTGAAAAAAGGGGAGTGTTAGAGGAAATGTGTATGCATAATTATGTGTTATGTATTACTTTTTCCCGGAGAGGGGGGAGGGGGGTAAGCGCTCAAAAGATAAGCAAAAGCTTTCGATGTTGTTTAAGAGGGGGGAGGGGGGTAAGCGCTCAAAAGATAAGCAAAAGCTTTCGATGTTGTTTAAGAGCAAACTATTATTGTTTATTTTCATGGTGTCACAATATTGTATTTATTTTCGGTTGCTTTAGGCCAATGAGAAAACGCAATGTTAGCGTTGCAAGAAGCTACTTCTGCCCCGCTCTACACAGCATGCGGGATGCTAAGAATTTAGCAATAAAAGTACGATGTAGCAACATAATAATGGTCTCCAAGTGTCCTTTTCAGTGGCGTAGGAATGTTTTCAAGATTGCCAACAAACCGGGGGGGGGGGGGGGGGGGGGGGGGGGGGGGTGGGCAAGTGCACGGACAAGACGAATGGATGGATAGGTTAAATTACATGACTTAGTAAATCCTACAAAAATACTTTATTGTTGTTATTTTTTAAACATAATCATAATCTATGATATAAAAAAATCTATGAATGAAATAAAACATGATGTGAATTGAAAGGAGACAACAAAGCATAAAAATACAACCATGTTTGGGGCGGATCAGCCAGTCATGGAAGAGGGGAGGGGGTAGCTCCAAGTGGTCAGTTGGGGTGGGGTGATGGGTCTGGGGGGATTGCCTCCCAGAAGCTGATGATAATTTTAATGTAAAAGATGCAATCAAGGCTTCTCGTGAGAATAACTGTAGCATGGAGCTACAATTTGTGTTCCTCTTTTTCTGTCCATTTTTTGTCTGAGGGGGGTGGAACCCCTGTAACCCCCCTCAAATCCATCTTTGATGCAGTACCAAGTCCAGCAATGTGTAGTGAATGGGCTGAGACTATTAACTATTTCGTTTCCTTGTGTCCTTTCTGTTTTTTGTGGGGGTTTTGCCGTTATAAATTTTTGAGGGGCAGAGAGATATGTCTGCCCCCCCTCCTCAAAGCCAGGGGGGCAGCTGCCTCCCCTGCCCCACCCCACCCCACCCACCCCGTTCCTACGCCAGTGCTTATTTAGTGTGATAGTTGACATCATATGGTAGCAGCGGAATCTACAGTTCTCAACGCCGTAAATACTCGAAATGGACCAATTCAAAACTCCTGGTCCGTTTGACTTTAGCCACCCTGGTTCGTGGCTGCCAAGATCGGAAGATCCTGACGTAGTTACAATCACCTAACTAACACCCCAGACACGCGACACAACAGGACAAAGATTAAAGTGAACAAGAAATGGATTTATTTACATAATACAAAAATAAGGCAAATCAAATCTCCAATCCAATACTACAGCGCACGGCCGTACCAATGCAAGGGCCGTACCATCAATACCATCAGATCAATATAGATTATAGTCAAGACACAAGCCTTGTCATGCCATACAGCATAGAACCATACAGTCAGTAATTATAGTCAAGACACAATCCTTGTCATGCCATACAGTCAGTAATTTAAATTTAGTTATCAAGCAAAACCCTGCACTGACGACAATTCCCAATCCTTCTCAAACCATCCTTCAATGAACGGCCTTACCCATCAGAATCTGTTCACACTATGTGAATATATCAAAAAATGTCATACTAAAAATATAACCATGAACGGAAAAATAGGTGGCTGTTGCGTCACCATACAGCGAGGCAGTGGCGACACCTATATCACTGTTTCATAATTCGGTCTTTTGGGGTTATCTTTCCCTACTGTCTCGGCTTGAAGTCGGTTTGGGGTAGTTCCGGTTCAAAATTAGAATTAAAAAATGGAAGTTACCTACCTTAAACAACAACTATATTTTGTTCTTATCTTCAAGTCTTAGGGTATTAATGTGGTCGTATCAAGTAAACAAATAAGAACATAACTGTTTATAGTCAACGAATGTAAACACTTTAAGAAAGAAACATGAAACAGGACAATCTACAAAGTGATAACTGAGCAATTAAACACCCCTCTATTTCAATTACGGAGCAACCATGCCGTGTTTACAGCATTTCCTAACCGAAACTAAGTGTCATAACGGGCACACAACTCGTCTGTTACTTCCGTTTTCATTTCGAAACAGTGCTATAGGATACGATATAAACGAGTGGCTGTTGCGTCACCCTACGGTGAGGCAGCGACGCCCTTTCACTCTCTTTGTTTCCACTCACACCATATTCACACAAACTGTCAACAGCAAAGGGCTCACAAGAGCTGCTGACAAACACTATGTTCTATAAATGAATACCGAGGAATGAAGTCCGACGACTGTAGACGGAAGACAAAGATCGATGACTGTAGACTGAAGACCGAATAATAGATACTTCCGTTGGTGTACTATAACCAGAATTGGTTCTTATGCCAACGTACCGGATGCAGATGCAGATACTGAAGACCGTTCACTCTAAAAGTTGTGCATCATAACGGCACTAACTCATTCACTTAGGTTACCTCAAGCACATAAAGTAACCATCCCCACAATGCATACACAGCACTGAAGTACTCAATGATGCACAAATTACTGATGCGCTGAGCGCTCTGAAGAACTAATGTTGCCAGAAACTAGCTGAAACACAGCTGGCCTACACAACGTTGTACTGCTGGAGAAACGCTGTCCAAGGTACACAGGCCCTGGCACCAGAAACAGCAAAACAGCAACTGCCGCAACGGCTCGCCTTGGCGTAACAAAGGGAGGCAACCGCAGCAACGTAACTGGACCTGACTCCTACAGGCGAGAGGCAAACGAAGAGGGGGAGAACACTGCCAGCATACAGCAGGGACCAAACTCACGCGACAAGGGGTAAGGTAACGACGCCCTAAAAACAAAACATTTTGTTATTGTCTGAGCAACCATTGCATCAATAGTGGCTCTCAGTTTGTAATTCGTTCAAGCTTAGTGCAGAAGATCAGCTGACGATTGATGTTGTTTTCAAGAACTTTGATGAACATGTACGTCCTACTGTGAATGTTATCAATGAAGGTGCACGTTTTCATGCTAGAAACCAAAAACCTGAACAGAACATTGAACAGTATGTGCGTGCCTTGTATGAGTTGACAGAGAAAGCTAACTATCCAGACAAAGAAGAGGCCATTAGAGACAGTAACCCTACCAATAATACTCTATTATTGGTAGCCTACACACACTGTCAATTCACCCTACGAGTGACCAACCAAATTCAAGTGAAATCTACATTCCACGGCCAACTCTTTCTGCCAACAACATGCACGCCCCGGAATGCTGAAGAAGCCCACGGGATGTGGGAGAAATATTCAAGTGAGTACAAAGTTTGTCTCTGTGGAAGGAAATCACTTATAATATTAAATGCCAAAGACTGGGAGTCTACATTCAAGAACAAAAACAAACACAATGACAAAAAAACTAACAAAACCTTTTTCTTTTTGTCTTCGGTTTTGCCCTTTTTCTTTTTGTCTTCGGTTTCAAAATTCGAATGGATGAAACAATCAAAACGTACCCAGATTCTGTTCCTGTGTGTCTATCAAAATAGTACTCTATTTTGTAAAAAAAGAAAAAGTCAATTCACACACAATTTAGATTAAAACTTGCTTTCTCACCCAGTCTAACAATGTGTGTAAGAAAACTAATTGACATGTACACGCACGTAAAAGCAGGAGTTAGAATTGGGGGTAGGATTTGGGTTTCTGGTTAGGGTTAGGGATTACACTTCAGAGTACACTTAGGGTTTGGACTAGGGTTAGGATTATATCTTTATGTCATACAGACGGATAGATTATATGACAGGGACACATAGAGACGGGGAAATAATAGAGACACAATTAATGACACAGGGAGACAGGGACACCACTAGAGGGGACACATAAAGGGGGACATAAATTAATAGAGAAACAGGGACACATAGAGATGGGGACTTATGACAATTAATGACACATAGAGATGGGACACATAGGGAATGGACATAGAGATGGGGACACACAGAGACACAATTAATAGACACATAGAGACACAATTAATGACACATAGAGATGGGGACACATAGAGACACAATTAAGACACATAGGATGGGGACATATAGAGACACAATTAATGACACATAGAGATGGGGACACATAGAGACACAATTAATGGCACATAGAGATGGGGACACATAGAGACACAATTAATGACACATAGAGATGGGGACACATAGAGACACAATTAATGACACAGAGAGATGGGGACACACAGAGACACAATTAATGACACATAGAGATGGGGACATATAGAGACACAATTAATGACACAGAGAGATGGGGACACATAGAGACACAATTAATGACACATAGAGATGGGGACACATAGAGACACAATTAATGACACATAGAGATGGGGACATATAGAGACACAATTAATGACACATAGAGATGGGGACACATAGAGACACAATTAATGGCACATAGAGATGGGGACACATAGAGACACAATTAATGACACATAGAGATGGGGACACATAGAGACACAATTAATGACACATAGAGATGGGGACATATAGAGACACAATTAATGACACATAGAGATGGGGACACATAGAGACACAATTAATGACACATAGAGATGGGGACACATAGAGACACAATTAATGACACATAGAGATGGGGACACATAGAGACACAATTAATGACACAGAGAGATGGGGACACACAGAGACACAATTAATGACACATAGAGATGGGGACACATAGAGACACAATTAATGACACATAGAGATGGGGACACATAGAGACACAATTAATGACACATAGAGATGGGGACATATAGAGACACAATTAATGACACATAGAGATGGGGACACATAGAGACACAATTAATGGCACATAGAGATGGGGACACATAGAGACACAATTAATGACACATAGAGATGGGGACATATAGAGACACAATTAATGGCACAGAGAGATGGGGACACATAGAGACACAATTAATGACACATAGAGATGGGGACACATAGAGACACAATTAATGACACATAGAGATGGGGACACATAGAGACACAATTAATGACACATAGAGATGGGGACACATAGAGACACAATTAATGGCACATAGAGATGGGGACATATAGAGACACAATTAATGACACATAGAGATGGGGACACATAGAGACACAATTAATGACACATAGAGATGGGGACATATAGAGACACAATTAATGACACATAGAGATGGGGACACATAGAGACACAATTAATGACACATAGAGATGGGGACACATAGAGACACAATTAATGACACATAGAGATGGGGACACATAGAGACACAATTAATGACACATAGAGATGGGGACACATAGAGACACAATTAATGACACATAGAGATGGGGACATATAGAGACACAATTAATGACACATAGAGATGGGGACACATAGAGACACAATTAATGGCACATAGAGACGGGGACACATAGAGACACAATTAATGACACATAGAGATGGGGACACATAGAGACACAATTAATGACACATAGAGATGGGGACATATAGAGACACAATTAATGACACAGAGAGATGGGGACATATAGAGACACAATTAATGACACAGAGAGATGGGGACATATATAGACACAATTAATGGCACATAGAGATGGGGACATATAGAGACACAATTAATGACACAGAGAGATGGGGACATATATAGACACAATTAATGGCACAGAGAGATGGGGACATATAGAGACACAATTAATGACACAGAGAGACAGGGACATATATAGACACAATTAATGACACAGAGAGATGGGGACATATAGAGACACAATTAATGACACAGAGAGACAGGGGACACATAGAGACACAATTAATGACACAGAGAGACAGGGACACATAGAGACACAATTAATGACACAGAGAGACAGGGACACATAGAGACACAATTAATGGCACAGAGAGATGGGGACACATAGAGACACAATTAATGACACATAGAGATGGGGACATATAGAGACACAATTAATGACACATAGAGATGGGGACATATAGAGACACAATTAATGACACAGAGAGATGGGGACACATAGAGACACAATTAATGACACATAGAGATGGGGACATATAGAGACACAATTAATGACACATAGAGATGGGGACATATAGAGACACAATTAATGACACATAGAGATGGGGACACATAGAGACACAATTAATGGCACATAGAGATGGGGACACATAGAGACACAATTAATGACACATAGAGATGGGGACACATAGAGACACAATTAATGGCACAGAGAGATGGGGACACATAGAGACACAATTAATGACACATAGAGATGGGGACACATAGAGACACAATTAATGACACATAGAGATGGGGACACATAGAGACACAATTAATGACACATAGAGATGGGGACACATAGAGACACAATTAATGACACAGAGAGATGGGGACATATAGAGACACAATTAATGACACAGAGAGACAGGGACACATAGAGACACAATTAATGGCACAGAGAGATGGGGACACATAGAGACACAATTAATGACACAGAGAGACAGGGACACATAGAGACACAATTAATGACACAGAGAGACAGGGACACATAGAGACACAATTAATGGCACAGAGAGATGGGGACACATAGAGACACAATTAATGACACATAGAGATGGGGACATATAGAGACACAATTAATGACACATAGAGATGGGGACACATAGAGACACAATTAATGACACAGAGAGACAGGGACATATATAGACACAATTAATGACACAGAGAGATGGGGACATATAGAGACACAATTAATGACACAGAGAGACAGGGACACATAGAGACACAATTAATGACACATAGAGATGGGGACACATAGAGACACAATTAATGACACATAGAGATGGGGACATATAGAGACACAATTAATGGCACAGAGAGATGGGGACACATAGAGACACAATTAATGACACATAGAGATGGGGACACATAGAGACACAATTAATGACACATAGAGATGGGGACATATAGAGACACAATTAATGACACATAGAGATGGGGACATATAGAGACACAATTAATGACACATAGAGACACAATTAATGACAGAGAGATGGGGACACATAGAGACACAATTAATGACACAGAGAGATGGGGACACATAGAGACACAATTAATGACACATAGAGATGGGGACATATAGAGACACAATTAATGACACATAGAGATGGGGACACATAGAGACACAATTAATGACACAGAGAGACAGGGACATATATAGACACAATTAATGACACATAGAGATGGGGACATATAGAGACACAATTAATGGCACAGAGAGATGGGGACATATAGAGACACAATTAATGACACATAGAGATGGGGACACATAGAGACACAATTAATGGCACATAGAGATGGGGACACATAGAGACACAATTAATGACACAGAGAGATGGGGACACATAGAGACACAATTAATGACACATAGAGATGGGGACATATAGAGACACAATTAATGACACATAGAGATGGGGACACATAGAGACACAATTAATGACACATAGAGATGGGGACACATAGAGACACAATTAATGGCACATAGAGATGGGGACACATAGAGACACAATTAATGACACATAGAGATGGGGACACATAGAGACACAATTAATGACACATAGAGATGGGGACACATAGAGACACAATTAATGGCACATAGAGATGGGGACACATAGAGACACAATTAATGACACATAGAGATGGGGACACATAGAGACACAATTAATGACACATAGAGACGGGGACACATAGAGACACAATTAATGACACATAGAGACGGGGACATATAGAGACACAATTAATGACACAGAGAGACAGGGACACATAGAGACACAATTAATGGCACAGAGAGATGGGGACATATAGAGACACAATTAATGACACAGAGAGATGGGGACATATAGAGACACCATTAATGACACAGAGAGATGGGGACATATAGAGACACAATTAATGACACATAGAGACGGGGACATATTGAGACACCATTAATGACACAGAGAGATAGGGACACATAGAGACGGGGACATATAGAGACACAATTAATGACACAGAGAGACAGGGACACATAGAGACACAATCAATGACACAGAGAGATAGGGACACATAGAGACGGGGACATATAGAGACACAATTAATGACACATAGAGACGGGGACACATAGAGACGGGGACATATTGAGACACCATTAATGACACAGAGAGATAGGGACACATAGAGACGGGGACAAATAGAGACACAATTAATGACACAGAGAGACAGGGACACATAGAGACACAATTAATGACACAGAGAGATAGGGACACATAGAGACGGGGACATATAGAGACACAATTAATGACACATAGAGACGGGGACACATAGAGACGGGGACATATTGAGACACCATTAATGACACAGAGAGATAAGGACACATAGAGACTGGGACATATAGAGACACAATTAATGACACATAGAGACGGGGACACATAGAGACGGGGACATATAGAGACACAATTAATGACACAGAGAGATGGGGACACAGGGACACGGGGACATATAGAGACACAATTAATGACACAGAGAGACGGGGACACATAGAGACGGGGACATAATAGAGACACAATTAATGACACATAGAGACGGGGACACATAGAGACGGGGACATATTGAGACACCATTAATGACACAGAGAGATAGGGACACATAGAGACGGGGACATATAGAGACACAATTAATGACACATAGAGACGGGGACACATATAGACGGGGACATAATAGAGACACAATTAATGACACATAGAGACGGGGACACATATAGACGGGGACATAATAGAGACACAATTAATGACACATAGAGACGGGGACACATATAGACGGGGACATAATAGAGACACAATTAATGACAGAGAGACAGGGACACATAGAGACACAATTAATGACACAGGGAGATAGGGACACATATAGACACAATTCATGACACAGGGAGATAGGAACACATATAGACGGGGACATAATAGAGACACAATTAATGACAGAGAGACAGGGACACATAGAGACACAATTAATGACACAGGGAGATAGGGACACATATAGACACAATTCATGACACAGGGAGATAGGGACACATATAGACGGGGACATAATAGAGACACAATTAATGACACAGGGAGATAGGGACACATAGAGACACAATTAATGACACAGAGAGACAGGGACACATAGAGACACAATTAATGACACAGGGAGATAGGGACACATATAGACGAGGACATAATAGAGACACAATTAATGACAGAGAGACAGGGACACATAGAGACGGGGACATATAGAGACACAATTAATGACACAGAGAGATAGGGACACATAGAGACACAATTAATGACACAGAGAGACAGGGACACATAGAGACACAATTAATGACACAGAGAGATAGGGACACACAGAGACACAATTAATGACACAGAGAGACAGGGACACATAGAGACACAATTAATGACACAGAGAGACGGGGACATATAGAGACACAATTAATGACACAGAGAGACAGGGACACATAGAGACACAATTAATGACACAGAGAGACAGGGACACATAGAGACACAATTAATGACACAGAGAGACGGGGACATATATAGACACAATTAATGACACAGAGAGACAGGGACACATATAGACACAATTAATGACACAGAGAGACAGGGACACATAGAGACACAATTAATGACACAAAGAGATGGGGACACATAGAGACACAATTAATGACACAGAGAGATGGGGACACATAGAGACACAATTAATGACACAGAGAGACAGGGACACATAGAGACACAATTAATGACACAGAGAGACGGGGACACATAGAGACACAATTAATGACACAGAGAGACAGGGACACATAGAGACACAATTAATGACACAGAGAGATAGGGACACATAGAGACGGGGACATATATAGACACAATTAATGACACAGGGAGATAGGGACACATAGAGACACAATTAATGACACATAGAGATAGGGGCACATAGAGACGGGGACATATATAGACACAATTAATGACACAGGGAGATAGGGACACATAGAGACACAATTAATGACACAGAGAGATAGGGGCACATAGAGACGGGGACAT
>CM065700.1:24507100-24512100 GCA_017654935.2 Phymorhynchus buccinoides | reverse complement strand
ATTAACTAGCCCTGGCTTTCTTTATCATATTTGTTGTTTGATTTTGTATTGTTTGGAGTGAGAGTTCGAGAACCAGGTGTGATGCTTGCTTTGTCTAAGAGTTAATTTTTTAATTTATTTCACATCGTATTATCTGAACACCAGCATGTAGCAGCATTGCATAACGATAACCAATACGGTCAATTGAGGAATGCTGTCTGACAGCATTGTGTAATGTAAGGTACATTTCCGCGGTGAACGCTAATCAAGAACAATACCAGTGGAGAGGACGTTAAAAATATATTGTGCATGGTAATTTGGTAATAAACCATGTGAGCCAAACGCCACACGCGTATCTAAAACAACAACAAGAGGCAAAGCCTGCAAGGCTCACGTCTGATTTTTATTACTATAGCAGGCATGGGAATTCCCATGACAATTCCCATGCCTGTATAGAGAGAATACTGTTATGTAGACACTTGTGCATCTGAAAACAGAATTAATTTTTATTTTACTGTGTAAATTAAAATTATTTCTATGCACCCCTACCCCTTTCTTTAAAATTTAATTATATGTATGCGCATGTAACATAGTGGAGCCCTATTTTTATTTTTGGCAAACAAGTAAAATTGAAAAGCATATTGACCAAGCTTTCAGAAAAAACATAGTGACCAATCCCCCGCCCCCCACCCCCCCGCCGGGGTAAGGGGGGTCTATGGACACCTGTAGTAGGCCTAGTCTTTGCCTGTGGGTCTAAGCCTCTTACTCTTAGAAAATTAATAATTGAAGTTGCGTGATCTGTTACTGTTTTAAACTGATTGTTCATGCGATGAAAACTTGTTCCACATCATCTACATTTCTGTAAGATATTTTATATTAGTCCTAATATTTTATTTTCGTTTCGTTAATTTCCCCCCCCCCCCCCCCCCTCTGCCACAAAGCAAAGGTCAAGGTCACAGCCAGCTGTACAGTCTTTGCTCATGGTGATCAATCGTCTAGGCCTAACAAAGGATTCGTACGTCGAAGGCAGTGAAATCGACGAACCCTGGATTTTCCGTATATTTTTTTTCAAGACTGAAATGAATGTGGGCTAAATGTTAAGTACGTCGTCTTGATTATGAGGTAAGGCATGGACTCTAGGCCTAGGCCTTGTTGCCGGAAGTGCAGTAGGCTAAGTTATGCGCAGAGATGATGTGCAAATGAACACGAACAACCGTTACTCAAAGGCGCAAATAAAGCTAAACAACCGGGCCGTCAACGCACACACTCGGTACATCCATTTGTTACAGAAAATATAAGTTGACGACGTTAAAATGTACCTATTTGTACACACCTGAAGTCTTGTGTTTCTTTTTAAAGAGCGTTTTTGTATATCTAATGGAGAGTCTTCTTTCCAGTATACATGTATCTCCTACTCGGTACAACACAACAGTTACAGTAATCTCTGCAACAAATGATTTTCTTTCTTTTGTTCCTTACCGATGTATCTGACTGCTTTGATCGCCATGACTTGAAGGCTCACGTCAAAATCAAGTATCCTGCTAACTTTAACCCTCTAACATCTTATGTTTTTTTGAGAAAATGACAACGTTAAAGTTTCAGTGGAGAGTGAGAGTCTTCTTTAGTTTGAAGAGTGTGACTGAGTCAAGGTTAAAGGTTGCACAACAGTAATCTCTGCAACAAATGATTATCTTTATTTTGTTCTTTATCAATGTATCTGACTGCTTTGATCGTCGTGACTTGAAGGCTCACGTCAAAATCAAGTATCCTGCTAACTTTAACCCTCTAACGCCTTATATGTTTAGAGAAAATGACAACGTTAAGGTTTGAGTTAAGGTTAAAGGTCGGGGCCACGGACGCAACACACACACACACACACACACACACACACACACACACACACACACACACACACACACACACAGACACACAACCGAACATGTACGATACTATAGACTCACTTTGTTTTAAAAAAACGACGTGAGCCAAAAACAATGGCAGACAACAAGGACAATTCTCGGTTGGCATGCTAACATAATGAAGAAAATACTAAAAAAAAAGAAACAATTGAACGGTATCAGGCAAATAAATACACACACACACACACACACACACACACACGCACACACACACGCACGCACGCACGCACGCACGCACGCACGCACGCACGCACGCGCGCGCGCGCGCGCTCATTCGCATGCACATCACACAACCATAAATAGATACACAAAATAACGAAGTAATATTACAACGCAATTAATTTTCGCAACAGAAACGTTTAACTATACTGCAACAAGAACCAGCAGCACCTTGTCTCCAATTAACCACTCATGTTAGATAGGACGTATGGCTGCTCTCGTGTTGGTAGAGCAGGTACGTCACTTCGGTCGTTTCTTAAGATAGCGTGCATAATAAAATAATGAAATAGTGAGGCCAAGAGAGGAGATAACGAAAGAGAGAGAGAGAGAGAGAGACAGAGACAGAGAAAGAGAGAGAGAGAGAGATCACACCATTTGGTTCCTTGCGCATGCTTTCCAATGCTTTCTATGTAATCATTAATAATTTCCCCAGATGGAATAGAATAGTATCTACTTTGTTGTTTCCTGTTCGTGCATAAGTGTGTGCGCGTGTGTGTATGTGTGCGTGCGTGCGTGTGGGTGTGTGGCTGTGTGTGTGAAAAGGGGGGGGGGGGGGCGGACTGCTGAGCCGGAGGAATTAGAGAGCATAACATAATCAGGATGAAAAGGAACAATGGGAGATGTGAAGGTTGGAGGTAAGAAGGACAGAAAGAATAGGAGTGGGGACGCATAGAGACAAGGTGGATAAAATAGACAAGAATGTTTGTTCCCTGCTCCTTATCTTCTCCTCTATTTATCAGTACTCCTCTCTTCTTTCTCCTTATCTTCTCCTCTATTTATCAGTACTCCTCTCTTCTTTCTCCTTATCTTCTCCTCTATTTATCAGTACTCCTCTCTTCTTTCTCCTTACTCCTCTCTTCTTTCTCCTTATTCTCCTCTATTTATCAGTACTCCTCTCTTCTTTCTCCTTATCTTCTCCTCTATTTATCAGTACTCCTCTCTTCTTTCTCCTTATCTCCTCCTCTATTTATCAGTACTCCTCTCTTCTTTCTCCTTATCTCCTCCTCTATACTTATCAGTACTCCTCTCTTCTTTCTCCTACTCCTCTCTCCTCCTCTATTTATCAGTACTCCTCTCTTCTTTCTCCTTATCTTCTCCTCTATTTATCAGTACTCCTCTCTTCTTTCTCCTTATCTCCTCCTCTACTTATCAGTACTCCTCTCTTCTTTCTCCTCCTCTATTATCAGTACTCCTCCTCTCCTTATCTTATCAGTACTCCTCTCTTCTTTCAGTACCCTCTCTTCTATCAGTACTCCTCTCTCTTTCTCCTTATCTTCCTCTATCAGTACTCCTCTCTTCTTTCTCCTTATCTCCTCCTCTATTTATCAGTACTCCTCTCTTCTTTCTCCTTATCTTCTCCTCTATTTATCAGTACTCCTCTCTTCTTTCTCCTTATCTCCTCCTCTATTTATCAGTACTCCTCTCTTCTTTCTCCTTATCTCCTCCTCTATTTATCAGTACTCCTCTCTTCTTTCTCCTTATCTCCTCCTCTATTTATCAGTACTCCTCTCTTCTTTCTCCTTATCTCCTCCTCTATTATCATCAGTACAGTCCTCTCTTCTTTCTCCTTATCTCCTCCTCTATTTATCAGTACTCCTCTCTTCTTTCTCCTTATCTCCTCCTCTATTTATCAGTACTCCTCTCTTCTTTCTCCTTATCTCCTCCTCTATTTATCAGTACTCCTCTCTTCTTTCTCCTTATCTCCTCCTCTATTTATCAGTACTCCTCTCTTCTTTCTCCTTATCTCCTCCTCTATTTATCAGTACTCCTCTCTTCTTTCTCCTTATCTTCTCCTCTATTTATCAGTACTCCTCTCTTCTTTCTCCTTATCTCCTCCTCTATTTATCAGTACTCCTCTCTTCTTTCTCCTTATCTACTCTCCTCTATTTATCAGTACTCCTCTCTTCTTTCTCCTTATCTCCTCCTCTATTTATCAGTACTCCTCTCTTCTTTCTCCTTATCTCCTCCTCTATTTATCAGTACTCCTCTCTTCTTTCTCCTTATCTTCTCCTCTATTTATCAGTACTCCTCTCTTCTTTCTCCTTATCTCCTCCTCTATTTATCAGTACTCCTCTCTTCTTTCTCCTTATCTCCTCCTCTATTTATCAGTACTCCTCTCTTCTTTCTCCTATCTTCTCCTCTATCTACTCCTCCTCTATTTATCAGTACTCCTCTCTTCTTTCTCCTATCTTCTCCTCTATTTATCAGTACTCCTCTCTTCTTTCTCCGTATCTCCTCCTCTATTTATCAGTACTCCTCTCTTCTTTCTCCTTATCTCCTCCTCTATTTATCAGTACTCCTCTCTTCTTTCTCCTTATCTCCTCCTCTATTTATCAGTACTCCTCTCTTCTTTCTCCGTATCTCCTCCTCTATTTATCAGTACTCCTCTCTTCTTTCTCCGTATCTCCTCCTCTATTTATCAGTACTCCTCTCTTCTTTCTCCTTATCTCCTCCTCTATTTATCAGTACTCCTCTCTTCTTTCTCCTTATCTCCTCCTCTATTTATCAGTACTCCTCTCTTCTTTCTCCTTATCCCCTCCTCTATTTATCAGTACTCCTCTCTTCTTTCTCCTTATCTCCTCCTCTATTTATCAGTACTCCTCTCTTCTTTCTCCTTATCTCCTCCTCTATTTATCAGTACTCCTCTCTTCTTTCTCCTTATCTCCTCCTCTATGTATCAGTACTCCTCTCTTCTTTCTCCTTATCTCCTCCTCTATGTATCAGTACTCCTCTCTTCTTTCTCCTTATCTCCTCCTCTATGTATCAGTACTCCTCTCTTCTTTCTCCTTATCTCCTCCTCTGTTTATTTTATTCTACTTCTCTAGCTCTCTTCTTCTTCTTCTACTTCTTCCTCTCCTCCCTCCCTTCCTTCTTCTCATCCTG
>CM065700.1:24489600-24502100 GCA_017654935.2 Phymorhynchus buccinoides | reverse complement strand
TACTTTTAGTATTAGTGTGTTGTGTTATGATTATATGCAATGCATTCTCTAATATGTATTCATTTTGATAGAGATGTATGGTGAGGATGCGTGGGCCAGTTTGTTAGAAATGTTTGTACGAATGGTGAGTGAAAAGCGCATTGAGTTGCTTTGCAAGATTATGCGCTATATAAGCATTATTAATTATTATTATTATTATTAGACGACTCCCTCCTTTACCGGGATGTACACCCTTAATTGGTGGGGTGTACACCCTTAATCAATGGGTTTACACCCTTAACTGGGAGACATTTCTGCCGCTCGGCGACATTAAAATCCCACGTGGCATATTTTGTTGTGATACGATGTCTTTTATTATTAGTATTAGACCCCCTCCTCTACTGAGATGTACACCCGTAATCAGTGGGGTGTACACCCTTAACTCGGAGACATGTCTACCGCTCGGCGACATTAAAATCCCACGTAGCATAATTTGTACTGCAGTGTCTTCTACTCATCTTTTTACACCCCCACACAAAATTTGGAGTGATTCTATACAGTATTTCACGAGATATAGGAGGGTGAAGAAAAACGGAAACATGTCTGCCGCTCGATGACATTGTATTTCCGAGGGATAATTTATGTACGAATGTGTTATGCTCTTCGTGTCACATCCTGACACAAACTTTGAAGGGAATCTGTCTTCTAGTTCACGAGATACAGCTTGGACAAGAAATATATAGTGCAAAGAAGGAAACTTCGGTTTTCAAGGTCACACTTCAAGGTCAAGGGCAGCATGGCGATAATTTATGCTCGGATGTTTTCTACTCTGGTTTATGCAGTACCACACACAATCTGAAGCGCTTCTGTCAAAGTACAAATGTGGAAAATATGGCTTAAAACCCAATTTTTAGACCCCTACCACTTTCAAGGCCTACCGATCTCCTGGACCTTGACATTGACCTTGATCGGTATGCCATCATCAGAACGGCCATAAGCCAAAGTACCTACATGCCAAATATGAAGACTCTAAGACCGACGGTGTGGAAGTTATGGCCCCTTAAAAGTGATAGTGTGCCATGGTCTTTTCTGCAAAAATGTCTACGATTTTTTAATTTTGGGCCTGATTTAATTCGATGGGTCCAAACGTTTTATTGTAACATTACAACGTCTGTTTCTGTAAATGGACAATACACTCCTTGGTTTTCCATAAAAAGAGGAGTGAGACAAGGGGATCCATTTTCACCGTATTTGTATTTGCTATGTGCTGAACTTCTTTCATTAATGATTCGAAAAAATTGTCAACATAAAAGGTATTAAAATCAAAGGTAAAGAACATTTACTATCACAATTTGCTGATGACACTGCACTGTGTTTAGATGGTAGTGAAAGATCCTTTCTGGAAGCAATATCTATTTTAAACGAATTTGCAGAAATTTCTGGCCTAAAGATTAATTTTGAAAAAAACTAAGGTAGTTTGGATAGGAAGTAGAAAAAAATGTAACATTAGATACATGAGAGACCAAAACTTCGTGTGGGAACCAGGCGAATTTAGTATTTTGGGAATAAAATTTTCAACAGATATTGATAATATTGTGAACATAAACTTTGAAAATAAGCTCCTAGAAATGAGAATAATAATTAATTATTGGAATAAGCGACAATTATCACCTTTCGGAAGGGTTACTGTGTTGAAAACTCTTGTTCTTTCGAAAATCATACATTTGTTAATAAATCTTCCAGATCCTTCCGAAAAGTTTCTTTATGAATTGGATTAAGATTTTTTTGCATTCTTATGGAACAAGAAACAAAGTAAAATAAAAAAGCTGATAGTAACTAAAACAATATAAAGAGGGAGGACAGAATGATAAATATCCGAACATTTTAAGTTGGTTAAGAAGACTATTAACTGAATCACATTTGAGAGAATTTACAATTAACTTGTATCCAGATTTACAGAAACTTGAAAACCTTGGTGCAGAATATGCAAACTATCTTATGCTAAATATTGACAATCCCTTCTGGAGAGATGTCCTGAAGCATTATAAAAATCTATTTTTGAAATATCAAGCAACTGATATACACGAATTTACACGAATTTATGGCAGAATATATTCACTATAATCCAAACATATTAAGAGCTAATGCTGTAATTTATATAAGAGAATGGTACAATAATGGAATTTATCAGGTTAAACAACTAGTTGACGAGACTGGTCACTTTTTAAACTACCGCAACTTTTTGTTAAGATACCCAGACGTTAGAATTGATTTTCTAACGTATGAAGGTATATTGAATGCTGTAAAACACTACTGTCAAAAGCTTAATGTAAATTTAACGCCGAGGTATAAGCTGTTTGACAATAAAATTTGGTTTTGTATTAAAAAGGGAAATACATTTGTTCAAGCTAAACTAAATGAAAATAACGCTACCCCTACTGCAATCTCAAAATGGAACAACTTATACGAAAACTTAAATTGGACTAAAATATTCTCCCATCCCTACAAAATTACTGATGACATACAATTACGATGGTTTCAAATCAGTCTTCTACACCGACTTCTCCCAACCGAAAAAATATCTCTACATCTGCAAAATAACAGACTCGACTCTGTAACTTTTGTAAAAATACCGAACAGACAATACCCCATATGTTATATGATTGCAATATTGTTCAACAGTTTTGGGTTAACTTACAGCAATTCTTAAATGTGAATTGCCAACATTGTCAAGATTTCCAATTTAATAAAGAGCTTGTTTTGTTTGGTACAAAAGAAAACATATACACTGATGCAGGTCTTGACTGGATCATTTTGTATACGAAATGTTTCATATATAAATGTAAATTGCAAGATATAAACCTAGTGTTTCAAACCTTTTGTGCAATGCTAAAAAATAGATACTGTCTAGAGGAACATAGATCATTTGTTAATGGAAAATATGTATGTTTTAGACAAAAATGGTTCCCATACAAACCTTTGGTTATGTGATTGTCGCCCCCGGCTGCTATTTCTTCTGTTTTTCATTATTTGTTTCACGATTCAATCAATTGAAATAGGCCAGTATATTTTGTTAAAGATAGTCCACGTGTACTTTCAAATTAAGCTTGAACCTTGTCTTTTTCCACTCCACAATGTTAACATATATTGAAATAAGATAGGGTGAATGTGTGCCTCTCTCTCTCTCTCTCTCTCTCTCTCTCTCTCTCTCTCTCTCTCTCTCTCTCTCTCTCTCTCTCTCTGTGTGTGTGCGTGTATGGTTACACGCATGTATGCCCGCACAAGTATTAACAACTATACATGCGCGTATGTAATTCTATAAATTCGTATTTCAACCTGTCTTTATCACAACACCTGCTTTGCTACCTTTATGTATGTGTAATTCTATGCCTTGCCATGTTTGTATTCTATGTTCGTATATGTACCAAGGTACTACCTTTATGTTCAAATCTGTATGTGTAATATCATGCCTTGCCATGTTTGTATTCTATGTTCGTATATGTACCATGGACAGATGGGAAGACTGGGCGTTGCCTAAAATCTTTATCCTTGAAAAATAAAGTTAAAGTTTTCAAGTTTTCAAGTTCTCTCTCTCTCTCTCTCTCTCTCTCTCTCTCTCTCTCTCTCTCTCTCTCTCTCTCTCTCTCTCTCTCTCTCTCTCTCTCTCTCTCTCTCTCTCTCTCTCTCTCCCTCTGTGCGTGTACGTGTGTGTATGCGTATGTAAACTTGTGCAATTGTGTTGTATGCTTATGTATGCTTTTTCTTATTTTGTTTATTTTTCAATATATTTTCAACAAAAGTATTATGATAATATAAGAAAAGAAAACATTAGGTGAGCGATTAACACTTATGTTTCATTTTTCAGTTATGTTTGTGTATTATGTTTTATGCAAATTGCGTGAAAAAAATGTTCAATAACAAATCATATAAAAAAAGTACAAATGTGGACAATATGGCTTAAAATCCAATTTTTAGACCCCTAGCACTTTCAAGGCCTACCGATCTCACCGACCGTGACCTTGACCTTGATCGGTATGCCATCATCAGAACGGCCATAAGCCAAAGTACCTACATGCCACATTTGAAGACTCTAAGACCAGCGGTGTGGAAGTTATGGCCCCTTAAAGGTTTTCGGTTTTCAAGGTCATACGCCAAGGTCAAGGTCACCATGGCGATAATGTATGTACGGATGCCGTCCTCTCATGGTGACACACCACCACACAAAAGTTGAAGCGATTCGGTCAAGTGGCTCGGGAGATATCCTTGGGACAGACAGAAAGAAAACACCCAAACAAAACAAACGAGATACAGCTTGGACAAGAAATATATAGCGCAAAGAAGGAAATTTCGGTTTTCAAGGTCACATTTCAAGGTCAAGGTCAGCATGGCGATAATTTATGCTCGGATGTTTTCTACTCTAGGTTATACAGTACTACACACAATCTGAAGCGCTTCTGTCAAGTACAAATGTGGAAAATATGGCTGAAAACCCAGTTTTTAGACCCCTACCACTTTCAAGGCCTACCGATCTCCTGGACCTTGACCTTGCCCTTGATCGGTATGCCATCATCAGAACGTCCATAAGCCAAAGTACCTACATGCCAAATTTGAAGACTCTAAGACCGACGGTGTGGAAGTTATGGCCCCTTAAAAATGTTCGGTTTTCAAGGTCATACGCCAAGGTCAAGGTTAGGACGGCACATTTGTTTGCGCGGATGCCTTCCTCTCATGGTAACACACCAACACACAAAATGTGAAGCGATTCGGTCAAGCGGTTCGGGAGATATCTTTGGGACAGACAGAAAAACAACAACAAAAAAGCAACAACAAAGAAACATACACGAACGAAAATAGACTCCTTTGCGATCGTAGACAAAGGACAAAAAAAGAAAAAAGAAGGGCATCGCCGAGCGGCAGATATGTCCTTTGCCGGTTACGCCCTGTACATGCCCCGCCCTGTACCTCCCTTCCCCCTCACATCTTAGGTCCCCGTCCTCCTTGTGACCTTTGGACCTACACACCCTTGACTTGGTGCAAATCGTTTTCCGGGATGCACACCCTTAATTGGTGGGGTGCACACCCTTAACACTGAGACATGTCTGCCACTTGGCGACATTTAAGCCCCACGTGGCACATTTCAAGGCCTACATATCTCCCTTTCAAGGCCTACCTATCTCCCTGACCTTGACCTTGATCGGTATGCCATCATCAGAACGGGCATAAGCCAAAGTACCTCCATGCCAAATTTGAAGACTCTAAGACCAACGGTGTGGACGTTACGGCCCCTTAAATATTTTCGGTTTTCAAGGTCATACGCCAAGGTCAAGGTCACGATGGCAATCATTGATGCGCGGATGCCTTCCTCCCATGGTGACACACGAGCACACACAATTTGAAGCGACTCGGTCAAGCGGCTCTGGAGATATCCTTGGGACAGACAGAAAAGAAAACAAGGGCATCGCTGAGCGGCAGATATGTCCTTTGCCGGTTACACCCTGTACATGCCCCACCCTATACCTCCCTTCCCCCTCACATCTTAGGTCCCCGTCCTCCTTGTGACCTTTGGGTGAAGCACCTACACACCCTTGACTGGGTGCAAATCGTTTTCCGGGACGCACACCCTTAATTGGTGGGGTGCACACCCTTAACACTGAGACATGTTTGCCACTCGGCAACATTTCAGCCCCATGTGGCACATTTTGTGCTAGGATGTATTTTACGTTTAGTATTAGACCACCTCCTTTACCGGGATGTACACCCTTAATTAGTGGGGTGTACACCCTTAATGGGGATGCACCATAAACTCAGAGACATGTCTGCCGCTCAGCGACAATAAAATCCCACCTGGCATAATTTGTACTGCAATGTCTTCTACTCTTCTTTTTACACCCACACACAACATTTCACGAGATATAGGAGGGTGAAGAAAAACGGAAACATGTCTGCCGCTCGGCGACATTGTATATTCGAGGGATAATTTATGTATGAATGTGTTATACTCTTAGTGTCACATCCTGACACAACATTGGAAGAGATTATGTCTTCTAGTTCACGAGATACAGCTTGGACAAGAAATATATAGCGCAAAGAAGGAAATTTCGGTTTTCAAGGTCACACTTCAAGGTCAAGGTCAGCATGGCGATAATTTATGGTGGGATGTTTTCTACTCTAGGTTATACAGAACCACACACAATCTGAAGCGCTTCTGTCAATTACAAATGTGGAAAATATGGCTGAAAACCCAATTTTTAGACCCCTACCACATTCAAGGCCTACCGATCTCCCTGACCTTGACCTTGACGTTAATCGGTATGCCATCACCAGAACGGCCATAAGCCCAAGTACCTACATGCCAAGTTTGAAGTCTCTCAGACCAACGGTGTGGAAGTTATGGCCCCTTAAAGAGTTTCGGTTTCCAAGGTCATACGCCAAGGTCAAGATCACGACGGCAATAATCTATGCGCGGATGCCTTCCTCTCATGGTAACACGCCACCACACAAAATGGGAAACGATTCGGGCAAGCGGTTCGGGAGATATCCCTGGGACAGAAAAACCCAATTTTTAGACCCCTACCACTTTCAAGGCGTACCTTGAAGCCATTCGGACAAGCGGTTCGGGAGATATCCTTGGGACAGACAGAAGGGGAAAAAAAGAAAGAAAAAAGAAAAAAGAAACAGACTCGAACGAAAACATACTCCTTTGCAACCTACTTCGTAGATCGGCAAAGGACAAAAAGAAACATGCACGAACGAAAACATACTCGTAGATCGGCAAAGGACAACAACAAACAAACAAAGAAACACACACAAACGAAAACATACTCCATTGCGATCGTAGATCGGCAAAGGACCCCCCCCTCTTCTTTTTGCTTTCTGGCGTCTACTTCTTTCTGCCTTATTGGTCCATTCCCCTGCATTTTTTCTATAAAACCCTTCCACGTTTTTCCTTTTTACAATTTATAACATGCCAGTTTTTTGTTTGTGGCACAAGCCACAAACCTATAACTCACTTTGTCGGTCTGTCGGTCTGTTGGTCGGTCGGTCCAAAATTGTCGCACATATTGTAAAAGAGAAAGAAAAGCGTGCCACAAACGACTGCGAATCCGCGCTTGTTTATTGTACACTGGCAACCACACGTGATAATTGCGCACTTGAGTGGGCACCTGTTGTCCATTCTGAGAGAGAAAAGTTCATTCTGCAGTGCATATTAGCTTATATAGCCTTTTTTTTAATGTATTTTAGCTTACTAGTATGTATTTGTTATCCTTTTTTACTGTTTTTTAACCTGGATCCGATAAATGAGAGTAGCGTGGCTCCACGTTTCCAGCACTGTGTGGACTTATGTGCTATAGGGTATAATAATGGAAGTGTCATGTTATGAATTGTACTACATTTTTTGTTTTCAGGTTTTGTACGTTCTTCAGATTCTTGGATTTGTGTTTTGCTATACGTGGTAGATTTTTATGTGCTGACAGTCCTGAGATAACCATAGCTGTTGACGGGACTATAACAGACTAACTAACTCGGCAAAGGACAATAAAGAAAGCTTATATAGCGAACATTCCAGGCTAACTGCTCATGGCAGGCTAACAGCTATGTCGTGCCATGAGACGTCTTATTAGTGTTATCTTGTTGGTTACCTGCAAAATGAACTGACATAAGCCTACAATGTAAGCTGAGTATTTTATTTACTTATCTTGCCTGTTTTCTCTCTCCGTGTCTCTGTCTCTCTATATCTCTCCTTATTTTAATACATAGCACAGTAGCGGCCATTAATCTAAATAAACGTTATTTTTTTAAATGGCTATTACAAATATGAATGTACATATATGTTATGTGTTATACACATATTTCAATGTATCTGGTCAAGACCTTTAAAAGGAGGTGCTACATGAGGGTATTCAGATCATTACGAGAAAAAAGTCGTTACGATGACGTCATTATGTTAATTTACCCCCCTTCCGACAATGCTATTGTCCTACATTTGTTTTATTTTGCTTCAGTAGAGGTATGGCCTTATGTTAAGCTCAAAATGCAAACTGTTGCTATTAATTTTAGGTCACCGTTAAATTTCAGCTCCATGGACTCTATATTGGATACCAAAGGAAAAAGACCTTATATAAAATAATAGTGTGGCTGATTACACAGAAACTATAATATAATATCTCGAACGTCATAAGGACATAAATATGCGTCTCGTCGGGGTTTAATTAACTTGCCTTTTGTTCTTCTTATGCTGGCGTGGAGGTATTGATTCAGACACTGATATGATTTACAGCCAAGTTCCAAATATAATGAATCCCCAAATCGATAATGTAGACTTTGGTTGTGGTGTTCAGTTTGAACGTTGTTTTAAAAAAAAAGGAAAAGAAGCACACTGCAAATCAGAAAAGAAGCACACTGCTGATCAGAGAGAGAGAGAGAGAGAGAGAGAGAGAGAGAGAGAGAGAGAGAGAGAGAGAGAGAGAGAGAGAGAGAGAGAGAGAGAGAGAGAGAGAGAGAGAACAATCGACCTGCCGACAGACAGACAGATAAACAGATAAGCATACATATTGATGAAGAGAGAGAAAGAGAGACTGAGGCAGACAGTAGAGAAGAGAGAGAGAGAGAGAGAGAGAGAGAGAGAGAGAGAGAGAGAGAGAGAGAGAGAGAGAGAGAGAGAGAGAGAGAGAGAGAGAAGTAGACAGACACAAACACAGAGATAGAAAGACAGAGACAGGGAGACTGAAAAAAGACAATGAAGCAAAACTATCAAATGAAAGAGATCAACAGATTACAAAAGACACCCTAAAGAACTCACCACTTTAACTTATGCTTTTTATTTGTCTTTTGTGGTCTTTGTTAAACTATACCATCGTCAATAATTCCTTTGATGGCTTTACAATAAATAAAAGAGTTCTGAGAGTTAAGAGTTTGAGTCTGAGGTTGAGCTCCTACACAGGAAGTGAAAAGAGAAGAACAAGAATGTCACACGTTAACAACAGTAAAGGCAGGTGACGGCCCTTTACCTAAACGAGAGATGTAGATACTAAAACGACCTTGAAAATGACCTTGATCTTGAAAATGACATCCTGACATCAAATGGATACTAGATACCAGTTACACAAATAAGCGTAAGAAAAGGTTACATTTCATAAGCCTTATACTGTAAAAAGTATTTTAATTTGATCCATTCCACCATCGAAGGCGGCCATATTTATTTTTTGCAAAACATAATAGGCCATAATGGACCAAGCACAATTTGCACGCAATGTTTTTTGAAAATACTAACCCCATGCTTATCACCACACCAAATTTCAAAACACGTGTCAGCAAGTGCACGCTTGTCTCAATTTCCCTCCCAGCTAACAGGAATGATGCTGATAAAAGCTAGATTGAAAAGTTATCGAATGTAGCATTAGTTACGCAGCCACACCCCGACTTCGGAGGATGACTGTGATTATCTTGCTGCTGCTGCATACTGTCATTATCTTACTGTTTCTGCTGCTGACTGTCCCTATCTTGCTGAGTAGATTTCCCATAAAAGCATCCGAGAATCATCCGCGTTGCTAGTTTTCAAGGTCACACGTCAAGGTCATGACCTTGACCCCAAAAGGCACATTTACAATACCCAGCCAACATTCCCACCTGATTTCATCTTGGGAACTCCATTTTTCCGACCCCCCGATCTTCAGGGTCCAGCGATCTCCTTGACCTTGACCTTGATTGGTCAACAATATTCGGAAGGACCATAAGCCTTCATACCAAGTTTCAACATCCTATGTCGACTGGTGCCTGAGATATGGCTAAAATGTATTTTTAGTTTTCAAGGTCATACGACCTTGACACCAAAAAGCACATCTACAGTACCTAGCCTACATGCACATCAAGTTTCATCTTCCTATCTTTATTCCTTCATGGTGATATGCTGTTATCTTGGGAACTCCATTTTTCCGACCCCCCGATTTTCAGGATCCAGCTATCTCCTTGACCTTGACCTTGATTGGTCAACAATATTCGGAAGGACCATAAGCCAAGCCACCTTCATACCAAGTTTCAACATCCTATGTCGACTGGTGCCTGAGATATTGCTAAAAATAGATTTTCAGTGTTCAAGGTCATACGTCAAGGTCATGACCTTGACCTTGACCGTGACACCAAAAGGCACATCCACAGTACCTTGCCTACATGGACATCAAGTTTCATCTTCCTATCTTTATTCCTTCATGGTGATATGCTGTTAACAAACCCACATACATACACACACACACACACACACACACACACACACACACACACACACACACACACACTTACACAACAAAAACAATATCACCTTCGCTCCGTAAACTCCGCGGGTGATAACAATAAGACTTAATACACTCAATCATAAGAGAGAAAGCTTACTTGAAACGTAGCTTTCAAATGCGTTACGCTCTCTTCTTCAGCGTCGTCTGAAGGGTGGTAACGGGTGGGTCAGTGCATGCTTGTATCATTAAACAGATAATCGTCTGAAGTTTGCAACTGTGCCATTTTTCTCAGAATGGTCATTTTTCACACTTAATGTCCCTTCAGTGGTGATGAGTCACAACTGGTTGCCTTCGTTTGTTTTGTATTGTTTTCATTTCCAAAAACGTTTTAGCTATTCATTTAAAATGCAAATTTATTTTAAACTTTCAGAATCCCTCCTCCCCTTGTTAATGCGAAGCATTGGGTAAGACATTGCAACACTATGCTTAGCTTAATATCAGCGAATGCTTACAGTTTTGTTTGCTAAATCGTAATGTCAACAAACAAACAACTACACAAGTGTAAAGTGACGTTATTTTATTCACAAGAGACAAAACAAAACTACTGAATATTTCGGCGAATGCGCCTTTATCAACACAGACAAACAATTAAACAGCAAACAGCAAAAATAGCAAAAGGAGCAAAAAGCAGGCAACAAAAGGAGCACAAAAAAAACAAGATCAAAATTTAAAAAAACAATACTTCCCCTCTACAGCTCAATGCGTAAAATGTCAACGTTAAAATGATTCATCCAAGGGAAAATAAAGGTTTATAATTTCAACTTCAAAGTTTATAATTTAATTGATGGTTTACTTTGAATATTTATATCTTTTACTAAGATAATCTTTATAAACTGAGCATTCTGGCAATGTTTATTTCTAAACTTATTAAACTTATTTCATTAACGTTCTTATGCGTTCATATAGTTATGATCCATATTCAACACTTATCAAAACACTATTTAGAATTGCCTCCTTAAAGAGACTTCGACTCACTGTTACTTTTATTAAGGATTTTATTATCAGTTATTAGGACTTTGGAGTGGGATATTGCTTTTATCTTATCTCAATAGCCTTGCTGTTTATCACACGAGGTCGGAGGTCGGAGACCGAGTGTGATAAACAGCAAGGCTGGAGAGATAGACTAAAAGCAATATCCCATTCCAAACTCCTAATAACAGATACATACCGATATGTATCAACAGAAAAGTCAGAAAAAGAAACAGGCTCAGATCTGCAGAAAAATGAAAACGTATTTTATTTTCACAACAATGGTCGCAGCACACACATTCTTGCGCAAACTATATGTTCAACAAAATAGAAACTTTTCACACAAAATACTTCATAAGATGTGGTGACAAAATGTAATGTATAAAGATAAACACAAACAGAAGCAATGAACAGAAACACTAACGACAATTGCTGCTATTTTAACTTGTAAACACCAACAATAAAACGTACACACTTAACAAGAACGAGTCAATTTCAGCACAACGTGAAAAAGAGGGGAGTCAGCTTTGACAAGAACGTCAATCACAGGCCCGGAAAACACGCTTTTTAAAAAAAACGGAGATGCGGTAGCTCTTCGCACAGATTCAGTCGGCTCATTTTTATTTCCGGACTGAAGATGAAGTCGAGCAGTTCTTGCGACAGTACTGCGTCTACATTATCAACATGGGACTCTCCCTATGACAAAATTGCAGACCTCGAAACGCCTGCTAATATGGATGCGCATGGCTGGTCATGGAGTTGAGTAGTCTAGACGTTCCAAGTGACACGCACATAATGGTTTGTGTAGATATGTGACAGCTGGCACTGTTGATTCAGTCGAGCCATGAATCTTCACGAGAGTGGCTTCGTTGTATATCAGCATTACATTTTGTCGTCAGCGCTGAATGAATCCTAGGGGTAGCACTGCACAGCTTGTCAAATTCTGGGTCCAGCTTTGGTAGGTACAACTCGCGTTGACAAGACGGTAATGATAATAATGCTATGTGAAGATAAATATCTGTGACGTCAAGTTTCTAATAGCAACGGTGTATTCTTACACCTTTTCATCACGTGCATTTACACTAAGCCTATGGGTTAATATACGCAAATGATATGTGAAGTTATGATTTTATATCCCACTCTTGGCAGCCTTCTTTGCTTATGTTGAAGATCGGTATATTTGCTTTTACCCGAACTCCAAAGTCACATTTATTTAAACTTATAAAATAATGAAAGATTTTAAAGGTTTGCATATATGTTTCT
>CM065700.1:24462100-24484600 GCA_017654935.2 Phymorhynchus buccinoides | reverse complement strand
TTCACCGTTTAGTTGCTGTTTTACAACTGTAAGGACATCATTTAGTGGTGGGCCGACGTAGTTCTTACAAAAACTCTCTTAGACTTTATGATAGTGTTTTTCATGCATGATAGTCATCTGTATATAATATACGGCTCATCCACACATACATCCTTAGCTTTAATTAAGCCTTTCCTACTGCATCGATCTTTTTTCTCCATTCTCAGCCTAAGTCGTGTCAGGTGGTGTTGGCACACCCGTCCCTATAGCTCTATCTCTGTCTGCCAGTTTGTCGGCACGATCACGTCGACTTTCATCTATCATAGCCACCCCTAACCTCTCCACCCCCCACCCACACACCCTCCTCTACGTCCACCCTCCCCGTCCTCCCACCCCCTCCGCCCCTCCCCCGCCTGTCGTGCTGAAAGATAGGCCTCGGAGGGGAGACAGTTGTAGAAGACATGCGATTAAGCTCCTTTGCTTCTTCCCCACTCTCTCTATGCATCTATCCATTTCTGTCTCTCCGAGTTGTGAAATGAAAGTCCGTTTAACGTCCTCCGGTCTAGAACAGACACATCTGTGTTTGTCTTTATGGTTATTATATATCTTTCCGTGTCTGTGTGTGATACTTGCTACAAAAAAATGACGATGTAATTTCACTACTGCATTTATGAATGCATGCAAAACAACAGTGATCACAATGTTACATAATTATACAAGTGACTTAAAAATATGTGTAAGCTTACGTATATGTTATTATGTTTGTGTGCGCGTGCGTGCGTGCGTGTGTGCGTGCATGTGAGTGTGATTGACAATAATGGTTTTAGAGAGTGGGCTTGGCATGTATTGGAGGAACAAAAATTTAATCGTTTATATGTGATTTTTATTCTTAAGCTAAAGGCGATGTATACAGAAATTTTAATTGGGGGGGGGGGGGGGGGGGGGGGGGGGGGGGGGGGGGGGGGGGGGGGGGGGGGGGTAAGAAGACCAGATAGTAGTTAGTTGATCGAGGGAATCATGCAATGGTGGGATGAGTTAGTTCTGTTCACTAGTATTACTTAGAAAATGAGGGGTGAGCACTGAATTCGAAATTAGGTCGTGATGTGAATGTGAGATCTTCTAAACTAACCTGGCTCCACTCGATCATTGGAGTCCCCTGAGGAAAGTTTGAATAAAACTGAAATATTTGGAATATTTGTGTGTTTGTTTTTTCTTTTTCAATTCTTGTACGTATTTTGATTTCATCAAAACTTTTTGTCCAAATGTCTTTAAAATCGAACATTAGAATCAAGATCAGTTACAAGAACTTGGTATCTTGATCTATGTTCTATCTGTTATAGAGAGACTTTATTTCAAATATATATATACTAGCAGTTGCTACCCGCTTCGCGGGTATCCTTTCTTGTACCCTCATTTCCCCGTGCGCAAAAGTTCTTTATAAGCGTAGTCAACTGTATTAAGAATCCACTGTATTATTATTTGACTTAACCGTGACTGGTACACAACTATGACTAAAATTTATGACGGATATGACGGATACAACGAACGACGATTATAATGAAGTAGTTTTGAATGTCCGGAGAAGTTCTTTATAAGCGTAGTCGACTCTATTAGGAATCCACTGTATTGTACCATTATTGAATGTCCCGGAGAAGTTCTTTATAAGCGTAGTTGACTCTATTAGGAATCCACTGTATTGTATCATTATTGAATGTCCGTTTAGATGCACTCCATACACTGGTGAAGTGCAAATTCAAGGGGTGGTGGGGGGGTGAACAATTTCACACACACACACACACACACACACACACACATACAGACACAACACGCACACACACCGTTTTTATTTACCTTGCTGCTTTTGAAGAGTATTCGGGTCATCAATACTTTGTAGATCTGAACTGCTGGTCATCAATACTTTGTAGATCTGAAATGCTGTGGTGCAGCTGGCGTTGTAACACTCTTTTTTGTGAAAGTTTTTAGATTGTAATTCTTCCAAGTGCAAATTTGAGGGGGGGGGGGGGGGGGGGGGGGGTGAAACATTTGACACACACACACACAAAAATGAAAGTGAGATATGTAAGGCTCGGAGCACATGATGTACCACATGATGTATTTGACTCGGACGAAGAAGAGCGGTTCAGTACGTCACGTTGCTCCGTGTGTGTGGGCCTTAAACCCTATCAAGTTCTCCAGCGGGAGAGAGTTTTCAGAGGGGCACTACTACGTTTCATTGACACTGACTGGCTGGTTGGGATCTTAGTATTTTTTGCTCTATGAGTATGGTTGGCTTGACGAAACAATTTATTTTAAAATATCACAAATCAAAACTAATAAAGTGGACGCTTTCAAACTTTTGCAGTTGTTAGTCCTGTATATTGTGTACATATTGCCACAATTTCACGTTTGTATCTGTTACCATTATTTAGAAAATAATGTTTTGGTAACCTATACAACCCAGAATAGAACGTTTGCAAGGGGAAGCAACTGGCCAGCTAGGATGAGGGGGGTCGATCGCTTTCTTGACTAATTACGCTAATTACGGAGCGTGTTGCGCCTCGCATATAATAAATACACAGAAAAGTTTTATGAATTCGGCATTTTAAATGCACCAACTTTTCAGTCCTTCAGAGTAGGGGTACAGAGCTCAATTATTCATTGAGGTTTCTCTTTGAATAAAGCGAAAGTTCGTATAGTATGTGTGGAGTGGGAAGCCTGGCTGTGCGGCTGTTATATTGTGCTATATATGCTGTATATATATATACAGAAATACAGAAACAGAAAAAGAGAATACAGAAAAACAGAAATACAGAAAGAAAAAGATAACAGCCGCACAGCAAGACTTCCCACTCCACACAACTCTGAAGGACTGAAAATGCCGAATTGATAAACTATTGGATTTATTTTTTAACTATATTCTTCCTCTAGAGGACATCCTGACTGGCAGATCCCTAGGATGGCTTCCAACGTTTAGGCCTCTACCATGACATACTACTATTTGTATCCTTAATTTGGATATCATCTCAGTAGTTTGCCCTCTCTAGTCATGTCTATTAGTTTTTTTAATGAAAATTTCAGAACATTATTATTTTGTTCATTTTACATAAGATTTTTTACTATTTCTGGTTTAACTTTGTGCTGGTTTGCTTTTATTGTGGATTTTCGATTTGGTGCAAAGAAGACACCTTTCTCTTGTAGAATGTCTTCTTGCTCAAGTTCGCATCCACTGGACAGTCAAATTGCTACTTACATATAGTACATATCTATATTGTTAAAAACTCGGGACTTTACTGGTGTTGCACTGCCTCCGGGCATTGCAGCCAGTATTGTTCCCACCATCTTTGTATTTACAAATGTCCCATATGTGTCTATGACCGAGAGGACGTAAAACACCATTTTTCATTCAGTCAAATTGCAGGCCAATCATGCAAACTGATGAGATCTTCACAAGATCGAAACAGCTGTCTTTGCATAAGGCACTGTCCCTCCCCCATTGGGAGAAAAAGTAAATCAGCACATTTATTAATTTTTATTTTTACTCTTTTTTTTATAAAAAGAACACAGAACATTTCATAAAGTTAACATTAACTGGTTTTGTTTCTGAGGTTCATAAATTCAGACAGTAGACACAGAAAAGTTTTATCAATTTGGCATTTCAAATGCACCAACTTTTCAGTCCTTCAGAGTTGTGTGGAGTGGGAAGTCTTGCTGTGCGGCTGTTATCTTTTTCTGTATTACTTGACTCAATTGTCCTGCATAGCTCACCATCTGATGGTGATCGCCGGTCTATTGGATTTATTTTTTGAAATATATATATATATATATATATATATATATATATATATATATATATATATATATCAGAACAAAAAAAGAATGAAAACTAACAAGAAAGAATGTAGACTATTCCCAATATTTCGGCTTTTGGCCTTGGACGCGGGACAGACAGTAGAACAAACTTGACGTAACAAATACAACACGTAACTTTTCTTGACGTCATTGTTGTGACCCACATTCTGTGTGTATAATTAGATTGTGTTGCAGTGTGTGTGTGTGTGTGTGTGTGTGTGTGTGTGTGTGTGTGTGTGTGTGTGTGTGTGTGTGTTTGATAATTCGTTTGGACTATTGAGTCCACATAATAAAAAAATAAAAAATAAAAAAAAAGATTCCCCCAGTACAGTCTCCTCTCTCTCTCTCTCTCTCTCTCTCTCTCTCTCTCTCTCTCTCTCTCTCTCTCTCTCTCTCTCTCTCTCTCTCTCTCTCTCTCTCTCTCTCTCTCTCTCTCACTCTCTCTCTCATATCCATGTCCGTTCTGTCCATCTTTGTAGGTATCACTTCCAAACTATGTAGAACTAACGCCAGATGTCTTAAGACCCTTTAGTTAAGAGAGTGGGCATGTATCATGGGTAAAGCATCTTCATTATAAACAAATTCAGCATCTCCACTATGATAATGCCAAGAGAGTGGGTGTGTAACCTGGGCCAAGCGTCTCCACTATAAACAAATAAAGCATCTCCCCTAGGAACAGGTCAAGAGAGTGGATCCTGGGTAAAGCATCTCCACTATAAACAAATAACACCAGCTCAATGGAGAAATAACTGCCCTCTCAGACAATTCATTAGAGAGAGTTCAGACCCAGCGGAGCCATGGTCTTCAGCTTGTCCATCCAGAACTTTTCACGACGGAGTCTGGACTCCTTGCTCTGGACGAAGACCTGTTCGAGGATGATGCATCTGACATTCTCACAGGAATGTCCGGCCAAGTTGAAGTGCTCTGCCACCAGAGTCCCAGTGTTGTGCCTGATATGGGACCGGTGTAGAGTGAACCTCACGCTAACCGAGTTCTTTGTCTCTCCAACATACTGGGCGTTTCTACATAGTTCGCAGAACAGCAGGTAGATGACGTTAGTCGATCCACAGCATAGGTTCTGCCTGATGGTGAACCTCTACCCCGTCCTGTCACTGGAGAACCCCGTGGTTTCCATCAGATGAAGACGGCAGGCGGCGCACGTCTTGGAACAGGATCCACATCACAGGGCAGGGCAGGAGGAGCTGAAGGCATCAGCAAATCTCTCAGGGATCTGCTGTTCCGTTCTCCCAGGATGGGGGGTTCAAGAGCCACTTTCCTCATCCTGGCGCTCTGGTGGAGGGTAGGCAGACTGTCCCTGAGAGATTTGCTGAGTGGAGGGTTGCGGGGATTGTGGGTCACCACCATGGGAACTCTCCCGGCTTTCTTTTGTGGCTGGTACTCGAGTGTACTCCCTCGTTGTGTTGCTTTGGCATTCTCCCTTCCCTTTTTGATAGCCCACTCTGGATAGCACTTCTTTTTGAAGTTGTTGGCCATTGTGTTGCACTGGCGTTCAAAGTCCTCATCGTTGCTGCAAAGGCGTCGAAGTCGTAAAAACTGGCTTGATGGTATGCCGTTTACGCAGTGCCTTGGATGACTTGAGTTGTGTGGAAGGTAGGCTTTGGTGTCTGTGGACTTGACAAAGAGGCTTGATGTTAATATAGTGTGTGTGTGTGTGTGTGTGTGTGTGTGTGTGTGTGTGTGTGTGTGTGTGTGTGTGTGTGTGTGTGTGTGTGTGTGTGTGTGTGTTTATGTGTGATAAAGAGAGAGAATGTGAGACACAGAGAGAGAGACAGATAGTGTGTGTGTGTGTGTGTGTGTGTGTGTGTGTGTGTGTGTGTGTGTGTGTGTGTGAGTGTGAGTGTGTGTGAGAGAGAGAGAGAGAGAAAGAGAGAGAGAGACAGATAGAGAGAGGGGGGGGGGAGAGAGAGAGCAACATTAAGTGAAACAAATTTTATGTTAGCACGTGTGTATGCACATGCACATGTTTATTTTTTCTTAACTTTTTAATATGTGAGGTCTTTCATTTAAGGGAAGCGAATGTGTTATTTAGAGCTTGACGTCGTTGTGTGAATTTGTCATCAGTATGATGACATTTCCCCACAGTACGTCAATCATTCTTGTAACTTAGAATGTAGATCGAAAAAGCAATATAAAGCGAAACGTCTCGTCAAAGTTTTGTTGTTGTTTTGATTTTTTCACTTAATATTTTTATATATTACGAATATATCTATATATATTCTTGGAGGCCATCGAGCACTTCCTGCGGCTACACCATCCTGACAACACCCCACCAACTCCACTCATTGTAGACGTCGTCTCTCACATTCTCCAGAACAATTTCTTTTCATTCGAAGGGCAGATCTACAAACAGGAACATGGCACAGCGATGGGCACTCCTATGGCGCCGACCATTGCCAACTTGTTTATGGGTTGGCTAGAGAGTAAGATGCTGGCAGAGAGTCCAATCCACATCGACGAAAGGCTGTGGAAACGCTATATTGATGACATTTTCCTGTTGTGGCTGGGTTCCGAGGAGGATCTACAAACCTTTTGCAACCACATCAACAGCTTTCATCCCACCATCAAATTCACCGTACAGTCATCAAAACAGTCCATCCCATTTCTTGACATTTTCATTAAGTTCCATGACGGTCTCATCCACACTGAACTGTACACCAAACCGACGGACACTCACGCCTACCTTCACCATCGTTCATGCCATCCCCATCATTGCAAAAGGAACATCCCGTTCAGTCAGTTCCTCAGACTCCGTCGCCTTTGCTCCAGGGCTGAGGACTTTGACAAACATGCTGCTACCATCATGAGCAGGTTCCTCAACCGTGGCTACAAAGCCAGCCACTTACAGCGTGCACTAGCAAAGGCACGGGGTCTTCCCAGAGCTGAGGTATTGACCTACAGGGCCAAACCCAGCAACACCAGGGTCCCCCTTTGTCATCACGCATCACCCCTCCAACCCACCACTGCGGGATTGGCTTGATGAGGGGCAGGGTGTAATTCACAGCAGTGCACGCATGAGGAAAGCTGTGCCCAAAGTGCCTGTTGTTGGGGAGAGGAACTCGAGGAGCATACGCAACCTCCTCATGCCCTCTGCCCTTCCCCGAGTCAGTCCAACCCAGGAACAGGCTGTAGTGGTGAAGTGTGATGGCAGGTGTGTCATCTGCCGTGAACACTTGGTGGAGGGCAAGTCCTTCTCCAGCTCCACCACAGGATAACGGTTCACTGTCCGCCACAGCATGAACTGCAGGTCTTCCAACATCATCTACCTGCTCTATTGTCAACGCTGTCAGGGGGCTCAGTATGTGGGTGAAACAAAAAACGCACTGCGAACCCGGTTTTACCTTCATAGGTCCCACATTGCAAAGAACATGGGCACTCACGTCACCAAGCACTTCAACTCACAAAACCACACGCTGCAAGACATGAAGTGCATGCCTATTGAGCAGATCCTCACAGACAACCATGCTCACAGACACAACAGAGAGCAATTTTGGATCATCAAGCTCAAAACACTGTACCCCCAGGGCCTCAATACCCTTTGACTATACGGGCCAATGTTTGACACCATCCAGTCTCCACATAAGACATTCCACCTACAATATGCATGTGGCTCATGTACTGAGCCCCATTGTGCAGTTGACGTACATTAACGTTGACGTTGATGCTGGAGATCTTGCACAACGGACAGTGAGCCAGTTTCCACATTAGAAAGTCAGAGAAAGAGAGAGAGAGAGAGAGAGAGAGAGAGAGAGAGAGAGAGAGAGAGAGAGAGAGAGAGAGAGAGAGAGAGAGAGAGAGTGAGACAGAGAGGTACAGACGGATAGTGCGTGTATGTGTGTGTGTGGTGTGGGTGTGTGTATGCGCGCGCGCGCGTGTTGGTGTGTGTGTGTGTGTGTTTATGTGTGTGTGTGTGAGATAAAGAGAGAGACAGATAGTGCGTGTGTGTGTGTGTGTGTGAGAGAGAGAGAGAGAGAGAGAGAGAGAGAGAGAGAGAGAGAGAGAGAGAGAGAGAGAGAGAGAGAGAGAGAGAGGGGGGGAGAGAGAGAGAGCAACATGAAGTGAAACAAATTTTATGTTAGCACGTGTGTATGTACATGCACATGTTTATTTTTACTTAACTTTTTAATATGTGAGGTCTTTAATTTAAGGGAAGCAAGTGTGTTATTTAGAGCTTGACGTCATTGTGTGAATTTGTCATCAGTATGATGACATTTCCCCACAGTACGTCAATCATTCTTGTAACTTAGAATGTAGATCGATAAAGCAATAAAGCGAAACGTCTCGTCAAAGTTTTGTTTTTTGACTTTTTTCATTTATTCATATATATATATATATATATATATATATATATATAGTAAAATTTGATAAAACTTTTTTTGTCCAAATGTCTTCTTTTCTTTTCTTCTTTTTTTTTTTTTTCAAAAAAAATAATAATAATAATAATAATAATTAATGTTTTTATAATCGAACATTAGAATCAAGACCAGTTACAAGAACTTGGATTCTTGATCTATGTTCTAAAAAACATAGAGTGCTAGTTTGGCTTTTCCTCCCTTTGTGGGGGAGGCAGACAGAGCCCAGTCCACGACAGCTGTTTCGATCCATGAGGATCTCGTCAGGTGAACACGGCATTGGGATCTTACCCATGTCATGTGAAATTTTCACCTCAACACCAAGGTCCTTCCACATTGGGAAGGGTTTCCCCTGTTGTATATTAGCAAAAATTCCGGTAAAGGTCAAGATGTGCCACCCCCCCTACCTATCTCGGTTAATTGTATTTTTCCGTTATTGCCTTTCTTACCATACATAAAGCTGTATTTTAGGAACATTTTTAGCTAATAACCTTTTTGGAATACTAACCCTAACCCTAACCCTAACCCTAGCCCTAACCCCCTACCCCCCACCGTATAAGACGGAAAAACGCAACGAACCACAACTGTGACAATCGCGGTGTACTGCAGTACATAGTGGGGGGTAGGGTTAGGTTTAGGGCTAGGGTTAGGGTTAGGGTTAGTATTCCCAAAAAGGTAATTAGCTCAAAAAATTCCTAAAATACAGCTTTATGTAGACCTATGGTAAGAAAGGCAAAAACGGAAAAATACAATTAACCGAGAAATGCATGGGGGGTGGCACATCTTTACCTCCAACCAGCACTCAGATAAAACAATAGAAATAAGAATCTTATGTAAAAAGGTGAACATTACAATGTTCAAATATGAAAAGATAAACGACACGATCAGAGAGGGCCAGCAACTGAGATGGTGTCCAAAAGGATAAAAATAGATTTTGTCCAAAAGGCTAAAAATAGATTTGAAATAAAATCTCAGTATACTGCTGTGCACCGTGCCTCTGATCTAAAGGACTTGAAAGTTGGAGCATTTGAAATGCACAACTAGTAAAATTTGATAAAACTTTTTTGTCCAAATGTCTTTAAAAAAAAAAAAAAAAAAAAAAAAATAATAATAGTAATTAATGTTTTTATAATCGAACATTAGAATCAAGACCAGTTACAAGAACTTGGATTCTTGATCTATGTTCTAAAAAACATAGAGTGCTAGTTTGGCTTTTCCTCCCTTTGTGGGGGAGGCAGACAGAGCCCAGTCCACGACAGCTGTTTCGATCCGATGAGGATCTCGTCAGGTGAACACGGCATTGGGATCTTACCCATGTCATGTGAAATTTTCACCTCAACACCAAGGTCCTTCCACAGTGGGAAGGGTTTCCCCTGTTGTATATTAGCAAAAATTCCAAAAAGCCAAACCAGCACTCAGATAAAACAATAGAAATAAGAATCTTATGTAAAAAGGTGAACATTACAATGTTCAAATATGAAACGATAAACGACACGATCAGAGAGGACCAGCAACTGAGATGGTGTCCAAAAGGATAAAATTAGATTTTGTCCAAAAGGCTAAAAATAGATTTGAAATAAAATCTCAGTATACTGCTGTGCACCGTGCCTCTGATCTAAAGGACTTGAAAGTTGGAGCATTTGAAATGCACAACTAGTAAAATTTGATAAAACTTTTTTGTCCAAATGTCTTTAAAAAAAAAAAAAAAAAAAAAAAATAATAATAGTAATTAATGTTTTTATAATCGAACATTAGAATCAAGACCAGTTACAAGAACTTGGATTCTTGATCTATGTTCTAAAAAACATAGAGTGCTAGTTTGGCTTTTCCTCCCTTTGTGGGGGAGGCAGACAGAGCCCAGTCCACGACAGCTGTTTCGATCCATGAGGATCTCGTCAGGTGAACACGGCATTGGGATCTTACCCATGTCATGTGAAATTTTCACCTCAACACCAAGGTCCTTCCACAGTGGGAAGGGTTTCCCCTGTTGTATATTAGCAAAAATTCCGGTAAAGGTCAAGATGTGGCACCCCCCCTACCTATCTCGGTTAATTGTATTTTCCGTTATTGCCTTTCTTACCATACATAAAGCTGTATTTTAGGAACATTTTTAGCTAATAACCTTTTTGGAATACTAACCCTAACCCTAACCCTAGCCCTAACCCTAATACCCCACCGTATAAGACGGAAAAACGCAACGAACCACAACTGTGACAAATCGCGGTGTACTGCAGTACATAGTGGGGGGTAGGGTTAGGTTTAGGGCTAGGGTTAGGGTTAGGGTTAGTATTCCAAAAAGGTAATTAGCAAAAAAATTTCCTAAAATACAGCTTTATGTAGACTATGGTAAGAAAGGCAAAAACGGAAAAATACAATAACCGAGAAATGCATGGGGGGTGGCACATCTTTACCTCCAACCAGCACTCAGATAAAACAATAGAAATAAGAATCTTATGTAAAAAGGTGAACATTACAATGTTCAAATATGAAAAGATAAACGACACGATCAGAGAGGGCCAGCAACTGAGATGGTGTCCAAAAGGATAAAATTAGATTTTGTCCAAAAGGCTAAAAATAGATTTGAAATAAAATCTCAGTATACTGCTGTGCACCATGCCTCTGACCTAAAGGACTTGAAAGTTGGAGCATTTGAAATGCACAACTAGTAAAATTTGATAAAACTTTTTTGTCCAAATGTCTTTAAAAAAAAAAAAAATAAAAAAAATAATAATAGTAATTAATGTTTTTATAATCGAACATTAGAATCAAGACCAGTTACAAGAACTTGGATTCTTGATCTATGTTCTAAAAAACATAGAGTGCTAGTTTGGCTTTTCCTCCCTTTGTGGGGGAGGCAGACAGAGCCCAGTCCACGACAGCTGTTTCGATCCGATGAGGATCTCGTCAGGTGAACACGGCATTGGGATCTTACCCATGTCATGTGAAATTTTCACCTCAACACCAAGGTCCTTCCACAGTGGGAAGGGTTTCCCCTGTTGTATATTAGCAAAAATTCCAAAAAGCCAAACCAGCACTCAGATAAAACAATAGAAATAAGAATCTTATGTAAAAAGGTGAACATTACAATGTTCAAATATGAAACGATAAACGACACGATCAGAGAGGACCAGCAACTGAGATGGTGTCCAAAAGGATAAAATTAGATTTTGTCCAAAAGGCTAAAAATAGATTTGAAATAAAATCTCAGTATACTGCTGTGCACCATGCCTCTGATCTAAAGGACTTGAAAGTTGGAGCATTTGAAATGCACAACTAGTAAAATTTGATAAAACTTTTTTGTCCAAATGTCTTTTTAAAAAAAAAAAAATAATAATAATAATAATAATAATTAATGTTTTTATAATCGAACATTAGAATCAAGACCAGTTACAAGAACTTGGATTCTTGATCTATGTTCTAAAAAACATAGAGTGCTAGTTTGGCTTTTCCTCCCTTTGTGGGGGAGGCAGACAGAGCCCAGTCCACGACAGCTGTTTCGATCCGATGAGGATCTCGTCAGGTGAACACGGCATTGGGATCTTACCCATGTCATGTGAAATTTTCACCTCAACACCAAGGTCCTTCCACAGTGGGAAGGGTTTCCCCTGTTGTATATTAGCAAAAATTCCAAAAAGCCAAACCAGCACTCAGATAAAACAATAGAAATAAGAATCTTATGTAAAAAGGTGAACATTACAATGTTCAAATATGAAACGATAAACGACACGATCAGAGAGGGCCAGCAACTGAGATGGTGTCCAAAAGGATAAAATTAGATTTTGTCCAAAAGGCTAAAAATAGATTTGAAATAAAATCTCAGTATACTGCTGTGCACCATGCCTCTGATCTAAAGGACTTGAAAGTTGGAGCATTTGAAATGCACAACTAGTAAAATTTGATAAAACTTTTTTGTCCAAATGTCTTTAAAAAAATAAAAGAATAATAATAAGAATAATAATAATAATAATAATAATAATAATAATTAATGTTTTTATAATCGAACACGCGTGTGTGTGTGTGTGTGTGTGCGTGCGCGTGCGTGCGTGCGTGCGTGCGTGCGTGCGTGTGTGTGTGTGTGTGTGTGTGTGCTCTTACAAAAGAAAAGTCTAGTTGTTCAACTGATCTATGGCCTTCATTTGAAAGTCAATTCTTAGATTCCAGCGAAAAACAGGCAAGAAACAAATGAACAGAACATGTAAAGACGCTCAATTTCTCATGAAATTTGCATTCGTTTTTTTAACTTGCATAAGTTCAGAGAGAGAGAGAGAGAGAGAGAGAGAGAGAGAGAGAGAGAGAGAGAGAGAGAGAGAGAGAGACTCAAAGACAATGACAATGACAATTGTTTATTCATCATTACCCCCATGAGGTATAACAGAGTACTGACTGTAACAATATTTACAAAATGAACATTTCTTACGACATCATGACTGATCGTATGTATAAAGCTTTATATAAATAAATTGATAGGTTTCGCACAATTCTCTCATTCGTAGAAGCAAAAAGCAGGCTAAGACGAAACTGGTTTGGATAACTGCAGAATTTTTGTGGGATATATCGTTTTCTTAGATCATACAAGACAGGACAACACAATACAAAATGAATATCATCTTCTTTCGCATTTTTACAAAGAGGACAAATTAAATCTGTTTCAGTGTGTTTCTTATAGCGATGGCGATGTACTGAAATCTATGAAACTCCACACCTAAGCCTTGACATAATGAATTTTAAATGTTTATCTAGCTCAATTTTTAAATATGTTTTAACATCATGTATTGTATAAAAGGTTATGTACACATTAAATCTCTCACTGTTATTGATATGAGAGTTCCAGTCTTGCCATCGACATGCAACTACTAAACATATAAGAATTGTTTTATGTCTTGTACTCCCCGATTTTCCCAGACAAACCCGAACCCAAATTGATAAAGCTTACATCGAATATTTTATGCCCAGTTTCTTTGTCTCTACTATCTAAATCTAAAAGCATCCTATAAGCCTTATGTGGTAATCTGTCATCATTCGTGATAGTCAACTTCAACCAATAACGGATACAACATATAGCAGAATTGATGAAAATCGGATATCTATCAGTCTCACCATATACAAGGTCGTTGGGTGTCCCGGATTCAAGTCCTAAATATTTCTTTAAACCAAACAAATGTACTTTTTCACAAAGATGGGCTGAATCACCAAGACCCCAGATTTCTGCTCCGTACAATACTACAGGCTGAACTTGGGCATCAAATAACTTTAAAAACAAATTTAAACCAGCATATTTCAATACGCGAAACTTCCGTAAAATACTCAAAGTAGCATTTTTAGCTTTACTTACAAGATCATTGCATGCTCAAGTTTAGTGGAAAATGGAATACCTAAATACTTATAAGCATTAAACTACAGGCATTTGTTTATTATTGTAAGTCCATCTTTCTCTTTCAGATAGATATCCACCTTTTCTAAAAACGATTATACCACTTTTATTTAAATTAACTTAAATCAAGATTCTGTGCTGCTCGTTGTAAACTGTTTAACTGTGTTTGTAACCCAATTACTGTTTCTGCTAATAAGGCTATATCGTCCACAAGTAATAGAATGAAAAGTTCAAAAGAATCCATAGTAAATAAAGCACCATGTCTACCATTTATAATAACCTCTTTAGCTAGTTCGTTGATAAGATTCAGAGAGAGACTCAGAGAGAGAGAGAGAGAGAGAGAGAGAGAGAGAGAGAGAGAGAGAGAGAGAGGGGGGGGGGGGGGGAGAAAGAGAGAGAAAGAACACTGAAGACTGAAAAACTTTATTTAACAATGATACAGATTTTAGGCGATGCCTATTCTTACCTTGGATAAAAGAAAACAATTAAATTGCTTGAAAAGTGAAAAAAAAAATGTAAAGAAGAAAATAAATCACTACAAGAAACGCATTTGAACACATAAATCTCTCTCTCTCTCTCTCTCTCTCTCTCTCTCTCTCTCTCTCTCTCTCTCTCTCTCCCCCCATTCTCTCACATAGTATAAGGTACAAGAAAACCAACATTGTAAAACCGAAAAGCATAGTTGAAACAACGAACATTTTATGAAAGTTACTTAGATTTTAACATATTAATTTTAACAAGTATGTTAAAACACATAAACGTCTCTCTCTCTCTCTCTCTCTCTCTCTCTCTCTCTCTCTCTCTCTCTCTCTCTCTCTCTCTCTCTCTCTCTCTCTCTCTCTTTCTCCCTCTCTCCCCATTCTCTCACATATTATAGAGTACAAGAAACCCAACATTGTAAAACCGAAAATCAAATAACCAAAACACGCAAAGAAGCTCAATTTCCCATGAAATTTGCATTCGTATTTTAACTTGTATAAGTTCAGAGAGAGCGAGAGAGAGAGAGAGAGAGAGAGAGAGAGAGAGAGAGAGAGAGAGAGAGAGAGAGAGAGAGAGAGAGAGAGAGAGAGAGAGAGAGAGAGAGAGAGAGAGAGAGAGAGAGACAGAGACAGACAGACAGAGAGAGAGAGAGAGAGAGAGAGAGAGACAAGAGAGAGAGAGAGAGAGAGAGAGAGAGAGAGAGAGAGAGAGAGAGAGAGAGAGAGAGAGAGAGAGAGAGAGAGAGAGAGAGAGAGAGAGAGAGAGAGAGAGAGAGAGAGAGAGAGAGAGAGAGAGAGAGATGTATTTGACTAATCACCTTTTGTTCTTGGCCTTTGCCATTTCCAACCCCCGGTGACTACAGTATGTTACCGTTATGTCCCCCAAAGCTGCCCATTCCCTACTCACTTCTTTCAAATATCAAAGGAAACTGATGGATCTGGCTGGCCATAAAGAAAGTAAGACAAACACAAGAAAATGTAATGCTCGTTTTGTTGTTTGTTGTATTTGTTTCTCTACTTTGTTTCTCTACGGTTACTTAGTGAGAGGCCACGCCTTGCAGGCAGCATGGTCACTCTCTCTCTCAGTTTTTTGTGATAGTGTTGTTCATAGACTGTGTAGTGTGGTGAAAGTTGTACGAGTGCAGCATGATGGAGTGGAGCATGTATTGGTGTGTGTTTTGTGCCATTCTGCCACCAGATATACTGGTTATTTGGATTTCTTTTTTGGCACAATTCTCGAGTATTCTCGCCGGTCAAGAAACGCCATTTCCCCAACCCCACCTTTCCCAACATCTGGATTCCATTTCGTCCATCCCTACAGCCTACCACCATCCCGCCGCTACAGCGTCTCTTTCTTCAGAAGAGGGATTCGTTCCCTCCATCTCCACCCCCACTACCCACCACCACCCCTCCCTCCTTGTTCCTTTCGCCCGCGTCTCTTACTCCAGGCAACAGCTTTTATCTGTGGCCCCATCAACACTGGACCCCTGTATAGTGGATGCTATTAGAGGGGCAGGAATTGGTTACCACCTCCCTCGCGCTCGAACACATAGAGGGGGACGTCGAAAGCAGAAGAAAATCGGCATTGTGTGTGGAAACAGGCCTGACCCTGCCACTACTACTCAACCCCCGCCAGCTGACAGCAGTAAATCCTCAGAGCAACAACACGGCGTGTCATCCTCGTGTTCCCGTCTTCCAGACAGCGCTAGGCCTGGTAATAGGCTTAGCGACAGTACAACGGCTACAACTAAGCGTTTGGCTGCTAACACGGACAACTTGATTCAAATTCCTCTTTCCTCCTCTGTTCGCAAGAACACTAAACTTACAGTTGCCTCTTTCAACGCCCAATCTGTTGGCCCAAATTGTAGACAGAAAAGAGCTGGCATCACTTCCTTCATCACCGACAATGACATTGACCTACTGTTTGTGGTAGAGACATGGCTCAAACCGCAAGGGGATGAAGCCGTTTGTGCAGATTTGACCCCTGAGGGTTATGCCATCAAGTCTCTGCCACGCCCCTCTCGTCGTGGTGGCGGTATCGCTGTTATCTACAGAGACACCCTCACCCCCCACCTCACCTTCAACTCTACCTTCCCGTTCGACCATTCTTCCTTCGAACTGTTCCAAGTCTCGCTGACCTCACAGCATAGTGTGTTGCATTTTATGTGTGTGTATCGTCCTTGGCCCACGTCTGTAAATAAACTGACTGAAACTTTGTTTTTTGAACAATTCCCTTGTCTGCTTGACCATTGTAACACGCTTCATGGAAACCTGTGTCTGTTAGGGGATTTTAATTTTCATGTTGACTCTCCCACTGATCGTAGCTCTATTAAGTTTTTAGAAGTGTTAGATATGTACAATCTTCATCAATCTGTGTCCGGACCCACTCACAAACATGGCCACACTCTGGACTTGGTGATAGAAAGGCCCAGTGATGGAGTTCACCGATCCTCAGAGGTCAATCATGACCTCGAGTCTGACCATGTTTGTGTTGTGAGTTTGTTTGACATAGAGCTCCCTGTCCACAAACACGTGTACCGCAGCGTCAGAAATATCCGCGCAATCGACAGAACTGTTTTCGGAAATGATATCAAAGTAGAATTATCTAAGTACACATCTAGTTCTTGTACTGCCGCTGAGTACGATAGCGCCCTTCGGTCAGTATTGGACAAACATGCTCCTGTTTCTTCACGCAAAGTTTCTTCTAGCAGAGAATCAAGTCCTTGGTTTAGTGTGATGCCTAACGAAATAAAAGAAGCAAAGAAAAAACGAAGACAGGCCCAAGCACAATCAGATTCTTCAGGGCTCACTGTACATAAACAAATATATAATAAAGCTAAAAATTGTGTGACTTTCTTGACAGATCAGGCAAAAACGATGTACTACAGTACCAAAATTGCAGCGGCAAGATCTAGTAAAGAACTGTATTCTATTACAAACAAACTGTGTGCAAGGGTTAAACCTACCAAACTTCCGACTGTTTACCCCCCACCATCATTGCCATGTGTGTTTTCTGATTTCTTTCATTCCAAAATTGAGAACATTAGGAAAGAGCTTGACTTGCAGCCCACTGTTTCACACCCCCTAGGCAAAGATTTTGTAGGCTCCCCTCTTGTTGCTTTTTCGCCTGTGTCTGAGAAAGATGTCTTTGATGTTTTGAAAAGATCTGCCCCCAAGACGTGTGACCTTGACCCTTTACCAACCCCTTTGTTGTATGAATGTCTTGATGTTGTTGTGCCTGTCATGACTCAGATCATAAACGACTCTTTACTGAGTGGTGTTTTCCCTGACCTGTACAAAACTGCTCTTGTTAAACCCTTGATAAAGAAGCCTACCATGGATCATAATGACTTGAAAAGTTATCGGCCTGTGTCCAACTTAGCGTTTGTCTCCAAAATAATCGAGAAAATTGTCCTTGCACAATTGTCTAACCATCTGTCAGCAAACAATTTGTTCAACCCCCTCCAGTCTGCCTATCGACCTGCTCACAGCACTGAAACGGCTCTGACTAAAGTTCTTAACGATCTCCTCTTAGCTCTTGACAATGGAAAAGTGTCAGTCTTGACTCTCCTAGATCTGTCGGCAGCATTTGATACAATAGATCACACCATTCTTCTATCCCGGCTGGAACGTGTTTTTGGAATCCATTCTACAGTTCTACAGTGGTTCTCCTCATATCTAACAAATCGCTTTCAGACTGTCTTGATCAACAACTGCAGTTCAGATCCGAAGTTAATTTCTTGTGGTGTACCTCAGGGATCTGTATTGGGGCCAGTTCTCTTTGTCCTGTACACTGCTCCTCTCTCTGATGTTTTTGCTAGTCACTCTGTTATTGACCATTCCTTTGCTGATGATACCCAGCTTCAAAAATCGGCGGAACCTACCCAACTTGACAGCGCTATTCAGTCTATGGAATCATGCATTCATGATGTCAAATCCTGGATGACATGCAACAAATTAAAACTTAATGATGACAAAACGGAAGCTCTGATTGTTTCCTCTCAGCGTATGTCTGCAACGATATCTCTTCCAGAAACTCTTACAGTTGGCAATGCTTGTGTTCAGTTTTCTAAGTCAGCAAAGAATCTCGGAGTTACCCTCGATTCAAATCTTACAATGCATAAACAGGTTATTAATCTCATACGTTCCATCAATTATGAGCTCAGACGAATCAGTGCTGTTCGACACTTTCTGTCTGTTGCAGCCACGAAAACTCTTATTTCTGCCTTTATTCTTTCCCGCATTGACTATTGCAACTCTCTTCTCTGTGGCTGTCCTAAGTATCTCCTGCAACGTGTTCAAAAACTGCAAAACAGTGCAGCACGCCTCACTCTCAAGATTCCACGTTCTGATCATATAACACCTCATCTTCGTAACTTGCACTGGCTTCCAGTAGAGGCTAGAATCAAGTATAAAATAGCTTGCCTTTGTTTCGGTGCTGTTCACTCCTCTGGTCCCGTCTATCTCTCCGAACTAGTAACTGTCTACTTACCTGCTCGCTCCCTACGTTCTTCCTCTGACTGCTGCACACTCAAGGTTCCTCGGGTCCACACGAAATCGTTTGGTGAACGATCTTTCTACTATTTAGCACCTCACTTATGGAATTCCCTCCCACAACATGTCCGCTCATCTGACTCTATTTCCGCCTTTCGCTCTGCCCTTAAAACTCACTTGTTTCGGACATATTATGATTGATTAGTGTTTGTGTGTGAGGTGTGTGTGTGTGTGTGTGTGTGGGGGGGGGGGGGGGGGGGGGTCCGTTTTATTGCAGAAATCTTGTAAAAAATGTATTTACAATTATTTTATTATTCGTATTTTGTATGTAGAATGTCTACGTCTTGTAAACTTTAAATGCTTGTAAATGAGGTAGAAGGGTATTTTTGTTTTTGCAAAATTTGTCTATTATAATTAGTCATGTAATTGATATGTCGATGGCAGTATGATTTTATTTCAAGTTGCAGTATTGTATTCAAACTTGATTGGGAATGTGAATGTGGTCTCTATGTTTCTTCTTAGAATGTTCATGTTGTAACTATTTTACTTGTATAATTAATTGTGTGCGAGTGTGCGTGTGCGCATGCATGTGTGTGTATGTGTGCGTGTGTGTGTGTGTGTGTGTGTGTGTGTGTGTGTGTGTGTGTGTGTGTGTGTGAGTAAGGAAGTAAGAGAACGTTGTGTTATTATTTTACTTTCTTATTTTACTTTCTAATGATTAATTATTTGTTTGCCTTTAATGTTCTTGTTATCAATGTAAAGCGCACTGAGCTCATGTGAGAAAGAGCGCTATATAAATTCCCATTATTATTATTATTATTACTTGTGCAACAACCTTATGGAACTGCTCTACATTGCAGCATTGCTTTTGATTTGTTTCATTTGCACTCCCACTACCGACAAATAAGTGCATTTTACGGCAATGTCAGCCTAACAATCTAACAACAGCTAAGTTAAGCTTTAGACACCCCCGTCAAATTTCATCGCCAATACTGTTCACTGAGAAGCAACATTATGCCGTTCTCGGGGAAAGGGATAGGGTTAGAATCAGCCTAGGATCATTATTATGTAGCTGAAAATAAAGGTTTTGAGATTGAGAATCATAAAAAAGAGCGGGGTGTCTAACCTACAACTTTGCTACAATCCCACCCACGCAATTTACCTTCTTCATTAATCCCATTCAATCAATTCCAGCCTGAACCACTGAAAAGCACACTCTTCAATCCTAATCCATACAATTGCATCCTCTTAATCACACTCGCGGAATTTTACACATTTAATTTCATCCCCACAAAATCTCATCTGCCCACCATGATATAACTTCAACGTGTTATGTACACACTGTTTAATATATCTTCATTTTCTCTTACGGTAAAATTATACGAAAACTGTATATTCACCCTGGTAATTTCATAGCTTGGCTTCTTGCCATTTCACTTACATAGGTTTTGGGGTGTTTTTTTAAACCCTCCACTGTCCCCGCCTTTCTTTTCTTCTTTTTTAATGATTTTTTTTTAGACGGCTCATCTTTGTTTTTCAACACATTTTCTCTCTCTCTCCCTCTCTCTCTTACATTTTTATGTCTGTGAACTACTACAATGGACATTATTTTGTGGCGGACGTTTAGTGTTATTTTTGATTTTAAAAAAAATGTCTGGGTTTCTGTCTGACCTAGTGTTTGGTGTATTGACTCATTCATTCCGTTTGGCGTGCTGTTTATGAATGTGAGTGCGTGTGTCGACGTGTTCCGAGTAAGTATGACAATATGTACCGATAAAGAACTTTAAATACATACTGCTCGTCCTTCCATTTATACCCCCCTTGTCCCGAAAATCGAAAATTAAATGGACAAGGCCCAGTAGGGAAGGAAATAAAACAAACAATGGGGAAAAACACTCATAACAACAACAAGGAAAAAAAAGAAAGAATCCTATCGACCCTGGTTAAGATGACGTCAATCGCCTATTACGTCCCTTGACGTGACTCAATATCCTGTCCACTCCATTCGTGCACATGCTTTGTGAGTGCGTCGATTCATTTTGAAAATTGAAAGCTTTTGTGTTGAATTCCCACCAATTATTGTGAAAGAGTCTCGTGATTACTTCGTACACACTGAATGTAGTCAATTTAACATATTTTCCCGACATTCCAGCCGACGGCAAGTTCACGATAGGCAATATACCTAGTAGTAGCCGACATTCCAGCCGACGGCAAGTTCACGATAGGCAATATACCTAGTACAGTAGTAGCCTAAGTCTAGATATAGATCTAGACTATTTTGTTAACAGCGTGTCGAGGGAAGCAATGCATCTACAACAAAGACTGTACAGGGGAACCCCTATACAGTATCTTTGTCTACAAGCAGTTGCGAAAAAAGACGATATAGTCTAGGCGATAGCCTTTGTAAAAACAGAAGGAGGTGGTTTTTGGCTCACGTCGTTTTTTAAAACAAAGTGAGTCTATAGTATCGTACATGTTCGGCTGTGTGTATGTGTGTGTGTGTGTGTGTGTGTGTTGCGTCCGTGGCCCCGACCTTTAACCTTAACTCAAACCTTAACGTTGTCATTTTCTCTAAACATATAAGGCGTTAGAGGGTTAAAGTTAGCAGGATACTTGATTTTGACGTGAGCCTTCAAGTCACGACGATCAAAGCAGTCAGATACATTGATAAAGAACAAAATAAAGATAATCATTTGTTGCAGAGATTACTGTTGTGCAACCTTTAACCTTGACTCACTCACACTCTTCAAACTAAAGAAGACTCTCACTCTCCACTGAAACTTTAACGTTGTCATTTTCTCGAAAAAACATAAGATGTTAGAGGGTTAAAGTTAGCAGGATACTTGATTTTGACGTGAGCCTTCAAGTCATGGTGATCAAAGCAGTCAGATACATCAGTAAGGAACAAAAGAAAGAAAATCATTTGTTGCAGAGATTACTGTAACTGTTGTGTTGTACCGAGTAGGAGATACATACTGGAAAGAAGACTCTCCATTAGATATACAAAAACGCTCTTTAAAAAGAAACACAAGACTTCAGGTGTGTACAAATAGGTACATTTTAACGTCGTCAACTGATATTTTCTGTAACAAATGGATGTACCGAGTGTGTGCGTTGACGGCCCGGTTGTTTAGCTTTATTTGCGCCTTTGAGTAACGGTTGTTCGTGTTCATCTGCACATCATCTCTGCGCATAACTTAGCCTACTGCACTTCCGGCAACAAGGCCTAGGCCTAGAGTCCATGTCTTACCTCATAATCAAGACGACGTACTTAACATTTAGCCCACATTCATTTCAGTCTTGAAAAAAAAATATACGGAAAATCCAGGGTTCGTCGATTTCACTGCCTTCGACGTACGAATCCTTTGTTAGGCCTAGACGATTGATCACCATGAGCAAAGACTGTACAGGGGAAGATAAACATGGATGAGCTTGCTGGCTGTGACCTTGACCTTATTGACGTCAATATGCTTTTCAATTTTACTTGTTTGCCAAAAATAAAAATAGGGCTCCACTATGTTACATGCGCATACATATAATTAAATTTTAAAGAAAGGGGTAGGGGTGCATAGAAATAATTTTAATTTACACAGTAAAATAAAAATTAATTCTGTTTTCAGATGCACAAGTGTCTACATAACAGTATTCTCTCTATACAGGCATGGGAATTGTCATGGGAATTCCCATGCCTGCTATAGTAATAAAAATCAGACGTGAGCCTTGCAGGCTTTGCCTCTTGTTTTTTTTATATATATTAAGTTTTTCAACGGATTGTAAATCTTTAATATGTCCTTGTTTCAAATCCGTCGGAGGCCAAGTTTAAAATAGTGGGCAACTTTCAGTAGAAAGTGATCTTTGTAGGTACCATGGCTTGTTTTCACATTCGCCTCCATAGCCTAAATTTAGCTCATAAGGACAATGACGTCACTTGGATCAGTCCAAAGATATGACGCGCAGG
>CM065700.1:24434787-24461600 GCA_017654935.2 Phymorhynchus buccinoides | reverse complement strand
CGGAAAAGCAATGTCATTTCGGCGGACAATGAGGCTTTCTAATGCTTCTTCGTGTCGCCCAAGGGCGATAAGCTTTCACGTGAGGCCCTCTGCTCACTTGAGAGAGAGAGAGAGAGAGAGAGAGAGAGAGAGAGAGAGAGAGAGGAGAGAGAGAGAGAGAGAGAGAGAGAGAGAGAGAGAGAGACAGACACACAGAGAGACAGAGATCGAGAGAATGAGGGAGAGAGAGACAGAGAGAGAGAGAGACACACACACAGAAAGAGAGACATAGAGAGACAGAAAGAGACAGAGAGAGGGACAGAGAGAGAGAGAGAGACAGAAAGAGAGAGAGAGAGAGAGAGAGAGAGAGAGAGAGAGAGAGAGAGAGAGAGAGAGAGAGACAGACAGAGCCACAGAGAGAGAAGGAGGGAGAGAGAGAGAGAGAGAGAGAGAGAGAGAGAGAGAGAGAGAGAGAGAGAGAGAGAGAGAGAGAGACAGAGAGAGTGTGAGAGAGAGAGAGGGAGGGAGGGGAGAGAGAGAGAGAGAGAGAGAGAGAGAGAGAGAGAGAGAGAGATGAGCTAGTGAGAGAGTAGGCCTAGCAACCATGGATGCCTAGGACGTGCAGGCTTTATGGCCTACGTGCAAGCGCCACCTAGTGACGAATCAGGCGAAGATAATTTTCAGTATAAAGCCTCGTTCCCTTCCCTGATGCATTCATTCCTTATTTTAGCTTGACAAAGACAGACAGAGGAGCAATAAACAAATTAATCAGTAAATAAATCATTCAAATAGAAACACAGATAAACTTAATAAGAGGGAGAACAAATCGTAAAGAAGAAAGAAACAACAGTGAAACCAGAGGCACTGGAGTTATAGTGAGGCGCGTTACAAAGACATGAATGGTATATGTCTGTGGAAAGGGTCACAAGGGAAAATGGCGAACATCTTTTTATCAAAGTAAACCCAGAGGCACTGGAGTCATAGTGAGGCGAGTTATAAAGACAGGAATGGTATATGTCTGTGGAAAGGGTCACAAGGGAAAATGGCGAACATCTTTTTATCAAAGTAAACCCAGAGGCACTGGAGTCATAGTGAGGCGCGTTATAAAGACAGGAATGGTATGTATCTGTGGAAAGGGTCACAAGGGAAAATGGCGAACATCTTTTTATCAAAGTAAACCCAGAGGCACTGGAGTCATAGTGAGGCGCGTTATAAAGACAGGAATGGTATGTATCTGTGGAAAGGGTCACAGGGGAAAATGGCGAACATCTTTTTATCAAAGTAAACCCAGAGGCACTGGAGTCATAGTGAGGCGCGTTATAAAGACAGGAATGGTATGTATCTGTGGAAAGGGTCACAAGGGAAAATGGCAAGCATCTTTTTATCAAAACACATAAAAAAGAAAAGCACTCATATATTTACCAAAGCATTATATTAGCCATTAACCACATTGTCTTGAACTGAACAATATTTTATCGATACCTTGGCAATGAATACAACCCCTTTCTCAATGAATTCCATAATTCACAACCAATTATAATAAAGAATATTGTTTCTACAGTCAAAAGCACTCAACTGTTTAACATGATTCACTAAAAATAATTTTGCGATTCATTAATTCACTGTCAATAAAGAAGATAGTTTCTTTATTAGGAGAAACATGGACACGTGCGCTTATTTGTTTTCCTTCTTTCTTTTACATATTGATGGCTTCCGCACAGGAAATATGGATGTAGTGTATACGTACGCTTACAGTCTTCAAACTTGGTGTGCGATTGCATTGGCTTGTAATAAAAAACAAAACTGATAAATAACTTGACAGTCAGGACAGGGTTTCGTCTTCTTCACAAATTAACATTGTAATCATCACGCACTTGGAAATCATTGGTGCTTTTCTTTCCCCCATACACAACGTTCACTTTATAAATCACTTCAAAGAGCATGAAGCTTTGTAACCAATGTACACCATTGTCATGGTGAATCACTTCAAAGAGCATGAAGCTTTGTAATCAACACACACCATTGTCATGGCAAATCACTTCAAAGTTTGTGAAGCTTTGTAATCAACGCACACCATTGTGATAATAAATCACTTCATTGTCATGGTAAATCACTTCATTGTCATGATAAATCACTTCATTGTCATGGTAAATCACTTCAAAGTGCGTGAAGCTTTGTAATCAATGCACACCATTGTCATGACAAATCACTTCATTGTCATGATAAATCACTTCATTGTCATGATAAATCACTCCATTGTCATGATAAATCACTCCATTGTCATGATAAATCACTTCATTGTCATGATAAATCACTTCATTGTCATGATAAATCACTTCATTGTCATGATGAATCACTTCATTGTCATGATAAATGACTTCATTGTCATGATAAATAACTTCATTGTCATGATAAATCACTTCATTGTCATGATAAATCACACCATTGTCATGATAAATCACACCATTGTCATGATAAATCACTTAGATTTACCACAGATTTGTATCCCGATATACAACGTTGTGCCTTTCAGCCCCTGGTGCTGACTGAACCTCATTTCACATCAGTAGGATTGTCTTGTTCAACCACAAAGAGTGAAACATTGTTATCCACTACACAACGTTGTGCCTTTCAGCCCCTGGTGCTGACTGAACCTCATTTCACATGAGTAGGATTGTCTTCTTCAACCGCAAAGAGTGAAACATTGTTACCCACTACACAACATTGTCTTGTTGCATACATTGACAGTTATTGAAACTTCTTCCTCGTGACTAAATTGTCTGAAAAGCATCCTGACATGAATTCAATGAAGACTGTCCCTTTCAGCTATCTTCATCTGACAAGTGTCCTGACACGAATTCATTGAAGACTGTCCCTGTCAGCTATCTTCATCTGACAAGTGTCCTGACATGAATTCAAGGAAGACTATCCCTGTCAGCTATCTTCATCTGACAAGTGTCCTGACATGAATTCATGGAAGACTATCCCTGTCAGCTATCTTCATCTGACAAGTGTCCTGACACGAATTCAAGGAAGACTATCCCTGTCAGCTATCTTCATCTAACAAGTGTCCTGACATGAATTCATGGAAGACTATCCCTGTCAGCTATCTCCATCTGACAAGTGTCCTGACACGAATTCATGGAAGACTATCCCTGTCAGCTATCTTCATCTGACAAGTGTCCTGACATGAATTCAAGGAAGACTATCCCTGTCAGCTATCTTCATCTAACAAGTGTCCTGACATGAATTCAAGGAAGACTATCCCTTTCAGCTATCTCCGTCTAACAAGTGTCTTGATCGTCACTAAAGCTGTTTTTCCCACGAAAAGGGTTCTCTGGGTACACAGTCTGACTTGTTGAAGCTTTGTTTACTATGTACACCACAATTTATAAAAATCAATTTGTAGTTTTTTAAGTGTTTTATTTTCTGATAAACAACTTATCCTGATAGACCCATTGAGGATAACCGCAGCTGTCCTAGAATGAACAGTGTTCTGTGTTTACATTGTTGACAATTGTGCAGTGACCGTAGCACAATTTAGTTTTCAGAAACCACACAGTTATGTTGCACTTACAAACTCTTCCTTCAAATACACAACATTGTATTCTTATAATATAACAGTTTGTATACAGTTAGTGAAGCCGTTTTCCTATGAACAGGGTTCTCTGGAAACACGTCTTGACCATCATTGAAGCTTTTGTTCAACGCACACCACAGTTTTCACAATCACTTTACACACACATTAGAGCTGCCCTCCAATGCACCAGACTGTGTTGATAAAGGTCTGTGTACACCACAGTTTTCACAATCAGTTTACACACACATTAGAGCTTCCCTCCAACGCACCAGACTGTGTTGATAAAGGTCTGTGCACACCACAGTTTTCACAATCACTTTACACACACATTAGAGCTGCCCTCCAACGCACCAGACTGTGTTGATAAAGGTCTGTGCACACCACAGTTTTCACAATCAATTTACACACACATTAGAGCTTCCCTCCAACGCACCAGACTGTGTTGATAAAGGTATATGTACACGTTAACATTATTCACAAAATATCACTATTTCCTCATGGCAACACAGTTGTAAGTCATATTATGAGTGGCCTAACACTGTATTGCCATGGGGAAATAGAGATATGTTGTGACTGTTGTTAACCTTTACTCTGTGAACAGTCATCACAACAATCAGCGAGCACCCTATGCCACAGCACTGTCTGCGGTGATCGCTTTGTCACTGTCAGTTGTCACAACAATCAGCGAGCACCCTATACCACAGCACTGTCTGCTGTGATCGCTTTGTCACTGTCAGTCATCACAACAATCAGCGAGCACCCTATACCACAGCACTGTCTGCGGTGATCGCTTTGTCACTGTCAGTTGTCACAACAATCAGCGAGCACCCTACACCACAGCACTGTCTGCGGTGATCGCTTTGTCACTGTCAGTCATCACAACAATCAGCGAGCACCCTATGCCACAGCACTGTCTGCGGTGATCGCTTTGTCACTGTCAGTTGGCACAACGGATTTAGCAGACCAAGGTCTAAATATATCCCTGTCATTAGTCACCAAAGATGTTTTAAAGATTAACGGTTTAAAATGCCCCTGTCAGTTGTCACAACGGGATTAGCAGAGCAAGCTATAAAACTATTTCTTAAAACAGATTTGATATAAGTGCATGACACATTTATCTCCCTTTATGCCATGAACAAACCACAGCAAAGCTGATTGTCAAATATTCAACGCCTTTGACATTTGAAACATCTTTGAAATAAGAAAATCATTAAAATGTACAATTCAGGAACAAAATTCAATGAGGCATACTGTAACTGTACAATGGTAAAATGAATATTTTCTGAGAACGGATTCAGCTAGTCATCACATAAATGAGATCATGCCGTGGAAAACATGGAAAGGGGGAACACTGAACACTGTGGTTCTGGTTCTGGTTCTGGTCCTGGTTCTGGTTCTGGTCCTGGTTCTGGTTCTGTTCTGCAGAGGAAATAAAAACTATGAAATCCAGAGAAACGATAAGGTTAGGTTTTATTTGAAAGAGTGAAAGAGGAAATTTAAAACAAAAAAGAGAAAATCAGAAAGAAAAGGGGGAAAACCCAGTATAGACACAGATCAGCAGTAGGGGTACAAAGGGGGAAAACACAGTATAGACACAGATCAGCAGTAGGGGTACAAAGGGAGAAAACCCAGTATAGACACAGATCAGCAGTAGGGGTACAAAGGGAGAAAACCCAGTATAGACACAGATCAGCAGTAGGGGTACAAAGGGGGAAAACCCAGTATAGACACAGATCAGCAGTAGGGGTACAAAGGGGGAAAACACAGTATAGACACAGATCAGCAGTAGGGGTACAAAGGGAGAAAACCCAGTATAGACACAGATCAGCAGTAGGGGTACAAAGGGGGAAAACCCAGTATAGACACAGATCAGCAGTAGGGGTACAAAGGGAGAAAACCCAGTATAGACACAGATCAGCAGTAGGGGTACAAAGGGGGAAAACACAGTATAGACACAGATCAGCAGTAGGGGTACAAAGGGAGAAAACCCAGTATAGACACAGATCAGCAGTAGGGGTACAAAGGGGGAAAACCCAGTATAGACACAGATCAGCAGTAGGGGTACAAAGGGAGAAAACCCAGTATATACACAGATCAGCAGTAGGGGTACAAAAGCAGAAAAAAAACCATAAATCCCGCAGACAGAAAAGAAAAAAGAAAAATAGGGACAGAATTTTTTTTTTTTAAATATGGAAGTAAAATTGAAGAAATGTGAAAGTGTTCCAGTGAGACGCGCCACCGTGACGAACTGCCTGTGTGTTGGTTTCATTCGACGATACAGACAAAACTGGTGGACCTGGCAGCGGACCATAGGCTATCATCAGTTCCCATCGCGATCACCACTGCCCTCTCCAGGCCCCGGACGTTACTGGAGTCTGTCACGATGAGTTCGTCAGTGAGGGCCAGGGCCAGCTCACGTGCATCATCAGCACTGGGGGGATTTGACACCGCCCTCACGTTGTGATGTTGTTGAAGACGATGTACAAAGATATTGGCATCCTGTGCTTTAGGAAGGTGAGAACAGAGGATCCAGCTGTCCCTGTACTGAGGGTGATCTGAAAACAACGTGACCAGGATGACATGGCGTCACTGTACACATCCACCCTGGAGACACACACACACACACTGGAACCAATTTATTGTCAGATTAACTATAAAAGCTGTACTGACACACACACACACACACACACACACACAAAAGAGTGGTTAAGATTGTATTACCTGATCACTTATTCAATGAGTTCCTCACATACACTAATAGACACTTTCACACATTCACACTTTCCGGCATCAAAATCACACTTCAATGTAATATTGTCATAATGACAGAATCACTTTTAGTGGAAGGACGTAAAATCGAAGAACACACACACACACACGCACAGGGCACGCACGCACACGCACACACGCACACACTCGCGCGCACACGCACACGCACACGCACACACACACACGCGCGCGCACACGCACGCACACACACACACACACACACACACACACACACGCACGCACACACGCACACACACACCGCTGTTTTATTGAATCTGTGGTGATGTTTTCGTTCGTCTGCTGGTTTGCAGGTTTGAATGTTAAGATCAAGAATGTTCTAAACAAAATCGTGAATGTCAATAGCAAAATCGTGGGTAGAAAACAAGAGAATTTGTGCACTTTGTATACAAACAAAACGTGTGATGCGAAAGGCCGGAGTGATTGCGAGTGATGAAAAGCATGTTCTGTCAAAGTGCTATGAAATACTTCCATCTGACAGACGATACCGCTCTATTCGCTGTAGAATGCTTAGAAATGCATCTAGTTTTGTACCCAAATCAATTGAGGTACTCAACAGACTGATAAGAACAGGCTTCGGATGCTGTGTGCTGTGTGTGAGAAAGGAGAGAGATATAGTAGTAAGAGGAGTGGGGCTGAGGAAGAGTGCGGTTGGGTGTAAAGAGTGAATGATGTATGAAGGAGCATGTTGTGGGGAATGGGGAAGACTCAAAAGTATACTGGCTCTGTGTGTTACCTAATTTTGTTCATACTTTGTACCAATGTGGGAGGGGGCGGATTGAATTGGATTGGGTAGACTGGTTGGGGATGTGAAGAGGATGGGAAGGGGGGAGGGGCGGTACACTCGTTGAACATGAAGATGGTTGTTGCTTATTGGCATAAGATGAACTTTGCCTTCATTATTTTGTTGTGTACCTTGAGTTTTGTTCTCTGTTCCTTTTGTTTTGTTCAAATGAATGGATATTTTGTTTTCTGTCGCCCTTCTTGTATCATGAGACCACAATGTCATTTCTCTTGTTCAGATAATAAAGTAATTTTGACTTTGACTTTCACCCACCCACATATACACCCATACCACACCCAGAGAGAGAGAGAGAGAGAGAGAGAGAGAGAGAGAGAGAGAGAGAGAGAGAGAGAGAGAGAGAGAGAGAGAGAGAGAGAGAGAGAGAGAGAGAGAGAGAGAGAGAGAGAGAGAGAGAGAGAGAGAGAGAGAGAGAGAGGCACGCACGCGAGGCACGCACGCACACTTGCTTGCTGGATGACAATGATGATTATTACAACATAGATGAGGAGGAGGAGGAGGAGGATAGATGATGATGATGATGATAGATAATGATGGTAATGGTGATGATAGATGATAACAGATGATGATGATGATGATGACACAGAATGGTAGATTTTTTTTATTAATCTTACATTCTATTCTAACTAAATACTTACCAACACTTAAAACAATAGCATATTATTTTACCAACCTGAAACCCATACCATAGTATATAGAAAAACGAAAGTAGCAAAGGGCCGCTACTCTCGTCATCCGGAAGTAGGAGTTATCCCCGTACATCCGGGGGCGCGGTCATTTGACCTGCCAAAGTCATTCTTGTTTTTTTCCACCCAGCATCAGGAGGGAGGATGGGAGGGACGCTTAAGTTGTTTTGAGTGTTGGTAAGTATTTTGTTAGAATAGACAGTAAGATTAATTAAATTAAAAAAATCTACCAATCTATTCCAACCATACTGACCAACACTCAGAACAATAGCAGATTCCCTTAGAGGAGGAGGGTGATGCTTCAAGTGTCCAACACAGCACCCAATGATAATGTCATGACATATAATATATTACAATCAAATAGAGTAACCAGACCAGAATCAGGAATGGTACTCCAGACAAACCTGTTAATACATTTTCCCTGTAGATCATAATACATGATATCCCAAAGAACAAATCAGAGGGTAACTTACATCAGAGAGAGACTGGAGTCTGGGCCACAATGATCCGCCTGATGGAGTAGGTATCATAGGAACGTTTCGAGGCCACATCTCTGAGGTAGAAGTGCAGGAAGGTGTTCTGTGACCTCCAGAATGCCGCTTCCATCACTTTGGGGAGAGGGACACCCTTGACTAGCGCCAAGGAGGAACTGATAGCGCGCAGCTCATGCGCACTAATATGACTTTCAGGAAGAATAGGCCGGTTTAATGACATCCAAGATCCAGCGAGAGACAGTCGTCTTAGCGATGTCCCTATCGTATTTCTCATTAATAGAAATAAAGAGGCGACGTTTAGAGCCTCGAAAAGACGAGTGAGAGACAAAATCAGACTTCAAAGCACGGACAGGACAGAGAAACCTGTCCGCATCGTCCGTTCTGACTTGAGAAGTCGACACGGATACAGGAGGAGGAGAGACTGAAACTGAGACAGGAACTTGAGGCTCAGAAGAAGTCTTAGTAACCGGAGAATGCTTGGAAGAGACAGACTTGGAAGACTTAGAAGTGGACTTCTTAGACTTATGCTCTTTTTGAGAAAAAGCCGAAGGGAAGGGGGGCGGGAATCTACCTTGCTTGTCTCTGGGGCTTTTCTTGACCGCAAGAGACTTGGAGAGAGAAGAAGCAGAGATAGAAACAGCAGAAGAGTTGCTCACGTTCACGAGAGCAGAAGTCGAAAAAGAAGTGGCCATGACGGCCAAACAAAAAGAGAAACTGAACAGGTGAAAAAACCGGTTCAGCCAATACACCATGAACAACTCAATAAAACATTTAAGAAAAGAACAGCGAAGGTAATCAAAAAGAAAACCAATAAACTGAAAGAACTAGTGATGAAACTAGAGTAGAAGAAGTCGAAATGAAAAGGAAAGAACAAACCAAAACGACAAGTGAAGTAAAAGGTCAAGCTAGGCAGGGTCCCAAGAGGTGTTTCCACGGCAGTGGAAAAAAGAAGAATGACATTGGCCGGTCAAATGACCGCGCCCCCGGATGTAGTAGGATAAAACTCCTACTTCCGGATGACGAGAGTAGCGGCCCTTTGCTACTTTCGTTTTTTCTATATACTATGGTATGGGTTCCAGGTTGGTAAAAGAATATGCTATTGTTTTGAGTGTTGGTCAGTATGGTTGGAATAGATCAGCTGTCCTACCTGGCTGTCCCACCCCCAGTTTCTGTAAATGCTGACCAACAAGGTCAGCACAGGCTTTACATTGCCAGGGATCACGCCGACTGTGACCTGGCTGACCTCTATGGTCCAGCCGCTGGACTGGTGGTCCTTGGGTGGACAGGGGAACCACTGGGACACTGTACCGGCGGATTTTACTGCCATCTATAAAAAGTGACCTCTCCACTTGAACGGTGACTGCAGGCGGCGACCTCAGGGGCTCAGTCAGTGTCCACACGTGCAGCCAGGATGGCAGGGAATCTGTGGTGTTCAATGTCCAAATTGCAGATGACCACACACAGACTCTGGGCAGTGAGGCGCGGACAGCTGTCAGCCAACGGATGAAGTCAACATGATCATCACTGTAACACAGGATACAGAGTCAGTTGTTAGGACAGGACACCCCATTGGTATAATCTGCGGTTGAGAGTTTTATGGTTATTTGTGGTCCTTTGGATCTATATATATTACAGTTCTTATTGTGTGCTTTCTTTTTATTTCCATAATTCCCCAGACAAATAGACAGAGGCACTAATGCCAAACCGAACATTGACAGAATGATTCACTCTCCATTTTACACCCCCACTCCTTCTCCCTTCCCCTTTGAGAGAGAGAGAGAGAGAGAGAGAGAGAGAGAGAGAGAGAGAGAGAGAGAGAGAGAGAGAGAGAGAGAGAGAGAGAGAGAGAAAGACAGATCGTGTGTGTGTGTGTGTGTGCGCGTGTGTGTTGTTGTTGCTGCAATGTAATTAATTATATGTATATATACATTATCTCAAATTTGCTATAACGCTAGTACATTGCATTTGGCCTCAAAGAAATCGTGTTGCTTTCTCTAACGCACACACACATCCCACCAACTATTATAATTTACAATTAAATCCTAACTGAAAATTCTCCCTTCACCCAAAGTGAATAAACCTGATATAACCAAATAAAGATGAGTGCATAACACTAGTAATTATTCATCCACCCCACAAGAGTGAACAAGTTCCAAACACCCCAAAAAGTATCACTAAAAACTACATGCTGCAATGACTAAACCCAACTTCACCATCAAGCAATAACCTCACTGGTAAACAACCACAACAGAATGAGGCTACTTTGCCTGTCACTGTTCAAGGGCAATAACCCACTAACAAAATACCCCCATCCCAATTAAACTATTAATAAAGTGTAAGGAAATCACCCCACACCCACTATTACTGTGTCCCTTCACACCAAGTCATAAATGTAGGGAAATACCTCACACTTTTACTAAATCCCTCACACCAAGTTACCGCTGTGGCGACAACTTAAAGTTAGCTTAATTAACCGCACTATGCCTTAAGTTAGTTAAAAAAAAGAAACAGGAATGAAGTGCGCCAACGACTTCTTCACACTCCTCGCTAAAGGGGGCGGCACCACTGTCAGTTTAAAAGTCTCCCTTTCCCCGAATGGAGTCTCTCCACTTCAGCCTCGCGGCCCTTTAAATATTAGACGGCTGATGTCCCACAACTGAGAGCCTGTTTAAAACAAAAATAAAACTATTTTAACCCTATGTCCCTATTAAACTAATCTTCGAAATTCCCCCATTATATCCGCATAGCCGTACACCACTGTATCATTTAAATCAAAACATCCCAATTAGGGGAAGACGGGGTAAAAAGCGCATGGGCGGGTAGAAGCCCACCCCAATTATCTCATGAAATGAAGCAAATTTCAGTCTCATTTTGCCCATGAGACGAGCGTTAATGTCTAGCATTCGTCTCATGGGCAAATTTGACTGAAATGTTCTTTATTTCATGAGATAATTGGGGTGGGCTTCTTACCCGCCCACGCGCTTTTTACCCCGTCTTCCCCTACTGTTCACTTAACTACACGTAAATGCACTAACGCACAGACGTGATCTAAAAATAACTAGCCTGACAAACTTCTAGCTTGTCCCTTCCCAATCACAGAAACACGAAGTCTGTCTCCAAATGACATGAACCCACAATTCTCGTGCAGCACAAGTCATGTGCTCACAACCCAAATCCTATCTCTGCCCTCCGGTAACACATAACGGAGCAAAACCAATTGCATTAAAACAACACCAACTACAATTTACCATTTAAAATCTCTAGGCCTATCTCTCTCTGGTTACAGATTAACACTTCATTCTATTCTTTAAACCTGTGCCGACAATGACTCAGCAGCTCTGCTTATTCCAAACAGGTTTAATTTGTTTTAGGTGTAAAACCCGGTGTGTACCAACCTCTGGCCTAACTTGGAACAGTTATTACAATACCCAATATTACGCCCGTGTGAACGGTCTACCTAATATACGAAAACGAGCGAAAACGGGCGAAAACATAAGAGACTGAATCTGATTCAAAGGGATTACGCTGATCTTGGGTCATTACGTCAATTTTAACACCATGGGCAGCATCTAAGGAACCTTTCTGCCAAGTTTCATTAAGATTTAATAGTATGGTTATTGGTACAATTGTGAGAAGTGGAAAAAAGTTCAGTCGGCGGAAGTAATGGCTAGCGGAAGCTGGTTTATTAAAAAAAATGCAGATAGGAAATTACATCTAAATATGGATCAACAGTCGATTAAAGATCAAATCTATGCAAAATTTAGTAGGGTTTAGACAAATTTAACATTTTGTGTTCTTGTTTACGATCAAAAATGCACTTTCGCTTCTGTTTTCGCCCGTTTTCGTATATTAGGCACACCCCGTGTGAATGTGTGTATGGGGAAAACTTAATTCATGGTTGGACTTGGCTCATGAATTAGTAACGAACAACGCAACATGAAATCTTTACTTGGCCTACAACACATCCCCCGCCCCACACTAGGACATATGGAAGCCTACAATGACGATTCTGCTACTGTCCTTTTAATCGAGTCGACTTATTCCACCCCACAAAATCTGTGCCCTGCCTACTGTGGCGTTGTTGTGGTGTCATGTGTTTACACATTCATTCATTTAATTTAGAAATATTAAAATAATATTATTATGTTTACACATTCACACCTTAAACTTAACTATGCACATATCACAGCGTCAACCTGGAAATTCGGTTCGGCAAACCGACTACATTTACACAACATTTTCTCCCCTTGTCACGAAATTCGTGACATACGCACCAAAGTCGATAAGACGCCCAGCTTTGTGTTGCAAAGTACTTTCGCTCGCCAAGGTTAGGACAACTGACTCTTTACCAATTAATACAGATTGCAGCACGATGCATTTTCCACCCCACGTGCAGAACGAACAGCATTTGAAACAGCTAAAACCCGTGTTGCATTTCAGCGCTCACTGAGCGGGGAAAAAAGAAAGGTAACCCGACGGGAGATATAGAGCTGGCTAACGGGACATCGACTAGGACTTGTTTTTCGTCTTTGGTTTGGACAAGAACTCTCCCTTTGGTATCAGCTGGAACCTTCGGTGGTTCGGCGGTGTTGTGAAGAGGCCACGCCCTCGAGAGTACTCTACACGTCTTTCTCAAGCGGTCAGCCTTGAGGTGAAAAACCTTCGGTGGTTTTTGGAGTCCCCGTTCCCAACGTTCATGTTTTATTTCTTTTTCTTAAGTTCTTCGACTCGACTGACTGACTGCCCTGTCCTTGGAAACCAGAATCAACCACGGAAGCGAGCAGAGACTAAGAAATGTTGAAGAAGGAAGCAAAGCAGAAAGCACCTGTGAAAACAAGCCAGAAGTGAAGAACCCAGAAGTGGCTCCAGTTTTGCTTTGCGTGTGTAGTGCTGCCTGCCGGAGAGTCCTGAGTTACCTACCCCAGCTGAGAGAGTTCCCCACCCAGCTGTTCTCGACTGCTCCGACAGGAAGTCCCATCCGGCATGAGTGTTTGGTTAGTACTAACTTTTTGAAGTTAATTTATGATAGGAATCGATTCGGTAGTTTGTTTTCCGTATCTCTTAATCTTGGCAGAATGAATTGTTTCTAAATGCTACATTAACTTAAGTTCTGTTCGGTTTGATAGTGTGAAGGACCCTTTAACAGACTCGGGAAGAATATTGTTGAGCGTACGTGCGTGCGTGCATGCATGTGTACCAGGTGCGTGTGTGCGCGCGCATTATAATTTGAACTATTGGGGTTGTTGTTTGTTGGACGAAGTTGTCATGCATATATTTGCGCATGCGCGACTGCACTCGCATTGTCGAAGCAATATTTTGTTTAATGTGTCCACAATTTAGATGTCTGTGCATGTGCATCAGGATATACATTTGTGAAAATATCTAGTTTCTTATGTTTTTGCTTGTGTGTTGGTGCGCGTGTATGCGCACTGTATTTGAAGGAGACTCGTTCCGAGTTTTAATTCACTTGTTTGGAAGAGAGCAGAGGTACTCAGGCTTCTTTTGCTAAATATTGTTATTCTCGTGCAGAGCGAAAATATCGCCCCGAAATATTTCTTGTGTCCGACTCATTTCATGTTTGTGCTAGCAACTATGCCCGCTTTAGTCGCTTCGTTCAAACATTGGGTAGGAGTGTCGATTGTTTTATTTCGGTCTAAGACTCAACAAGTTTACTCATTTTTGGAATGAAGGATGGTTATCCAACCTCGCTATTAATTGGTTTGTTCCAGAACCTATTTTTTCTAGTTTTTGAATTGTTATAATTGTTAACCTTTTTCTTTCAGGAAATAGTGCAAATAAGGTTAGCATTATGTTCTAAAGAAAAGTGCACATTTTCCTGAATGTTAGGATTAGGATTAGGATTAGGATTTAGGGACTCAAAACATAGCCGTAAGGCTTTCCTGTCCCATCTTTTAATTTATTTAGTTGTTTGTCTCGGTCTGTCGCACACTCAGTTTTTGTTAATATTATTCATCGTAATCATACATAACTGCCTTATAGTCATTCCAGCACTCTTCACCCAGCACTCCTCATCAGCTGACTCGGCTTCTGGGGACTCCCACCCCTTTCCCCATGCCCTTGGCAGCACACCACCCCTTTCCTTAAACCCCACCTCACTTGTCCCTGGTCCCTATTCCACGAGTCATTCTCTCAAACCCCGCCCCCTCCTCAGGAGTCTTGGATGGACCATCATCACCGTGAACTCGAGTGATGGCGATGGGTCCTGATGCCGTCGGGGTTTCATCTTCTGGGAACACTTCTTCCGGGGATCACCTGTTCCTGCCACCCGTGAGCAGATAGGAGAATCGCCGACCTACCCGGAGACTTTCGTTCACAGGCAGCGTGAACAATTTCTGCAATTCACTTCAGATCTTCGGACTTCAGACTTTTTTTTTCCCCCATCCATCCGCGATCGTCTGTTAATAAACTAGTGGTTCGACCTTCATCGGAGGATCTTGTGTTGACCATTCGTTTGGTCATAGTGTGTTAATTTCTCTCCAGGAAGGGAGGGAAGGTTGTTGGGTTTTTCTTCTATTCTTTTCAGGTTTGTACATAACCTATGATGGACTTCCACGTGTGGACCTTTCAGGCTTAAAACAAAGCCAAGGAAGCGTGGGTTAATTTTTGCTTGAGAAATCTGGTTCCTTTTGACGGACGCATTGTAATATGATGTTCATGGCATAATCCTTAGTATGCGCGCTATTGTTTGATTGTTGTTGAATGCCTTGCTTAGTGTTATATGTGTTTTGATTGTATTCTTGTACCGTTGTCCTTGTAATTTCCGCCCTTTGGTTTTCGCCTCTTTGTGTGTGTGTGTTTTGCTAAATAAAATCTGCTTTGTCTTTCTCCAACCCATTTTATCTTGGTCTGATCTGGGTGTGCGTTTACCTCTGTGGGCACTGGCTGGCTTCTGAATCCGCCATGGCTTGTTGCGGGGAGTCCTTTCAAAGGTCCCAACATCGAGCACGTGACACCCCGAAACTGACAATTTCCCTAAACACAACTAGTAAGTTTTTTTAACCAACCTTTGTCCCTAGGAAATGACTCCTGTCATTGTTTGTTTTTTCTTCTATGCCTACTCTGACACACCTTATTCCTATCACACCCTATCACCAAGAAAAACTCACTACTAGCGGGGGTTCTATGTCGCAAAATCGTGTACTTCATGCAACAAGCACCAAGTTTGGCAGAGATGGCCAGTTTTATGTCCTGAACAAAACCTGATTTAGAGCCACCATGACAAAATTGTAAAAATGTGTTTTGGGGGCATTTTACAAAATGGCCGACAAAAAAATTGAATATATTTTGCATAATTGTTCATTTAATGCTACAAACACCAAATCTGGCTGAGAAGGACAATTTCATGCCCTGAACATAATCTGATACAGGTCTATTTTTTTTAAATGGAAAATTTGAGTATTTGAGCAATTTCCAAGATGGCCACCAGCAAAAGGGGGAATTGTATGCTGTACAATCATTCATTTTCACCCATAACACCAAATCTGGCAAACAAGGACAGTGCTATATCCTGAAGAAAACCTGATGAGCCACAATCAAGAAAAGAACAAAAAATGTTTTTGAATAACAAATCAATTTTGAATATCATTCCTGCAAATGAAAGTTAGTTTACAGTGCTATTCATGATAATAGATGACAGAACCAAATCTGCATAACCACAAGTCATCCGACTCTCTTCAAGCAAGAAAGCCTTCATAATGTAGATATTCTACAATAACATATATTGTGTACATAACCAGTTTTGTGTACTGCCAGCAGGTGCGGTGGCACGAGGGGTGGGGGGGGGTGGGGAGGGGGGGGGGGGGGTGGGGGGCTGTGTAGGGTGACTCACCTAGTTGCTGCTGGGTTTCGATGACAGGCAAGCATAACTGCAGAGAGCAGTGCACTGTAGTCCCTGTTTCCGGCACCCACAGTGTTTTGTCCTGCAGGCCTTCTTGCAGCCACATTTCAGCAGTTCTCTGCACACTCTAGATGCTTCTGGAAGGCTGGTCCAGAAAGGCTCCCACTGTCCTGCAACGAACCGCCAACCCCAAGCAGACGGATTTGGAAGAGTTTGTACTGGGCGGTCTGCCTGGCCCCAAATGTAGCTGCCTTGGTAGATGGCCCTCTTCATGTGCTGCAGCAGCGCCTCACTGGTTGGTGGAACATTCTCAATCTACCGGCCCTTTTGGCTGAATAGGTGTCTCCTGGCACTGTTGACGTCGAGACAGTTGCTTGTCTTGTCATACAAGAGCACAACAAAGCGCTCCAGTGCTGCTCTGTCTGTGGATGTCAGCTCACATGGAGGTTCAGACAGTGCCAGAAAAGTCCTGGTGACATCCTCAGAGGCACCCCATACATCCCACGCCTTCTTCTTCCCCACTCCACTGAAGAAAGACACAGTGTCATAGCCTGTGAAACTGTGAAAGATGGGCAGGCAACGTGACTTCTCCGGACCAATGATGATGAGCAGCGATGTGTCTGAGATCCTTCTCAGTACCCATGAACACCCACACCTCATGTGACGGATGCCGTGATGCTGCGGCAACAGCTAGGACGACGACGTCAGTGTCCACAGTTCTGAGAAGGATCCTCCTGCTGTCCTTGGCAGCATGGCAGAGGTGGACCATCATCCGGCTGTCAGCTTCCTCATGTGTGCATGGACAGGTCACTCAGCTCTGCAGGACTGTTGGAGACAGCAATGGACCCTAGAGTGCTGATGATTTGTTTGTCAGTATCAAGCGTGATAGCACACTGAGCGAGGCAGTGGAAAAGCTCAGATTTGTTTGAGTCAACCCTGAGAAAACTGTGCCAGTTTGGTGGTATGACTGTTTCAGGGCTGACTCGTCTCCTCTTTCCAACTCCTCTGTTGTCCCTGGTGCAACTTTTCAAACTGTCAGATCTGTAGATGTCAAAGACAAGATCCAAACGATCAACATTCAGCAGCATCTGCGTGATGTAAGGCAGGAATACACTTTCTGCGTAGGATCCAAATGTTTTTGCAGCCCCTGGCCTAATCATGTTGACAACAGCAGCCCCATCAACAATCATCACATCCGCTGCAGGCCTATTTTCTTCCAGTGGATGCACAGCTTCAAGGCACTCAAGCAGGCTTGCTTTTGAGGCGGACCTGAGTTTTCCTGCAGAAGAGAGTGAGGGAGGAGTGGCCTGATTCTCATAGGTGAAGAAATCATCGAGGCCTCCACTGCGTGTCTGGCAAGCTATGTATAGCCTGGAGAAGAGGTGGCAGTCATTCTTGAGGCTTAATAATTTGTAGGAGCTCGCATGTTTCTTCTTCCCCTTTACGCCTGAAATCAATACCAGGTTGTTTCTCTTGATGGGATCTGACAACAGCTTGGTCTTTTTCAAGAGTCGATCATGGATGAAAGCCTTGAATTGTTGATCTCCAGTCGCCATCAGTTGTTTCATGGACTCGTGTGCTGCTGGACACACAATGTCCTTACTGTGAAGTGTGATGAATTCGGCACTCCTCTTTAAAAAAGGGTTGCCTGCCTCTTGGGTGGTTGCAGTCAGTTTCATCACATCACTGCGGAAGGCTTCTTGAAACGCTCTTGACTGCTCATGGTGAATTGATAACTCATCATTATCATCTCTTTCCAGGGATGTCTCAAACTCTTTGATGATACGTGAGACTTCACGGCCACTGACCATCCACCGTCTGAGTGCAGACGGATTGTCTGTGAGTCCGACAGCGTCACCTTCACCTTTGACTATGGCGTTGTTTTGCTCATGGGCATGGTCTAGTGCAATCTTGGAAAATGGGCGAGCAGTTTTCTTGAGCACAATGTGGCCTTTGTTGAACTCATGAGACTCATTGGCACTGATGTTCCCCATGTCATTTATGTGTACAGTCAGCCACCTTGCATAATTCTGCTGATCAAGTGCAAAGAACACTGGTGCCATTCTTGTCATTGACTGTAGGTACAGGAGGAAATCGCCGCTTCTCAGTGAAGTAAGAAAGACCAACAGCAGCACCTCAAGTTCCATGATCAAAACCCAGAAGTGAAATGTGGGGCTGCTTTCAGCCATGAACACTCTCCATTCGTCAAGTGGCAGGGCAGTTTCTCCATAAATCCATAAATCACCTCTAAAGACGAAGTTTTCACTGGCAAATTACGGACACGCGATCGGAAGCCGCCATTTTGATCTTCCCGCTGCGGGTCTACAAAGTCATGAAAAATTAAGGAAACAAAATAAGGCCCACAAATTTTTGGATCAACATATGTATTTTCATACACGATATATCATTGTCCAACGTTTTAGCATTAGAAAATAATTTTAGCTTACATTCATTTTGCTTGATAATATTCACTGCGGGCACCTCGTGCTAGAAAATCGTCTGCAGTTTTGGCTCATCCGGAGGATCTCAGCACACCAAGTGAGGGCAGGCCCACTGAAGGGGGGATACGCAAGACATCCTCGCGTCACCCCCAACACTGGGTCCGCCCCCTCCTGTGGGAGGTCGGCTCACGGACCACTTGGGGGGGGGGGGTGAGGGGGGGAGTAGTAGACACCCGGAGGTTCTCAACCTTGAAAATGGAGACCAGCGCACAGGATACTTGGGGAGGGGGGAGGGGGAGGGGGGAAAAGGGAGGGGGGTGGGTATAAGATTAGTTCTTGATTTTTGGATGAATCCGGGCTCGCACTTAACAAACTGATCGCTAAAATCTAAGTAAAATGTTACTATCTATAAAATGACTGTCCACTGAGCATCTTCACGAGTTATAGTTAAAATTTCCAGGACCACAATTTAAAATTGAATTTGTATTGCTAAAACTTTTAAAATATCACGTAAGGTCTGTTAAAAGTGGAGGAGAAAACTATATACAAAACATATTTATTTATTATCATTTGGGAGACGACAATTTTTGAAGAATTTAGCTTTACGTCCTCTTGGCCGAAGCCATATGGGACATTACTTTTTACTTGTGGTTTTTAGAAGAGGGGGGAAAGGGGAAAGGAATATGAAATTTCTATCGATTTTAGTTTTTATCTTTTGACATGTTTTTATCTTGAATAAAGGTCAAGTTAATTTGTTTTTTATATTTTTATTTTTATTTAGAATTTTTAGGAGCCATGGCTCGCACAGAACTACTCTTATATAGTTAAAATTATGCTTTGGATATAAAATATTTGATTAAAAAGACTTTAGGCTGTACCCCTCCCGGCGAGAGCAAGTGATTAACATTTCAGGACCACTTAATGTTAAAAAGAACAATGTTAATGAAGGTTTAAAAATCAAACAAGGTCTAACGAGAAAAAATATGTACACGTATTTTTGTTATTAGTTTGCTTTTATTTATCAAATCTCGTTTAAAAAGATCTCCACTATGAAGTGGAAAACTATTTGTACAATATTTAAGAAGGATTTTTATTATTTTAAGTTTTACCTCAAAATGAATTTAAAACATGAGAAACTAGGGTCCCCAAATCAATTAACAAATGTACAAAAAAGAACTCCCCCAGACTCTAAAAGGCTCTAAAACATAATTTGGCCAAGTCTGGGCAGAAAGATTCTTAACAAAGGGACCCTACGTTTGACACCAATTTCAGGCTATATACATCCGTTGTTAAAAACAAAAAACGACAGTTTTTGAAAACTAACGAAAAGTTTGCTTTACGTCCTCCCGGCCAGAGCCATGTGGGACATTTCTTTATATAGAGTTCTTCGAAAAAATTTATTTTATTTTTAGCAAAGTTATTTATTGTTAATGAATTTATATAGTTGTGAAGTATTTTTATCGCCATGGCTCGACTGTTTGACCCAAATTTTAGCTAGCTAGCTAAATAATATAGAGTTTATAGTATTGATAAAAGTTGTATTAAAATTTTTGAACTGAGCATCTCTATTGATTAAAATTTCCAGGACCACGTTTAAAAAGATCAAAAATTGTTAAAATTCGCTAAAGGTCTATCCCCTAGAGTGGGGCATGGTCTATTTACATATATTTTTATTTCCAAAGAAAGATTTAAAATTTTTCGTACTTCATTCATTTACCGTGGAGCAGCCGGCACCTAAGTCCCACTGCGCCACGGCCGCACTGTAAAACATATCGCCGGAGCTATCGCGTCAGTCTCCAATGAAACTGGCGCCTTATGCTGGGGGTTTTAAAAATATATATGGGTCCCTGGCGGACTAGTTAAAATTTAAGTCAAGTTTGTCCCCTTTGTCTCAAAAAGGCACAAACATATGAGGCCGAGTCGCTGGGGGACTTGTTAAAAAAGATGGGAATTTGTACAGTGGAAAAGCAGATCAAAAGGAGAGGGGGAACAAAACGGAGACCTATCTCCCCCCCCCTACCTCCTTCAAGGCTTATAGTCCGGCAGGGATTAAATGTGTTATAATTATGTTTACTACATTTATAAAAGGTTTATTAAGAAATAGCTACGATTCCTGTATGTCTGAATGGAGGGAGGGAGGGAGAGGGACCCCTCCTCTCCATGCCAAACAGGGGCAGGGCGTCGTGAACAGAGTCCTTAAGCGGGGGGGCTCTGAAGCTTATTTAAAGCTTAACGCGACTACGTAGCAGATTAAGAATTAGAGCTACTGTTATAGTTAAGAGTTATTGTTAAAAGGCGAGCTTACTTATTTAGAAGAGATGTCCAAAAGTCGTTTTGGACAACTCCTCTGCCAACCATATCAGAGGGGCCCATCCCTCGCCGCCCTTTCTGAGAATGGAAACTTTATTAAAGGCAATTTTGTGTTGTTTTATTTTACGTGCAAAACGGTCTAGTTCCACATCGATGTAGACACATGCGTCAAAAAGGTGTTCGATATCTATGACTGCCTCACATAGGCAAAGCCTTGGATGGAATTTTGATAAAATGGAGTTAGTTCTCAACCTGAAAATTAATGCTTGAATAGCAAAAGGGACTTGGAGGAATAAGCCTTTACTTTCGATTTGGCTATCAACATCTCTGGTTGTCGCGTATGTTTGGAGTTCTTGTTTCCATGCTTTATGGCTTGCAGCCTTCAAAATACTCTTCATTTCATTAATGGAGAGACCAATGTTAGTAGGAGTGCCTACCCGACCGACCGCCGCGGCCTTAGCCGCCCGGTCGGCCAGTTCATTTCCTTTGATTCCACAGTGTGACGGGATCCATGTCACCGCAATATTTACTCCTTTGAGTTTTAGCTGGTGAATAACATGTCTTATTTCGTATATTAGTTCCAATCTAAGTTTGGTGTTGCCCTGCAGAGCTTCCACAGAGGATAGGGAGTCTGTCAGGACAACAACATTAATCAGTGGATTAGAAAATGTGTTTATGTAAGTGACAACTTCCAGGATGGCCCAAAGTTCTGCACTAAATATAGAGATTTTGTCATTTAGTTTGAAACACTTAGAGATCTGTAGGGATGGAATTGAAAAAGCGCATCCTGTTTGATCTTTTATTTTCGAACCATCTGTATACACAAGTAAGTAGTTTTGGAGACCAGCTATTTTTTCTTTTGCCGCTATAGTAAGCATATTTGAGTCGTTTTGTTTGGAATATAATTGGTGCAAAGAGGTGTCATAAATCGCCTCCTCCCGTTCCCACTGTGGGAAATCATACTGTGTTCTTGGAGTAACTTCCTCCAAACCTATTCCGGTCTCATCAAACAGGTTTTTTGTGTATGTGACTGGGTCAATCGTCTTAACAAATAGACGAGGTTGCCTGCGTTTCACTCTTGTCAAAATAATATTAGATGACTCTAAATAGTCATCAAAAAACTCCTTAGATGATCCTTGTTTGGAAGAAAAGAGTCTTATCAAACTGGAGGCACAATGTAGCTTCATGTAGTGATCTAGAGGGAGCCAATCGACGTCTCTATACACTAAATGATTGATGGCATACCGTGGAATACCCAGAGCTGTTTTTAAGGCTTTAGTTTCAACGGCTTGTAGCCTTTTAAATTGGGATTTATACATAGTGTAGAAGGCTTCCATCCCGTACGTGAGACGACTTCTCACCAAAGTTCTAGTTAGGTACGTTAAAAATTTAGCATCCTTGGCCCAAGTTTCCTTGGAAACAACTTTTAGGAAGTTAAGGGCCCTAGAGGCTTTCTTGATATGAGAACTGGATTGAACCTTTATCCCAAGAATATCTATTTGAGAATAAAATTGCTTTGAAGTAGAGTTTGAAAAAAACATGAATTCACATTTGTTTAAGGAAAGGGTAAAGCCATTTTCTCTAAGATAACTAGCTATAACTGTGGTATACATCTGATGTTGCTTGAAACATTTTTCAGTAATAGTATTGTTCCTTCTGGAAGTAAGAGTCCAGATAGCTATATCATCAGCGTACATGGAAATGCGTGTTCCTTTAAACGGAATAGACTTCATATCATGCAGCATGATGTTAAAAAGGGTTGGCGCAATTATGCTGCCCTGAGGCACTCCCATGTCTACGTTGTGAGTTCTGGAGAGTGCCTGGCCTACTTTGACAGTCATGTTGCGATTTTGGAGGAAAGAGCTGATAAAATTGAACATATTTCCCTCTATGCCAAGGTCGCTAATTTTTGGGAGCAACCTCCCATGCCAGACTGAGTCATAGGCTCCCTTAATGTCGAAGAAGGTTGCAAGAACCCTTTTTCTCCGACAGAAAGCTTTTCTGACATGGAAGGTCAGCTTACAGACATGTTCCATGCAGCTTCGATGTTTTCTGAAGCCTGCCTGGAAAGTAGGGAGAATGTTATTTTTTTGTAAAAAGTATTCCAATCGCTGTTTTACGATTCTCTCATACACCTTCCCCAGGTGAGGGGTGAGGGAGATGGGTCGAAAGCTCTTGGGATCCTGTCTTGGTTTCCCAGGTTTCAGGATCCCAATAACCTGCGCTTCTTTCCACGCCTGAGGGACCACCCCCTCCTCCCAACACCTGGAGTAAAAATGATGGAGGATATTTAGAAATGATGGGGGGAGTTGTTTTATTAAACGGTAGGAGATAGGATCCCCTCCAGTAGCTTTATTTACTTTTTTTTAAAATTAAACGTAAGGACATAGCGAGCTCGGCATATTTGAGGGGCACATTGATCACATTTGAATTGTTTGTGGACTTGTCTGGTTTTGGAGTTTGTAACCTGCGTTCCTGTTCAGGAAGGGGAAGGGATGTAGACTGACTGGCTTTGGCAAAAGTATCTGCTAGGACATCTGCTGTGTCTTTATTTGAGGACGTTAGTACATTGTTGATTTTTAGGCGAACCTGTGTAGGGGAACCTCCTCTTTGTAACTTTTTTAGTCTTTTCCAGGCCTTTCCCAAGTCTCTGTAATCAGTAATTTTAATTTCATAGAAATATTCTAATTTAGCCTTGGCCACAATTTTTTTACTATATTTTTCCGCTTCTTTTTTGGAGTCAAAATTTTCTTGGGTGGGAAATTTATTAAATGTATTACTTGTGGAGTGTTTGAACTTAACGGCTTCAGCACATTCTTCATTCCACCAGGGGTTGTTCCTAGTGGGACAGAACCCATTCCCCTGCTCTTTAGTGGTCGGAATGGCTGCGCCACTGGCTTGAAAGATTTTATTCCGTATATTATTATAGTACACTTCAATATTATTATCTTCTATATCAGTAATTTTTATTGTTGTAAGGTGTGATTGAAATAGAGGCCAATTCGCTTTATCGAATAAAAATCTTGGGGTGAAATCTTTTTCAAGGGGGTCTGAGGCTGAATTTAATGTCAGAACAATAGGCTTGTGGTCGGACCCAAGAGGGTCCACCAGAGGGGTCCAATAGTGGTTGTTTTCCAGTTGAGGACTAACCAGTGTAAGGTCTATAGCTGTTAGTCTTTGATCCGATCTATCTGGATATCTGGTTTGGGTTCCATCGTTTAGTAAAATTAAATTGGACTCGTTTATTTCTGAAAGAAGTTGGGAAGCCCCAGTACCGCTGGATGTACACCCGACCTCCCAGAGGGGAAAATCGCCCATAATAACCCATTGTTCGGAGGAATTAAGGGAGCACATCCAATCAGTAGTGGGAACTTTGGCGTACGTTTGAGGAAAGTAAACGTTCAGAATATTAGTAGTTTTGTTCTGAATTGTAACCTGAATAGCGTTTGAGTAACTTATTGATGGGATATCCGGTAGAGGTGAAGAAATCTTCATGTAATGTGTATTTGTTCTTACATATGTGGCAGTCTTGATCACCCCTCCCGATTTATGGAAGGATGGGGGGAAGCAGAAGCCTTCCAAACGAGGGAGGCCTGTGTAATCTACATTTAAAGACTGCAAACATAATACCTGGAACTGAATTGGGTTTGTAGCTAGGAAATTTATTAAATAATCTTTGTTACTGTTTATGGAACGACAGTTCCACTGTAATAAGTGAAAGGGAACAGACTGAGGAAAGGTTTGTTCTGGCGGCAGTATTTGGGAGGTTTCTTTAGTAAACTTAGCCATCTTGGGGGGGGGGTTTGGATTTGCTGGACTGTATCGGTCTATTTCTAGGCCTGGCAGATGGGAGATTATTGTCACATACTAGGTTTGCCAGGCTGAGGAGATTTGTGTCCTTGGACAGGGAAGATGGGGTTGTACCTGCTACTGCGGGGAAGAGTGTGGATAAGCCCTCTAGAAGCTGGGTAGGTTGATTAGTAGTTTTTGCTTTCGCCAGGGCAATCAAAATCTGAGTGACAATCTGTTCTCTGGCTGGTTTGTTTGAGGAAGCTTTAGCGTACTGTTCTAAATTTAGATTTGTGTTGTGTGTACCTGTTGTAGTGTTAACTACAGGGGACTGGTTTTGTTTGTTCTGTGAGAAGGAGGCCATAAGTTTGTCCATGTAGGTGGTCACTGTAGTGATCATGGATTGGGTTTGTTTCTTGACTTCCTCGGCCACTATCTCCTGAATTCTCCCCTCAGAAACATTATTTGAGAGGGAGGACTTCACAAGGTTGGCCTGGTGTTTCAGCCTTCTTATCCTGTTGCTACTTAGTCTATTTTGTCTTGTTTGGTAGCGTACAACTGGTCTTGAGAGTTGTACTTGATTGGATTTTGGAGAGACATTTTGGTCTAGTCTTGTGTCTTGGGCTATCTGGGTTTGAGTTGTTTGACTGCCTGGGTCAGAGGTTAGGTTTGTTTTCTGACTGTGACCTTGGAGGGCCCCTGAATAGCTCCCAGGGGGAGGATTCTGAGACCTGTCTTCTGTCCTCCAAAGATTATCTAGCTGGGGGGAGGGAGAAGGGGGCGGTCTGTGACTTTCTCTTTCAATTTTTTCAGAGTGGATTTGACTTTTGGCCCTACGTAGGGCTTCAGAATACGGGATGAAAACTCCTCCTCTAATCTTATTAGCTCTGAGGCGAGTTTGGTATTCGGGACATCCTAAGTATGCCCCTGAGTGGTTGCCTCCGCAGTTTATACATTTCATCTGAACCGCTTTGCACGATCTGACATCATGCCCACCCTGGGCACATCGCACACAATTTTCTTTTTTTGATCTACATTGATCTTGTGAATGCCCAAGGCGGGCACATTTCCGACACCTACGGACTGGAGCCACATAGGTGTGTACAATAAATTCTTCCGCGTGAATTTTGATTGTGGCCGGAAGAGTCGGCACATTGAAGGTTATCTTGACGGCCCGTGAATCGGATCCATCTCTGTTCTTCAGGCGGGTGGCCTGCTTCGCATTTGTGATGTGAGGGAGCAGGCTGCTGACATCTTCAGCGACCGCTATTCCCTTAACTACACCTTCGGTGGTGGCGGTAGAAACGTGGCATTTGATTTCAATCCCTGCTAGTGACTTCTGCTTTAAGAGCTGGGTTTGCTGGGCTTTAGATGTGCACCCTATCAGCCAGCGATTAGTAGATAGTGGTCGCTGACTGAGTATGGTACCTACTGTGTTTTTCCATAGTTGAAAGCTTGAGTTTGGCCCCAGCGATCTTAACGTGGCTGGCCCTGTCCCCAGATCCTCCAAAACGATGGGGAACCTGAGGAAAACAGTGGGGGGGGGGCAAGTTTTTCTGATCTATTTTTCTATCTTGGAGCTGGTTCTTCTCCTTTTTGTTTTTAACTGTGGGTTCCTTGTGGGGTTCTTCCTCTGGGGGGTCTCCCCACACGGAATGTACGACTTCAACTTCCCCCGGGTCACGCTCACAGGTTTGTGGGCCGGGGGGAATTTCTATTGTGACTGGCACCGAAGCTCCTTCACTTTGAGTTCTGTTGACTCTACCAGACAAAGAAGAGGGGTGGGTGGAGGATTCCTCCATGGAGACAAAGTCATCGCGAGTTTTCTTTCCTAGAGGGGAAACTTTGTCGTGGGTGGGGGAAACGTTTTCCGGGGGGTCATTTGACCCTCTTTGGTGTCTGGATCTTTTTCTCCTCCTGACGGCGGTGAAGCCTGGCGCGTCCCCCGCCACAGCTAGGAACACGCTGTCATCACCACCCTCAGGGGTGAGGGTCGCCGTGGGCGAGACCTCTGAGTGAAGGGATTGGATTTCCGTGTCCTCAGAACCACTCAGGGAGCTATTTGAAAATGAGACAGGGATCCTCCT
>CM065700.1:24378078-24434287 GCA_017654935.2 Phymorhynchus buccinoides | reverse complement strand
AAATGATCAAATTATTTTTTACCCACCTATAAAATAATGAATCAACACTGATCGCTGTATTGTTCTGCTTGGTGCATAGCAACAAATGCCAAGCGTTAAGATGAAGGTTAGAGATGTCATCGGTACTTTGGTTAGCATCTATGTAACCATAGGCTAATGTACCAATTATGATACCGTTACTGCAGAGATTTAAAATCTATTAAAACAAAAAGTTGAAATATTCTATGCAAATTCAAGGTCAAGCATTTAAGATGAAAGGTTTAGACATAAAATAGATATCAGTAATTCAAAAATCCTCTATATACCTTAGCTTAGAGAAAAAACAACACATACTTATTTTACGACAGCAGTGCCGCAAAAGTTGAAAAAGTATAGTTGATACAATAAAATCACATTCTCAAGGTCAAAGGTCAAGGTCAACAAGGCATACTGAGGGGCACATCAGTTTGATTAAAATAACTCAAACCTTAACGTTGTCATTTTCTCTAAACATATAAGGCGTTAGAGGGTTAAAGTTAGCAGGATACTTGATTTTGACGTGAGCCTTCAAGTCACGACGATCAAAGCAGTCAGATACACTGATAAAGAACAAAATAAAGATAATCATTTGTTGCAGAGATTACTGTTTTGCAACCTTTAACCTTGACTCAGTCACACTCTTCAAACTAAAGAAGACTCTCACTCTCCACTGAAACTTTAACGTTGTCATTTTCTCAAAACAACATAAGATATTAGAGGGTTAAAGTTAGCAGGATACTTGATTTTGACGTGAGCCTTCAAGTCATGGCTATCAAAGCAGTCAGATACATCAACTGATATTTTCTGTAACAAATGGATGTACCGAGTGTGTGCGTTGATGGCCCGGTTGTTTAGCTTTATTTGCGCCTTTGAGTAACGGTTGTTCGTGTTCACTTGCACATCATCTCTGCGCATAACTTAGCCTACCGCACTTCCGGCAACAAGGCCTAGGCCTAGAGAATAAGAGATCATGCTTTACCTCATAATCAAGACGACGTACTTAACATTTAGCCCACATTCATTTGTCTTGAAAAAAAATATACGGAAAATCCAGGGTTCGTCGATTTCACTGCCTTCGACGTACGAATCCTTTGTTAGGCCTAGACGATTGATCACCATGTGCAAAGACTGTACAGGGGAAGATAAACATGGATGAGCTTGCTGGCTGTGACCTTGACCTTTGCTTTGTGGCAGAGGGGGGGGGGGGGGGGGGGGTGGGGGGGGGGGGGGGGGGAGGATTAACGAAACGAAAATAAAATATTAGGACTAATATAAAATATCTTACAGAAATGTAGATGATGTGGAACAAGTTTTCATCGCATGAACAATCAGTTTAAAACAGTAACAGATCAGGAGTATGGCCTTACGAATCACGCAACTTCAATTATTAATTTTCTAAGAGTAAGAGGCTTAGACCCACAGGCAAAGACTGTAGGCCTACTACAGGTGTCCGTAGACCCCCCTTACCCCGGGGGGGGGGGGGGGGGGGGGGGGGGATTGTTGGTCACTATGTTTTTTCTGAAAGCTTGGTCAATATGCTTTTCAATTTTACTTGTTTGACAAAAATAAAAATAGGGCTCCACTATGTTACATGCGCATACATATAATTAAATTTTAAAGAAAGGGGTAGGGGTAATTTAATGCATAGAAATAATTTTAATTTACACAGTAAAATAAAACTTAATTCTGTTTTCAGATGCACAAGTGTCTACATAACAGTATTCTCTCTATACAGGCATGGGAATTGTCATGGGAATTCCCATGCCTGCTATAGTAATACAAATCAGACGTGAGCCTTGCAGGCTTTGCCTCTTGTTTTAATATATATTAAGTTTTCTAACGGATTATAAATCTTTAATATGTCCTTGTTTCAAATCCGTCGGAGGCCAAGTTTAAATTAGTGGGCAACTTTCAGTAGAGAGCGATCTTTGTAGGTACCATGGCTTGTTTTCACATTCGCCTCCATAGCCTAAATTTAGCTCACAATGTCAATGACGTCACTTGGATAAGGCCAAAGGTATGACGCGCAGGGGTACCTGGTATATACAAACTAAAACTCAAGTGCAAACTCTTTTATTATGTCGTAAAATCATCTTAAAAACTATGGACACAAGAACACTAAAGAAAGACAACGAAATAAAATATACTTAAAGGTAAATTAAAGTAAAAGTAGCAAAGTTAACTAGCACGCTTTGCAACCAAGTAACCCTTGAGAAATGGACTCACCCTTGCGGGAAAGACCCACAGGAAGTTTACATTTTATTTGACCTTAGCAACACGTGTGTTCTTATTAACGATATATATATCTCTCTTGAACTAAAACCACAATGGTTGTTCGATTAAACCACCATGTGAGTGAACGAAAACAGAGTAGATGTTGAAAACTGAACCTGAATGACTGAAGAAGCGAAGAGTAAGGCCTACTTGTTCAGTAAATAGATCTAGGCTTGATTCGGTGCGCTCACGCTTCTGCGTGTGTGTGTGTGTGTGTGTTTGCGCGCGCGGGTGGGTACATGTGTGCGTGCATGCGTGTGCGTTGTATGTGTGCGGGAGGTTGGCGGGGGGTAGGCCTATGTTTGAAAACTAAATGTATACTGACCACCACAAACTTACAATAGGCCTACTATGTGAATAACGCAAATGAGAAATTAAGAATAGAATTGACGTAATCCAACATAAATGGTTGTGTGTGTGTGTGTGTGTGTGTGTGTGTGTGTGTGTGTGTGTTTGTGTGTGTGTGTGTGTGTGTGTGTGTGTGGTGTGTGTGTGTGTGTGTGTGTGTGTGTGTGTGTGTGTGTGTGTGTGTGTGTGTGTGTGTGTGAGAGAGAGAGAGAGAGAGAGAGAGAGAGAGAGAGAGAGAGAGCTTGTGTTAGTGTTTGTGTTTATAAAACCAGTAAATAATACTAGATCCCTCCACAAATGACCAAAAAAACTTTGCCAAATTAAGTAATGCAGCATAAACGTGTGTGTGTGTGTGTGTGTGTGTGTGTGTGTGTGTGTGTGTGTGTGTGTGTGTGTGTGTGTGTGTGTGAGAGAGAGTGAGAGAGAGAGAGAGAAAGAGAGAGACAGACAGACAGACAGACAGACAGCGATAGACAGAAGACAGTAAAAGAGAGAGACTTCAGATATTTTAGTTTACATGTATAAGAATTTAGGCTAGGCCTATTCTTCCATTCTGACTTTTGGAGAGAGAGAGAGGGAGAGAGAGAGAGAGAGACAGACAGACAGAGATAGACAGAAGACAAAAAAAGAGAGAGACTTCAGATACTTTAGTTTACATGTATAAGAATTTAGGCTAGGCCTATTCTTCCATTCTGACTTTTAGAGAGAGAGAGAGAGAGAGAGAGAGAGAGAGAGAGAGAGAGAGAGAGAGAGAGAGAGATCTCGTGTTACTGTTTGTGTGTGTGTTTATAGAACCAGCAAATAATACTAGATCCCTCCTCAAATGACACAAAATATCTCTGCCAAATCAATCTAACACACAAAGGTTTTTTTAGAGAGAGAATATTGTTTCTGTTGTATTTATTAATGATGCTGTTGCGTAAATATTTGCATATCAGTAATGTCTTAATTGTATAGGTCCCTTATTCAGACTTATTCAAACTCATCAGCGTAACAGTCTATTGCTCGTGTCTATCGTTTTAAAAATAAGGTTGTTGCTGACAACCTTAGTGTGCAGATTTGATTCTACCCTGAACTCACTTTAAAAAAATCAAACTCAATAATGTCATTATATAATCCACATTTAAACCCACACAGTCGAATGGCCCCATTGATATACCACCACAGGGGCGGACCAGTTGGACATGGAAGGGGGGAGGTTCAAATACTCGCATGGAGGGTCTTAGGGGCAAAAAGCCCCCAGAAGTTGACAATAATTTGATTTTCAAAGATGCAACCAAGGCCTCTTATACGAATAAATGAGAAGTACACTAAAATGGCACTGAGTCGTATTTCTCTTCACTTTTCTTTCATTTGGGCGTACTTGGAAGACTGTTGTAATAGGATGAATAAAATTTAAGTCCCACTTCAAAAAAGCATATCGATTGTCATCTCTGTTCCATCTGTATCCATACTTCAGGTTTATTTGCATCAAGTGGCGAAAGAAGATATTGCCTTTATGACCACAATTGTCAGTGGTGACCCTTGTCCTGAGTATGGAGGACACAACAGCCAACAGACAAAGAAAACCCGTAAAGAATGGTGCCTATGTACAGTATCTTCCTGGAGGTGCCTCCAGCCTCTGTTATCCATGGCTGAACAGACGTGCAATGAGTTCACCAGTGACAACAGCTGTACTGGATAGTTGTGCAATTTACAAGGAAGGGGAGGGAGTGCAAGGACTTCTTGAAGTTGCATGCTGTTTGACATTAGTCTGCAATCCAAATGAGACCACTAAAAGAATACCTTTATCTAACAAGAGTGGAAAAGCAAGAAGTGCGCACCAACAAATCATCTGATGCTTTCCCCACTCTTTCCCTTCTTCACTCACCCCTCCATGCAATGGCACGTCGGCCATTTTACCCACCTATAAAATAATTAATCGACACAGATCGCTGTATTGTACTGCTTGACGCATAGCAACAAAGGCCAAGGGTTGAGATGAAGGTTAGAGATGTCATCGGTACTTAGGTTAGCATCTATATAACCATAGGCTAATGTACCAATTATGAGACCGTTACTGCAGAGATTTAAAATATATTAAAACAAAAAGTTGATATATTCAATGCAAATTCAAGGTCAAGCATTTAAGATGAAAGGCTTAGACATAAAATAGGTATCAGTAATTCAAAAATCCTCTATACACCTAAGCTTAGAAAAATAATACCACATAGCTTATTTTACGACAGCAGTGCAAAAGTTGAAAAAGTATACAAGTTGATACAATCAAATCACATTCTCAAGGTCAAAGGTCAAGGTCAACAAGGCATACTGAGGGGCACATCAGTTTGATTAAAATAGTAGCACACAAATTCGAAGTGATCCTGTGACATGGTTCTTAAGATAATTGCCAGGCAAATGAAAGGACACGAAAGATTGTGATAGCCCTCTCCGCAGAGTGGCTGGGGGCTAATAAGTACTAAAATAGGATATCATTCGCATAGTTTGAATCATTTCAGCAAATTATACTATTTTTCTTACCAAAAAAGCATTAGATACAAAATAATTATGTTAAGAGCATGTTTTTGCAGTTCTCTCGAGTCCCATGGCGGCCATTTTGAATATGACGTCATAACTCAAAATGCCCAACATTTACAACTTGGCCTCCAACGGATTTGGATTCAGCACCCTCAAATCATGTTATATCGACATAAAAACCTAATATATATCACAAAACAAGGTCAAGCTTAATTTCGCCAGTAGAAATTAGAATTCCGATTTGTACTAGTAGAAATCGGAATTCCGATTTGTACTAGTAGGATTCCGAATCGTACTGGATTCCGATTTCTACTGTGACATATACATTTATTACCCAGCTTTTCCCTTTTTCTGATTTCTTTTCATTTTCCATCTTTCTTTCTTTCCTGTCTCTTTGTTTTTTTGCTTTTGCTTTTGCTTTTTCCTTTCCTCATTCTTATTTTTCTTTTTCTTTCTCTTTTTTTATGTAGTCTTGTTTGTATTTTTTTTCTTAGCCCTTTTTTTTTATCGTTGCTCTCTTCTTCTTTTTTTGCATAGCTTCATTTTCCATGTTTCCTTCTTTTTTATGATTGATGATGAATCATAATGATGACAATGAGTCCTGATGATGCTGTGGTGTCCATTAAGGGTTTGAGACACCGTGACAGGGCTGTCCTCCACGCTCCCTATCAAATTTATCCTGGCGTCAACCAGGCCCGGGAGGAACAGACACCTGCAGTGTTGGTCAAGAAATTAGAGCAACACTCTCAAATACACATCCGTAAAGTGGATGAAGCTCGACTGTGTGGTCCCAGTCTTCCCATTGAGCCCACAGCACACTCACTCTGGGTAGGAGCCGGCCTGGGCAAACCCCACAAGACTCTGATGGGATTCGAACCCACGGCCTCCCAGTCACTAGTCCGCAACTCTAATCACTGAGCTACGGCGGCTGGTTACACTTACATAGTTACGAAATCTATTATTCTGAATTATTTGTTCCGTCCGTGTGCTCTTACACACGCAATATTATGACATTTTATTTTCGTGTAGCAAATTTACTTATGGTGTGTGTGTGTGTGTGTGTGTGTGTGTGTGTGTGTGTGTGTGTGCGTGCGTGCGTGCGTGCGTGTGCGCAATGTACTGGGAATCAACTTAAATGCTTGCCCCTGTAATAATGCTTCACTTGTTCTTATTCTTATTTGCATGTAAATGCGCGCTTGTACCTTCTGGAACGCACTGCAAAAAGAGACATTTCCTATGCTATAGCGCATAGTAAATTGCCACCCTCAGTGCTGCAAGGCTATCCATTTACGCCCATTGAAACCCGCCATTTTCTTTTAAATATCTGGCATCCAGGGCAGTTCCAGAAACATAAAAGCAGCATTCGTCGCCTACATATTGAGGGTGAAAAGGTTGAAAGGGGTCATTAGTATGCTGTGTTTTTCTTGCTGTCTATGTGTGTCTGTTTTTGTCTCTGTCTCTCTATCTTTGTGTCTTTCTCTCTCTCGCTCTGTTCTGGGTGTATGCCTGCTGATCACTCTTTGGTTGTTTATATGTTTACTAGCAGCTACGCCCAGCTCGCTTCGCTTCCCGGCAGCTCTTCCCTGGCACAGGTCTTCAGAATAGCAGTTGCATGAATAGCACTTCGAAATGTCCCCCAGCGCAAACATCCACCAAGGGTGACTCACAAAGCTATGGGCACTTGTTTTCGGATGCCGCCCAGCTCTTTTATCTCACCGTACTATTGGCCCCTTCAAGATGTCTTCCACTGCACACACACCCTCACTCTTGAAGCCTGCTTGATATTCCCCTGTTAGATTATTCTGATTTACCCATTCTTGCCATCTGTTGTTTATAATAAACCCATACGATTTATTACTTGCACTGCATAAAGATAGTTGTATGCGTCGTTTTTATTTCCTGTTTTAAATAGAGGTAAAATAATACACTCAGACCAATCCTCAGGATAAATCCCTTTATCGATCAAACTATGAAACAGCTTTACTAAAATAAATGTTGGTAGTAGTAATAGTAGTAGTAGTAGTAGTAGTAGTAGTAGTAGTAGTAGTAGTAGTAGTGGTAGTAGTAGTAGTAGTGTAGTAGTAGTAGAGAGAGAGAGAGAGAGGGGGAGGGGAGAACAGAAAAGGGAAACAACGAGAGAGAGAGAGAGAGGGAGATCAACGATCAACGAAAATTTAATGATGAAGGCCATCTGCCCATGTCATATAGGGAAAAGGGGGGATACATTTTAAAGAAAAACAATGGAAGCAATAAATAGCATACATATAGATCTAAGTTATCAAAACGGTTATCAATCAAAATAATTATTACCAAACATGGAACAACATTATACCATTGCAGTAACAACAGTCTAAAAACACACAAATGAGCGGAATGGACAACTCGTGAATAAGAATAACCGTGTGTTACGTTAAATAGCGTCGAAGGGAGTTGAAAGGGAGGGGTAAAGATGGACATTCAAGTATTAGGTGAATTTCTAAGTTCAAATGCTTTGGAAATAAAATGTGCAAGACTAAATGTTTAGGGCTTGCTAAAAGCATCGACATTTTAAATTTCGTGGGATTAGTGAAACATTTATTGGGCAAGAACAGCTTAGAGAGAGAGAGAGAGAGAGAGAGGGGGGGGGGGGGAGAGAACACTGAACACTGAATGTTTTATTTGTACATTGATATTAGGCCACAATACAAAGGAACTTTTAGTAGGGCTAGTTAGAAACTTAATTGAAGAAGCGTGAATAAAAAAAATAAAAACAATGTCGAATCAACAATGTAAAGTATGATGAAACATTAATAGTGTGACGTAAGTGTCCCGCGCGACCCCTCTTTCTTATCTACACCCCCCCCCCCCCCCCCCCTCTCCTTTTCATTTCTCTGTCCGGCCGCCACTTTAACAAAAGAACGCCGATTAAGGCATTTGTCTCTTTGAAGCCCGATTTACCTCCCCTGTCAGCATGTACCCCCTACAGAGGTTATCTCCCTTTACCCCCCCCCCCCCCTTATCTCCGTTCCCCATCATGAGAAAGTGACAACCACATTCGGCTCCCTTTGAAGACGATTTTCCTTTCAGGAATGTCGGCACGTGATAGGAATGTAACCGGCGCGTGATTGTTCGGTACTAGTATGCATAAAATTATAGCATCATCTTGTGACGTGTCAATTGCTATAAACCAACCACAGGCTTTCATTGTTTGAAAGTGAAGGCTATAATTGGAGTAGTGAGAAAATTTTTTCACACAAGACGCTGAAACCTAGCTAGAGCAACATTGCAGACTCAACCTCTCCCAGCCAGTCATAATAGCCCAACTAGTGAGTATTATTGATGGCTGGTGATTGAGATTTGGTTTGTTTGATCCTATTTTTGATCTAGATCCTATGTTCAATGATGAATAAGGAGTAGATAGATATGTTATTGAAAAGAAGTGGTAAACATTCTGTTCTATTTATGTGCACTGATTATTTGTGTGTGTGTGTTTTTGACTTTAACACTTTTGGTACCAGAACCGGAGTTTATGCCTACTAACCCTTTTGTCTATTTTTAGTAGGAAACCTGTGGGTTGCAATCTTGCACTTTATGATACCATTCCTTTCCAGGTGTTGGATGGAGAGTGATGTTGGCTTGATCACCTTTTATGTTTTACTGATCTCAGTTTGTTAACTGAAATTCAGATTATGTGTTCTTAGTGCTATTGTACAAGGGAAGCCTTCTAGCCGGTTGGAATTCACTAATTCCCTGCCGACTGAAGCCCCTTGTCTCTAAGCCATAGAGATCTACATCCACCTTCTCCTGTGATTATCAGCAGGGCATCGTGGGCCGGACGATCATCCCGGACTCACAAGCACCAAGACGGGGAACGCCGCCAAGACGCCCCGCACCCAGAATCCGCGAGGAGACCACGCCTGAACCGTGCCATCCCGCGACGCCGTAACCGGAACGACTGGGAGCTACTCTCACCTGACGAGCAAGCCCAGCCAACCCAGCACTCGCCGATCACTACGGAGGAACTTGACAACAGCTAAGTCCAGCGGACCGCGCCAATCATTTGAACTTTCCTCCGGACACTGAAAATAATTAGTAACCCTTCCGGCTTGGGGCTAACCTTCTAGAAAGACAAAAGTCTTGTAAATCCTTTTGGATTTCATTGTTTTTCATTCATATTTTGTTTTGGCGCCATTGAGCTGCTTTATTATTATTGTTGCATAATCTTATGCAGATTTTGTGAGTAAATAAAATACAAGTGTCAAATAATCCTGAACCCTTTGGTCAGACTGATGAGAGTGGGAGTCTTGTAATTTCATGTAAAACCCTACTTCTCTCTGTCTGCCATTTAGAGCAAATCAACCACTTGTATTTCTTACAACCATGCGAGCCAGAACCCGGGCACAAATATAAATTTATTAGATGAAAAGGGGCCGGGAAAGTTGCTCATCTCCCATACCCTAGAGAAGTGGGCTAAAGGCAAATTTTCTACTTGAAAATTTAACACACTAAAAGTCTTCCCTAGAGGCTTAGCCTTTTAACCCATTACCTCGTCACAAATAGCCATCGCTATATGAATTATGTCTTTGACATTGAAAGAACGCATTGCATCAGCCTTATACGAGTCGTCTATCCATCTAATCCCTATTCAATGGAATGCATAGCAAAACAAGCAGCGTTTCCACGAAAAGCTGGATTACTTCAGAAATAATGGAGGCAGAGCGGGGAAGGGAGCGGGGCCTAAATGTTCAATTTGCACTCTGATAATATGTTTCCATCCATGCAGACAATATTCTGGAAGAAATAAAAGCACAAGTGCACGATTTACACTTAATAGTCATATAAATTGGGTTAGTTAAGAAATAAAGTGGGTAGAGGGGGGGGGGGGGGGGGGGGGGGGGGTCATGTACATCTTCGTATCACTCACATAAGCTTATTTACAAACATGCAAATAATGCTACAGCAGAAACAACAATATGAATGCCAAATCTGCACAAGCATGATTACGGAATCTTTCATGAGTACAATTAAATAACAAAAGGCACATGAGAGAGAGAGAGAGAGAGAGAGAGAGAGAGAGAGAGTGAGTGACCTAGAGAGGGAGAGAGAGGGGGGTGAGGAAGAGAGAGAGATATATAAAAAAGAGAGTTAGTGATTGTGAGTGACCGACAGAGGAAGAAAGAGATAGAGTAGGATAGAGGAAGAGATAGAGGGGGGGGGGGAGAAAGAGGGAGAGAGAGAGACAGAGGGAGTGTGAAGAGGAGGGGGAAATGAGGAAAAGGAGGTATATTTATAGAGACCACAAAGGTTCTTGATTATCTACAAGGTCGATAAACTCATTTATAAAATAAAGTTCAGTTATGAATTAGAACTGGGTGATTGAAAATAAAAGAGACTTGCTATTACAGTAACTTTAAAAGAGTCTAAATAATTCCAACAATACAATCTCTACGTGTACATCATTGTACACACTGTTATGATCTGATATGCATACCCAAAATGCAACAGCAAGCCTTTTAGCTTAGAAGCAGAGATTTGTAGCTTGCAAAATAATGTTGACCTAAACATTTCGGGGTAGAAGCAAACATCTAGTCTGAATGGCTTGCCTACATGTCTATGGAGGTGGATGTTGATTTTGGTCAGCCATTTCTTGGCCGCCATGACACTTTGAAAATGGCCGACGACATCAGCTTATTTTGGCACTTTGCAGACAAATAGTCGGTGATGTATGTGATATTTATGTGAATTATACCATTATTGAACGCACAGTGGTGTACAGTGGTGTACAATGGTGTACAGTGGTGTACAGTGGTGAACAGTGGTGTACGGTGGTGTACAGCGGTGTACAGTGGTGTACAATGGTGTATGTGCCGAAAAATACAATTAACCGAGAAATGCAGGGGGGTGGCACATCTTAACCTTTACCACAATTCCTTATATCCGACGTCAGTAGTGCGTGGGGACTTAAGAACGTGTTTCTTATAAGCGGCATTTCCTTATAACCGACTTCCTATTATCCGACTTTCAATAAGTAATAACAAAGAACACCTTCGGCAGGGACCCAAAACTTGTGTTCCTTATAAGTGGATTTCCTTATAAGCGGCGTCCTACTAAGCGGAGTGTACTGTAAAGGTAAAGATGTGCCCCCCCCCCCCCCCCCCCCCCCCCCCCGTGCATTTCTCGGTTAATTGTATGTTTCCGCACATACACCATTGTACACCACTGTACACGACTGTACAGCACTGTACACCACTGTACAACATTGTACACCACTGTACACCACCGTACACCAATGTACACCACTGTTCATCACTGTTCACCACTGTACATCACTGTACACCACCGTACACCACTGTTCACCACTGTACAGCACTGTACACCACCGTACACCACTGTTCACCACTGTACAGCACTGTACACCACTGTTCACCACCGTACACCACTATACACCATTGTACACCACTGTTCACCACTGTACACCACCGTACACCACTGTACACCAGTGTACACCACTGTACACCGCTGTACACCACTGTGCGCAGTAATTGCATATTTAATCGCTTGTTTTTTTATTTCTTTACTCTTGATTAAAACATCAGAAGAATGCGCTTGTGTTTTGTGTTTTCTATTTGTTCTTTCTTTTTATTTCACAACATGGGTTATAAGAAACAAAATGAATATAGTGTCCTTATAACCTAAGTTCGGTTACAAGGAAAGCCGCTTATAAGGAACAAAATTTTTGGCTCCCTTCGAGTTCCTTATAAGCGGAGTGTACTGTAGTAACTATTCATCCACCCCACAAGAGTGAACAAGTACCGAACGCCCAGGAAATATCACTAAAAGTACACCCAAATGTATGCACTAATAACTAAACGCTGCAGATGGCTAATCCCACCTTCACCATCAAAGCAACAACCTCACTGGTAAACAACCACAACAAAATGAGGCTTGTTCAAGCAATGTCAAATCCAGTTAGTTACAGTCCTTGCAGTGAAACGGCTACCTTGCCCCTCACTGTTCATGGGCAATAACCCACTAATAAAATACCCCCATCCCAGTTAAACTATTAATAAAGCGTAGGGAAGTCACCCCACACACACTACTACTGTGTCCCTTCACACCAAGTCACAAATGTAGGGAAATTACCCCACACTCTTATTAAATTCCCTCACGCCAAGTCACCGCTGTGGCGATAACTCACAGTTAGTTTTAATTAATGTTTGGCACAACCGCACTATGCCTTATAGTATGATGAAAATGATAAAAAGTTAATGCTCCAACATTTTCTTCCCACTCCTCGCAATGTAGTTTCTTCCAAGGTCTAAGGACAGCAACAATGTCACAGTTTGAAGGTCTCCCTTTCCCCAAATGGCGTCACTCCACTTCAGCCTCGCGGCCCTTTAACTGTTAGACGGCTGACGTCCCACAACTGAGAGCCTAGCCGTCTGTGGAAAAATGGTGCACGTTCGCAGCTTCCCGGAAACGGTCTACCAAACAGCTAGGCACCCCCTCAGCTTCAGCAATGGGACCCCCTTCCTCAGCTCAACAGGACAGCATGGTCTCTTCTTCTTGACTTGAAGCCGGTTCGCGACCGTTAAAGCTTTCTCTCGACCGGTTATGAACGAAATATGAACTTGTATTCGCACAGAGGGAGAAAGAATCGAAAGCTTCCCTCTGCGCAAGAACAAAAAAAAAAAGCAGACGATAATTTTGCGTGAAAATGATGTTTTACGTCCTCTCGGTCATAGACACATATGGGACATTTGTAAATACAAAGATGGTGGGAACAACACTGGTGCAATGCCCGGAGGCAGTGCAACACCAGTAAAGTCCCGAGTTTTTAACAATATAGATACAAAAAAGAAAATAACTCAACAATAGAGCATACTAGCAATCGCCCCGTGGCAGTTAACCCCCGTGGCAGTTTTAACCCCATGGCAGTTTTAACCCCTTGCTCGGGGACTTATCTGCCACTCGGCGACACACTTGTTTGTTATTGTGGCTTTCAACAGACAGCCAGTCTCTGTGTTCAACTCTTGTCTTTCTTGTGTTCGCGACGACAGCTAAACGCTCGCGCTTAGCGCTTCGACTCCGCCCTCTTTCGCGCTTCGCGACGACAGCTAAACACACTCGCACTTTGCACTTTGACTCCGCCCCCTTTCGCGCTTCGCGACGACAGCCAAACACTCGCGCTTCGCGCTTCGACTCCGTCCCCTTTCGCGCTTCGACTCCGCCCCCTTGCGCTTCGCGCTTCGACCCCTTGGCGGAGGTTTCCGAAAAGTAAGGACGGCATGACCTTCCGAGGGTGCCAAGGATGCTTGATGCCAAATTTGGTGTCGATCGGTTAAGAACTGTGGCCGTGTATAAGGGACACACAGACAGACAGACAGACAGACAGACACACATACAGATTTCGAAAATATATATAAGATGACAACAATATTAAAATCATTGCATGCATAGCAAACACTATTATGAACAAAACCAGATGAGAAGAACGGAAGTTTAAACAGCAACAATAAAACAAAAGCAACAAAAATAATTTTAAAAACAATTATAAAAAAGAGAGAGAGAGAGGGAGAGAGAGAGAGAGAGAGAGAGATACAGAGAGAGAGACAGAGAGAGAGAGAGTATTAATGAGAAAGAGACAAAGACAAACAGAAAGATAGATGGGCAGACAGATAGACAGAGAGAGAGAGAGAGAGAGAGAGAGAGAGAGCGGGGGGACAGACACTGAGACAGACATACAGAAACGAAAAGACCGACAGAGATAGAGGAGATCCATAATGAGAAAGAAGAATAAGTTGGATTTTTTTAAACTAAAAAGAGAGGCAAAAGTGCACGATGCATACAGAGATAGAGAATTGTAAATGTTCCTGTTTTGTTCATTTGTTGTACAAGGTACTGTTGCTGCAGGAAAAGTAATCATACGATGAAAGGATGGATTAAAAAGAGCACGTTTCAGTATGTTAACGGCATTAAAAAGAGAAAGATAGGGAAAGACATGGAGGGGAAGGATAAAGAGATAAAAGCAGAACAATACACGGAGGAAAAGAGAGGGAGGGAGTAAGGAGGGAGAGAGAGGGAGGGAGAGAGAGAATCAGAGAGAGATAGAGAGATAAATATATATCCAATAAGGAGGACGTCCATCGGTTTGCAGATCACTTGCAGCAATTAAATCCACCCAATATCAAGTGTACCATGAAAGAAAGAAAGAAATAGCTGGAATATCTGGATCTCAAGCTTTGAGGACTGATTGGTGTAGGCACCCGCTGTCACAGGTCACTTTATAATGTGTGTATACTATTTAATTTTTCTCTTATTTACTCTCTAGGCTAGTTCTTTTTCTGCCACGAAGTGGATATTAGGTTTTGTCTATCAAGCTTTTCCCGCTACTGTGTTAATCATTTCTCTTACTCAGTTTCAAGTTTCTTTACGAAATCAGTTTCTTCTTATTTTTAGTCAAGACTTTTTGGCAGTTTCTTAAATTGTGGATTTTGTCCTAGAATCACGCCATTTCAAACTTAGTTTTCATTGGTTTAGGGCTAGTTCCAATCAGAATTGAGTCTCTGAACTGCAAGTCGTCTTTAAGCTTTAGCTTGTCGCAAAATTGTCCAGAGCCAGAGAGGGGGCACCACATCTTCCCTGCGGGGCCGGGTCATCTCTTCCTTCTTCTTTCTCCGTAAGCATCAATAGGGCACTAGGGTTGGTTGTTTTTTTCATTTTTTTGGCAGTCTGATGTTTTATTCAGCTGCCTAGGAGTAGGGTCGTAGGACATATCACAAAAGTGGTATACCCAGGAGGACTGCGCCGGCCATAGAGCCAGGTCACAGCAGGACTCCTGGGATTAGGGCCTAGGACCTGAAGATAGATAGTTTTTACTGGCTTTTTGTTTTTTCATCTTTGCTCACTGTCTTTTTTTTCCGACTTCATGTCGTTCTCGCGTTCCTTTCATTCCCCCCACTCGTAGGCTTTGGCCTGGTGGACACGGACTACATAGATTAGGTTTCTCTAGGGCAGTTCTTCATTCTGTTAGGGTTCTTGCCAGCCTCCTAATCTGTTGGAGGAGTTTGTGTGCGAGCATCTAAATTAGTGAGAGTAGGACTTAGGTTGATAAAATTATAGATCTTTCCAGTCTTTTCAAATTGTTAGAATTAAAAAGTTAAAATACTAGAACTTTTGGACCTTTCTTTTACTCTGTTTGACCCGTTGTCGTAGGGAAAATGTAGGTGAAAATATAAAATTGATAAACTTACTTGTTAAAATCATAAAAATAAATCGTTAAAAAGGAAGACACAGGTGGCTTGTTTTCTACAACGTCACCTTGATTTAAAATCCACAGTAATCGAATATAAATCATAGGACTGCTACCGTCCCGGAAGTTTCCCTAGTTAAAAGACATAAAGTGCTAAAAGTTATAAGCAGTATTTTTGGTACACATAATTTAAATTACTGTAAAAACGGCCGTTGGCCGGTGGCCGAGTTAGTAACCGTTGTGACACAAGGAGAAAGAATCCGATCCTTGTTGAGAGAAGCCTTTTATAGCGACTCTCAGTGAGTTCCCATTCTAAATTAGACACGAGTCTGCAGTGCGATTCTGATTGGTTCTCGCTGTTAACGTTAGTTTCTATTGGACGTTTTTTCAAACGATAGGAACCACTAGTACAAATATGTAGAACTTTGCCACACTACCTTTCACCCTCCCTCCCCTTGATATAGGTGGATAGAGGGAGAGAGCTGATAGTGTTTTTTCTAAAGAAACAAGTGCATTTGCATAATAGCTTAAACTTGAAAGATATTTTTTGGGTCTAATGACCAGCATCATGATGCAAACCCCGAGCTCCCCAGACATAGAGAACAATCCCCAGGAGTCCCTCGGCAGTAAATTCTGGGCTACTCCTCCCAAACCTCAAAGGAGGATCCCTGTCTCCTTTTCAAATAGCTCCCTGAGTGGTTCCGAGGACACGGAAATCCAATCCCTTCACTCAGAGGTCTCGCCCACGGCGACCCTCACCCCTGAGGGTGGTGATGACAGCGTGTTCCTAGCTGTGGCGGGGGACGCGCCAGGCTTCACCGCCGTCAGGAGGAGAAAAAGATCCAGACACCAAAGAGGGTCAAATGACCCCCCGGAAAACGTTTCCCCCACCCACAACAAAGTTTCCCCTCTAGGAAAGAAAACTCGCGATGACTTTGTCTCCATGGAGGAATCCTCCACTCACCCTTCTTCTTTGTCTGGTAGAGTCAACAGAACTCAAAGTGAAGGAGCTTCGGTGCCAGTCACAATAGAAATTCCCCCCGGCCCACAAACCTGTGAGCGTGACCCGGGGGAAGTTGAAGTCGTACATTCCGTGTGGGGAGACCCCCCAGAGGAAGAACCCCACAAGGAACCCACAGTTAAAAACAAAAAGGAGAAGAACCAGCTCCAAGATAGAAAAATAGATCAGAAAAACTTGCCCCCCCCCTGTTTTCCTCAGGTTCCCCATCGTTTTGGAGGATCTGGGGACAGGGCCAGCTACGTTAAGATCGCTGGGGCCAAACTCAAGCTTTCAACTATGGAAAAACACAGTAGGTACCATACTCAGTCAGCGACCACTATCTACTAATCGCTGGCTGATAGGGTGCACATCTAAAGCCCAGCAAACCCAGCTCTTAAAGCAGAAGTCACTAGCAGGGATTGAAATCAAATGCCACGTTCCTACCGCCACCACCGAAGGTGTAGTTAAGGGAATAGCGGTCGCTGAAGATGTCAGCAGCCTGCTCCCTCACATCACAAATGCGAAGCAGGCCACCCGCCTGAAGAACAGAGATGGATCCGATTCACGGGCCGTCAAGATAACCTTCAATGTGCCGACTCTTCCGGCCACAATCAAAATTCACGCGGAAGAATTTATTGTACACACCTATGTGGCCCCAGTCCGTAGGTGTCGGAAGTGTGCCCGCCTTGGGCATTCACAAGATCAATGTAGATCAAAAAAAGAAAATTGTGTGCGATGTGCCCAGGGTGGGCATGATGTCAGATCGTGCAAAGCGGTTCAGATGAAATGTATAAACTGCGGAGGCAACCACTCAGGGGCATACTTAGGATGTCCCGAATACCAAACTCGCCTCAGAGCTAATAAGATTAGAGGAGGAGTTTTCATTCCGTATTCTGAAGCCCTACGTAGGGCCAAAAGTCAAATCCACTCTGAAAAAATTGAAAGAGAAAGTCACAGACCGCCCCCTTCTCCCTCCCCCCAGCTAGATAATCTTTGGAGGACAGAAGACAGGTCTCAGAATCCTCCCCCTGGGAGCTATTCTGGGGCCCTCCAAGGTCACAGTCAGAAAACAAACCTAACCTCTGACCCAGGCAGCCAAACAACTCAAATCCAGATAGCCCAAGACACAAGACTAGACCAAAATGTCTCTCCAAAATCCAATCAAGTACAACTCTCAAGACCAGTTGTACGCTACCAAACAAGACAAAATAGACTAAGTAGCAACAGGATAAGAAGGCTGAAACACCAGGCCAACCTTGTGAAGTCCTCCCTCTCTAAGAACGTTTCTGAGGGGAGAATTCAGGAGATAGTGGCCGAAGAAGTTAAGAAACAAACCCAATCCATGATCACAACAGTGACCACCTACATGGACAAACTTATGGCCTCCTTCTCACAGAACAAACAAAACCAGTCCCCTGTAGTTAACACTACAACAGGTACACACAACACAAATCTAAATTTAGAACAGTACGCTAAAGCTTCCTCAAACAAACCAGCCAGAGAACAGATTGTCACTCAGATTTTGATTGCCCTGGCGAAAGCAAAAACTACTAATCAACCTACCCAGCTTCTAGAGGGTTTATCCACACTCTTCCCCGCAGTAGCAGGTACAACCCCATCTTCCCTGTCCAAGGACACAAATCTCCTCAGTCTGGCAAACCTAGTATGTGACAATAATCTCCCATCTGCCAGGCCCAGAAATAGACTGACACAGTCCAGTAAATCCAAACCCCCTCCCCAAGATGGCTAAGTCCACTAAAGAAACCTTTCAAATACTGCCGCCAGAACAAACCTCTCCTCAGTCTGTTCCCTTTCACTTATTACAGTGGAACTGTCGTTCCATAAACAGTAACAAAGATTATTTAATAAATTTCCTAGCTACAAACCCAATTCAGTTCCAGGTATTATGTTTGCAGTCTTTAAACGTAGATTACACAGGCCCCCCTCGCTTGGAGGGCTTCTGCTTCCCCCCATCCTTCCATAAATCGGGAGGAGTGATCAAGACTGCCACATATGTAAGAACAAATACACATTACATGAAGATTTGTTCACCTCTACCGGAGATCCCATCAATAAGTTACTCAAACGCTATTCAGGTTACAATTCAGAACAAAATTACTAATATTCTGAACGTTTACTTTCCTCAAACGTACGCCAAAGTTCCCACTACTGATTGGATGTGCTCCCTTAATTCCTCCGAACAATGGGTTATTATGGGCGATTTCAACGCCCATCACCCCCTCTGGGAGGTCGGGTGCACGTCCAGCAGTACTGGGGCTTCCCAACTTCTTTCAGAAATAAACGAGTCCAATTTAATTTTACTAAATGATGGAACCCCAACCAGATATCCAGATAGATCGGATCAAAGACTAACAGCTATAGACCTTACACTGGTTAGTCCTCAACTGGAAAACAACCACTATTGGACCCCTCTGGTGGACCCTCTTGGGTCCGACCACAAGCCTATTGTTCTGACATTAAATTCAGCCTCAGACCCCCTTGAAAAAGATTTCACCCCAAGATTTTTATTCGATAAAGCGAATTGGCCTCTATTTCAATCACACCTTATAACAATAAAAATTACTGATATAGAAGATAATAATATTGAAGTGTACTATAATAATATACGGAATAAAATCTTACAAGCCAGTGGCGCAGCCATTCCGACCACTAAAGAGCAGGGGAATGGGTTCTGTCCCACTAGGAACAACCCCTGGTGGAATGAAGAATGTGCTGAAGCCGTTAAGTTCAAACACTCCACAAGTAATACATTTAATAAATTTCCCACCCAAGAAAATTTTGACTCCAAAAAAGAAGCGGAAAAATATAGTAAAAAAATTGTGGCCAAGGCTAAACTAGAATATTTCTATAAAATTAAAATTACTGATTACAGAGACTTGGGAAAGGCCTGGAAAAGACTAAAAAAGTTACAAAGAGGAGGTTCCCCTACACAGGTTCGCCTAAAAATCAACAATGTACTAACGTCCTCAAATAAAGACACAGCAGATGTCCTAGCAGATACTTTTGCCAAAGCCAGTCAGTCTACATCCCTTCCCCTTCCTGAACAGGAACGCAGGTTACAAACTCCAAAACCAGACAAGTCCACAAACAATTCAAACGTGATCAATGCGCCCCTCAAATATGCCGAGCTCGCTATGTCCTTACGTTTAATAAAAAAAAAAGTAAATAAAGCTACTGGAGGGGATCCTATCTCCTACCGTTTAATAAAACAACTCCCCCCATCATTTCTAAATATCCTCCATCATTTTTACTCCAGGTGTTGGGTGGAGGGGGTGGTCCCTCAGGCGTGGAAAGAAGCGCAGGTTATTGGGATCCTGAAACCTGGGAAACCAAGACAGGATCCCAAGAGCTTTCGACCCATCTCCCTCACCCCTCACCTGGGGAAGGTGTATGAGAGAATCGTAAAACAGCGATTGGAATACTTTTTACAAAAAAATAACATTCTCCCTACTTTCCAGGCAGGCTTCAGAAAACATCGAAGCTGCATGGAACATGTCTGTAAGCTGACCTCCCATGTCAGAAAAGCTTTCTGTCGGAGAAAAAGGGTTCTTGCAACCTTCTTCGACATAAAGGGAGCCTATGACTCAGTCTGGCACGGGAGGTTGCTCCAAAAAATTAGCGACCTTGGCATAGAGGGAAATATGTTCAATTTTATCAGCTCTTTCCTCCAAAATCGCAACATGACTGTCAAAGTAGGCCAGGCACTCTCCAGAACTCACAACGTAGACATGGGAGTGCCTCAGGGCAGCATAATTGCGCCAACCCTTTTTAACATCATGCTGCATGATATGAAGTCTATTCCGTTTAAAGGAACACGCATTTCCATGTACGCTGATGATATAGCTATCTGGACTCTTACTTCCAGAAGGAACAATACTATTACTGAAAAATGTTTCAAGCAACATCAGATGTATACCACAGTTATAGCTAGTTATCTTAGAGAAAATGGCTTTACCCTTTCCTTAAACAAATGTGAATTCATGGTTTTTTCAAACTCTACTTCAAAGCAATTTTATTCTCAAATAGATATTCTTGGGATAAAGGTTCAATCCAGTCCTCATGTCAAGTTTCTGGGAGTGGTTTTGTCCTCCAACTTGACATGGTCAGCGCACCTTTCACACACTATCAAGAAAGCCTCTAGGGCCCTTAACTTCCTAAAAGTTGTTTCCAAGGAAACTTGGGCCAAGGATGCTAAATTTTTAACGTACTTAACTAGAACTTTGGTGAGAAGTCGTCTCACGTACGGGATGGAAGCCTTCTACACTATGTATAAATCCCAATTTAAAAGGCTGCAAGCCGTTGAAACTAAAGCCTTAAAAACAGCTCTGGGTATTCCACGGTATGCCATCAATCATTTAGTGTATAGAGACGTCGATTGGCTCCCTCTAGATCACTACATGAAGCTACATTGTGCCTCCAGTTTGATAAGACTCTTTTCCTCCAAACAAGGATCATCTAAGGAGTTTTTTGATGACTATTTAGAGTCATCTAATATTATTTTGACAAGAGTGAAACGCAGGCAACCTCGTCTATTTGTTAAGACGATTGACCCAGTCACATACACAAAAAACCTGTTTGATGAGACCGGAATAGGTTTGGAGGAAGTTACTCCAAGAACACAGTATGATTTCCCACAGTGGGAACGGGAGGAGGCGATTTATGACACCTCTTTGCACCAATTATATTCCAAACAAAACGATTTAAATATGCTTACTATAGCGGCAAAAGAAAAAATAGCTGGTCTCCAAAACTACTTACTTGTGTATACAGATGGTTCGAAAATAAAAGATCAAACAGGATGCGCTTTTTCAATTCCATCCCTACAGATTTCTAAGTGTTTCAAACTAAATGACAAAATCTCTATCTTTAGTGCAGAACTTTGGGCCATCCTGGAAGTTGTCACTTACATAAATACATTTTCTAATCCACCGATTAATGTTGTTGTCCTGACAGACTCCCTATCCTCTGTGGAAGCTCTGCAGGGCAACACCAAACTTAGATTGGAACTAATATACGAAATAAGATATGTTATTCACCAGCTAAAACTCAAAGGAGTAAATATTGCGGTGACATGGATCCCGTCACACTGTGGAATCAAAGGAAATGACCTGGCCGACCGGGCGGCTAAGGCCGCGGCGGTCGGTCGGGTAGGCACTCCTACTAACATTGGTCTCTCCATTAATGAAATGAAGAGTATTTTGAAGGCTGCAAGCCATAAAGCATGGAAACAAGAACTCCAAACATACGCGACAACCAGAGACGTTGATAGCCAAATCGAAAGTAAAGGCTTATTCCTCCAAGTCCCTTTTGCTATTCAAGCATTAATTTTCAGGTTGAGAACTAACTCTATTTTATGAAAATTCCATCCAAGGCTTTGCCTATGTGAGGCAGTCATAGATATTGAACACCTTTTTGACGCATGTGTCTACATCGATGTGGAACTAGACCGTTTTGCACGTAAAATAAAACAACACAAAATTGCCTTTAATAAAGTTTCCATTCTCAGAAGGAGCAGCGAGGGATGGGCCCCTCTGATATGGTTGGCAGAGGAGTTGTCCAAAACGACTTTTGGACATCTCTTCTAAATAAGTAAGCTCGCCTTTTAACAATAACTCTTAACTATAACAGTAACTCTAATTCTTAATCTGCTACGTAGTCGCGTTAAGCTTTAAATAAGCTTCAGAGCCCCCCCGCTTAAGGACTCTGTTCACGACGCCCTGCCCCTGTTTGGCATGGAGAGGAGGGGTCCCTCTCCCTCCCTCCCTCCATTCAGACATACAGGAATCGTAGCTATTTCTTAATAAACCTTTTATAAATGTAGTAAACATAATTATAACACATTTAATCCCTGCCGGACTATAAGCCTTGAAGGAGGTAGGGGGGGGGGGGGGGGAGATAGGTCTCCGTTTTGTTCCCCCTCTCCTTTTGATCTGCTTTTCCACTGTACAAATTCCCATCTTTTTTAACAAGTCCCCCAGTGACTCGGCCTCATATGTTTGTGCCTTTTTGAGACAAAGGGGACAAACTTGACTTAAATTTTAACTAGTCCGCCAGGGACCCATATATATTTTTAAAACCCCCAGCTTAAGGCGCCAGTTTCATTGGAGACTGACGCGATAGCTCCGGCGATATGTTTTACAGTGCGGCCGTGGCGCAGCGGGACTTAGGTGCCGGCTGCTCCACGGTAAATGAATGAAGTACGAAAAAAATTTAAATCTTTCTTTGGAAATAAAAATATATGTAAATAGACCATGCCCCACTTTAGGGGATAGACCTTTAGCGAATTTTAACAATTTTTGATCTTTTTAAACGTGGTCCTGGAAATTTTAATCAATAGAGATGCTCAGTTCAAAAATTTTAATACAACTTTTATCAATACTATAAACTCTATATTATTTAGCTAGCTAGCTAAAATTTGGGTCAAACAGTCGAGCCATGGCGATAAAAATACTTCACAACTATATAAATTCATTAACAACAAATAACTTTGCTAAAATAAAATAAAAAAATTCGAAGAACTCTATATAAAGAAATGTCCCACATGGCTCCGGCCGGGAGGACGTAAAGCAAACTTTTCGTTCGTTCGCAAAATTATCATTATAAAAAAAAAATATATTACAGATGTCCTTGTTCCCCCCCCCCCGCCGCCACCCCCCCACCCCGCCTGGTTTTTATGAGACATATATCCTACGAAAGCCTAGTGATATCAACAGTAGAGGATGTTGGCCTTCGATCATCCTCCGGGTGTGGATGTGGCAAGGGTACAAACTTACGGTACTCCGAAATGATGCGTGCCAAGTAGTCAACAACACAAAACTTATGTTTGCACCTGAAAACTGATACCAAAATTGAATTATTTCATAATCTTATGCCATCCCGTGGGGATACCCGGGGCTCTTTTGTTTCCCCCACCTTCTGGAAGTTCTGTGTTTGTTATTTCCACCAATCTGTCAGTCTCTTTGCCTCAGCCTTTCTCCTTCACTTACTGTTATCCATGGTCTATCTTCCTTACTGTTCCACAAGACGACTGCATAAAGCAGTCTCCAGCTCCAGAAGCAGAGTACCCAGAGATATCTTCTCTGCACTACCAGCCGATGTTAGAGCTATGTCAAACAGGAAATGTTTGGGTATTATCCACCAACTCTCAGGAAAAAGCCTGACAAATATCTTGTCCCACAAAGTTCAAGAGTTGTTCTGCCTTTTACCAGACACACACTCTAAACATGTGCCTGGGATGTCAGTTTGTTCTTCTGCTGATTTAGTCACACACTTCACAAATCTGCTTCTTTCTAGAACTGTAAAATGTTCTTATCCACAAAATGGTAATAAAAATGTTGTGGAGTGGGGGGGGGGGGGGGGGGGGGGGGGGGGGGGGGGGGGGGGGGGTGTTGAGAATAGAATTGAGAAGTAATGTGGCCTAAAGGTTGTGATGCAGCTTGAATAGGTGGGTCTTGAGAGCTGATTTGAAACATTGCAAGGATTGGATATGGCGAATTTCGCGTGGTAAGGAGCTCCAAACTGATGGGGCCGAAAAGGAAAAGGAGCGCTCACCAAACATTTTTGTTCGTGTACTAGGAACACATAGAATTTTGGAATCCGAAGATGACCGCAATTGCCTTGATGGAGTATAGACAGAAAGCATGTCAGAGATGTAGCTAGGGGCATTTCCAGATAAATAAGAATGACATAGAGTGGAAATGTTGTAGTCAATATGTGCTTTGATGGGAAGCCAATGGAGGGATATCAGGGGTGGTTGAACATGATGATGCTTAGAGGCCTTCAGGACAAGTTTGGCAGCTGAGTTCTGGACTTTTTGAAGCTTGTCAATGAGCTGTTGGGGGCAGCCATACAAGAGTGAAATATAATAATCTAATTTAGAGAGAACAAAAGCACAGACTAGCATCTTAGTAGTATCTATAGACAGGAGATGGCGAATCATACCAATGCGACGCAGCTCACAGTATGCTGAACGTCAGATAGTTTGAACTTGTGTGTCAACACTCATATCTTGAGAGATGTGGAAGCCAAGATTTCTAGCAGAAGGAGAAAAAGGTATTTGAGTGTCACAGACAGAGATGGAATCAGGCTTTGGGTACGGAAGTTGTCTAGATGGAGAGTGGATGAACAAGGCCTCCGTTTTGTCGTCATTCAGCTTCAGTTTGTTTTGTAGCATCCATGATTTGATATTGCAAATACAGAATTCCAGTGAAAATATAGAAGGAAGAATGGTAGATGGGGATACAGGCTTGTGTATCATCAGCAAAAGACTGAGAATCAACTGAATGAGAAGTGATCATCTCGGACAGAGGTTTAGTATACATGATGAAGAGGACTGGTCCAAGTACTGAGCCTTGAGGAACCCCACATGTGAGGCCAACCATTGCAGAAGATGAATCATTGATGGAGACAGACTGAGTTCGACCAGAGAGGTAAGACGAGAACCATGACAGAGCAGTGCCTGATATCCCATGAATGAATGAAATATAGTGTTTTACGTCCTCTCGACCCGGCCAGGTACATATGGGACATTTGTACAGGTTAAGCCTGATATCCCATAGGTGATTTGAAGCCTCTTAAGGAGTGTATGGTGGTCAATAGTATCAAAAGAATATGGGTGAGAGTAGGGAGTAGTTCATCAAGATATTCTATGAAAAGTGGCGTCGGCATAGGGTCGAAAGGACAGGAAGTGGGTTTTGGTTTTATAATTATATTTTTCAGTTCAAAGGCAGTAACTGGCTGAAATTCCAAGAATGTGGATGTTGTTCCTATTTGGTCAAACTGGTGTAGAAGAAACCTGATGAAGTTCGTTTCTCATCAACTGGATTTTCTGAACAAAGTAGTCGTTTACATTTCCCAGTAAAACACGAAAAAGTACTATACCGTCAAAAGAGAATGTCGACCGACACCACCATTTGGCATTTAGCTGGAAATAAGAGTAGTATTTTTGTAATTCAACCATCAAAATGTGAATAACTTTGTTTGAAAAGAAGTAAAAACATTAATTTGAGCAAAAATGAAGTCAGAAACTATTGTAAAAATTGAAGCACATAATTATGGTAAGTTCAAAACATCGAAGTTGCCCAATTTTGAGTTACGTCTCTCCCTGATTAAATTTGCGTCTTGGATGATGGGGTTCAAGTATCGACATCTGCATAACTTCAAGACTTCCCTGGCAGTTCATCCAGCGGATGATTGAGGGCAAACATCCTGATTTGAGTTTGTTAATCTAATCTAAAAAAAATATGATCAGCAAAAAATCCGCAGTGGGGTGCATGATTTCGTTTTCTGGCTCACGGTCTATGTAGGGCAGTTTCGAGCGACTTTGGCGACTTGTCGATTTGCGCTGTGCTTGCTGCTTGGTAGTTGGTATTGGCGCGTGCTGGGTGGGTAGCCCTCGAGCGCCCGATAGAGAGAAGGGGGATCACTCTGCCTCGGCTTCCTTCCTGAAGCAGACGATACTAACTCGGCCCATCGACAAGTCAGTCATTGAATTCAGTCAGTGGTAGGCTTAGTGTGGTGGGGTGTTATGTGATCTACTGTGATCAATGGAATGCTGTGTATAATCTGATTTTATACAATTGTTGCTTAACGGTGGAGTTTTGTGTGTGAGGCAAACTGAGCCCGAATCTCCGTTGCCAGTTTTTCTTTATGCGTTTCCTCCATAAACATCTGGAGGTATTTTGAGTTTTGAGTGAGGCAAGAAAAAAGAGGAACTAGACTATTGTGTGGAAGTTTTGTGGCACTTTACAACTTTTATAGGGGGAGAAAATAAATTAGTTTTTTTTTAATGGTTTGCATTCCCAAAAGAACACTCAACGTCTTGTGAATCAGAACTGGCTTAAGAATTGTGTAGTAGAACAAGTAAATACACTAGTAATAAAAAAGGACTCGGATAATGAAAACATAAACTAAAGTATCTGACTCTTTTGAAACGCATTTCCTCACTTGCTCACTTATTAACCAAGGAACTAATGATCTATTTAGCTAACTCTTTCTCCTCACTTCCTCACTCACTTCGAAAAAAAGAAGAATAAATGAAAAAAACATCTGCAGCACTTTACAGTTCATTAGAAGCAACAAAGCATAGAACAAGGAGTGTAAAAACGTTTTCATTCAATGAAAATGTCAATGAAAAACAAGTGTGCGAGCTTTGTTTTGTTGCTGTTTTTTGTTGTTGACATTTTTGTTTTGTTTGTTTTTTGTTTCCAAAAAAAGCACAATAGTTACAGATAAAATTATATTTGTTCTGTTCAGCTTCCAGATCTCTCTGCTGTAGACTTGGTGGTATTGGAACTGGGAAAAGAAAAATACGGTTAAATTTGTTCAACGTTTTTCTGCCTTCGTTTTATAAGTATTGTTAAATTCTTTTCACTTTGCTAAAACTTATATTTAATGTAAATGGGTATACCTTTGTTGTATGTGCGTGTTTTTAGTTGATTTGTTTTATTGTTATTTTTCTTCTTTCTTTTTGATTTTTCCCTTTCTTTCACTGGATATTTGTGAAACAATATTTATTCCAAACATAAATAGTAAAACAAAAAACCGCTTCTTGCATGCCCAGAGAGAATACAAATTTACAAAACACAAAAATAGTGCAGGCCATGACAAAAAGTGTGTTGAACATAATTTTACTGGTTAATTTGTGCATAGTGTATGACCGAAATACCTAGCTTTAGGCTAAAATTAACATTTATTTTATAACGTGGCATAGCGTTCCAATTAATACATCCGTGCATTGAAAATAATCCTTTAAAACATAAAAACCAATAAACACACATTCAGAACAAATTTGAATTAATACTTTAAGAAAAACAATACTCACAAATGTTTAAGGAACAGGTAGAATTTCTGACAGTCCCATCAATGTGTACATCAGTTTCCTTGTTTTATATTATCGAGTGATATTAATCAATAATATCAAGTGATATAACGTGACATCACAGTGCCCTTCTCAACAAACAACTTCCTGTTTTTTTGAATCTATCTGCTATTTGCCTTCTGTTTCTAAAGTGAGTTGCTTCAACTTCAAGTTTGGAGGAAAGCAGTATTCCATGATTGAATCAGAAGGTGGAGCATGGAACGAGAACGAGATGTGGGATGACCACAGGTAAGAGTAGTGATTGGTTGATTGGTTGGCTGACTGACTGACTGACTGATTGATTGATTGATTGATTGACTGATTGGTTGATTGATTGGCTGACTAACTGACTGACTGATTGGTTGATTGATTGATTTACTGTTTGATTGATTGTTTGACTGTGCGATGGATTGATTGACTGCTTGATTGATTGATTGACTGCTTGATTGATTGATTGTCTGATTAGTTGATTGATTGTTGTCTTCCCATGATCGCTTAGTTAAGACTCTGTCCAGTTTAGTAAAAAGAAACAGACTGCCTGATTTAGTCAAGAGACGCAGGTCGTGGGTTCTACATAACTTTATCTTAAACTAAGTTAAAGGCCATCTGAGACTGTCCAATTTAGTCAAGAGAAATAGTTTGTGGATCTCACTCAACTAAGCTTTTTAATTGCAGATTTTATTAAATAATAAATTGGAAAATAGGTTAGCCATTGAATCGTGACTCAACTCAACTGTACTAAAAACCCACTGTATTAGGCTATCTCTAATAAGAAAAGAAAATGGCAACGAGTGCATTTCTCGCAAAACATAAATGTCATTTTAAAAGACATGCTGACATGCAAAGTAGTACATAAAAAAGACACACCCATATGGACAACATCAAACACATTATAACATAATGCCAAACCATGCTAAAAAATGAAAACATTGCATAACATACAAACATCTACACAAAATCACACACGTTCTTACATATTCAAAAGAATGCTAACATTCGAAACAGTACATAAACAAGTCACATACTACGAAGCAATCCATTGAGATAATACAAGTATTATTGTACAAATTCCAGTTAGAATGAAAGTGACCTCTGCTGGTATGAATATACGTTGAAGCTTGCTCAACAATTTGACGCATTGCTGAAAGAGAGGAAAAGAAACGAATGTACACATACGAATATGTTTTGTTGTTGTCTTTTTTAAGGGTGTGTGGTTATCACACGTAGAATGTGCTCAATCAAATATTGCTGATGTTCTTCGCAAACACGATTTTATAACATAAAACAAAGCGAAGGTATATGAAATTTGAACATGTTAGGCGTAGTTTACTTCCTTACTTATATTTTACGATCTCGTCGTCTTTTTGTATTCTAAATTCATTTTTATTGTACAATCCAACGCAGTTATAAAGCATTTAGTTTTATTGTCTATTGTTATTAGGATTCTTTATTATTATTATTATTATTATTATTATTATTATTATTATTATTATGATTCTCCATAAATGGAGAATACTATTGCATTCGTCAAAATTCTTCTTCTTTTTTCGTCTGATTTGGCTGAAATTTTCAGAAAAGTTGCAGGACCTTATGGGTATGTGAAATTTCAAATATTAAATGATTTCGCCGAATTTGGAAAAATATGGCCGAAAAACCGCGAAAAATCGCGAAATCGGCGAAATTTCAATCTTGAATATCTCAAAAACGGCTGCATAGAATGTACTACAAAATAGATTTGCAACACTTCCGACATAAAACCCAACCGGAAGTACGAACCGGAAGTGCCACAGCTATGGTCAGGCAGCTTTTATTTGGTTCACAGAATAGCCAAAACCGGAAGTGCCGTCACAAAGCTAACTATTGGATATTGTAGCCCTCGTGGCCCAGGTCTGAAAGGAGTTTGTTGACGATATGTTAAACACTTTGGAAGTTCTTCAAATATATGTAAATTTGGTTGACCTACTTTCACTGTTTTTTACTTTTCAACCGATGTCGCTTAAATTCACATGAAAATTGACGGACACTATTCTCATACTCAATATCGAATATTATACCGATTGGCGAAACGTTGGCCGAAATATGGGCTAAAAATGGCAAAATTCGGCCAATATTCAAGCTTGAATAACTCAAAAACGGCTTCGCGGAATGCATTCCTATTTTTACTGATTATTAAGGAGTATCTTTGCAACACTTCCTATATGAAACTGAGCCAGAAGTGCCAACTGGAAGTGGGGACAAACACTTTCAAATTTATTGTCTCAAAGCCCCTTCGACAAAATGCATAGAATGCTATTTAGAGTATGCAAGCCATAGCAGAGTGTTACAGTGACGCAAAATGACACTGACGTCATTGGTGTCTTGAAGTAAGCTGTCACGTATATAGTAGCTTATGAAATTGCGGTAGGCCACAACAATATCGCCACAGAAAGAGATAGAGAGAGGGGGTGGGGGGAGAGGTACTTGATTGAAGATGATGTAAAGATGGTTGATGAAAAGGGAGAATCCTGTCATGTTTGTCTTAAAGACAAATATAAGCCATCTAGTTATTATTATTATTATTATTATTATTATTATTATGTAAAATCTCTTCATTTTTGTCTTTGCAAACAATGACAGAAGTTCCCTACAGCTTTGGTTATCTTAGCCTGCTGAAATGTCTTTTTGGAAAACAAAAACGAAAAACATTTAAAACTAGCAGCTACGCCCCGCGCTCGCTACACTTCGCAGCAGCTCGCACAGGTCTTTATAATAGCAGTTCCCAGAATATCTCATCGAAATGTTTCCCGCTGTATTCCCCCGTGATGTTGATAACGAATGTACATGGTTACAGGGATCTCCAACCAACAGTTTTCAAACTACAATTGTTTGTTTTATGCAATCGGCCCGGGTTTTCAGAACAGCAGTTGCCAGCACAGCACTTCAAAATGCCTCTCATTGTATTCCTCAAGTGATGCTGATTGCAAGTAACGGGGTTTACAACCAATGGTTTTCATACTACAATTGTTTGTTTTATGCAAGTAGCCCAGTTCTTCAAAATAGCAGTCACCGGAATATCACTTCAAAATGTCTCCCACTGTATCCGCCCAGTGATGCTGATCGTGAATATGTATGGTTTAATGTGGTCTACAGCCAACTGTTTTCAAGCTACGGCTATTTGTTTTTGGGCTACAGTCTGTTTTCATAATGACAACGGCTTCAAGGTCAAGGTCAAATGGCTTTTAAATGTTTCCAACTGCATTCCTTAGGTCATGGTTTTGTGGGTATAAAACCAATGGTGTCCCAATGGTGTCCGAACTACATGCACAGCCACAAGTAAAAAAGAGAAGTACAAATGTCAAGGTCAAGGTCATTAGGATAATCAATGCTTTGCACCACACATGACATTAAGGTAGTCTGTCTACCTGCCAAATTTGAAGCCGGTAACTGAAAACATGTGAAAGATATTATAGCCAAAACACCAATTTGAAACCTCCAAGGTCTATGTCCTTGACCTTGACCTTGATTGGTACCCAATATTATAAATCACCATTAGCCAATGCTCGCCCATCCCAAGTTTGAAAATTGTAAGTCCAACGATGTGAAAGATATAGCCTCAAGAAGAAATTTCGGTGTTCAAGGTCAAACTTCAAGGTCACGGTCAGCACGGTTTTTTTCCGATGGACAATTCCTGCATTATGGTACACCACCACACAAACTTTGAAGCCATTCTGTCCACTGGTTCATGCGATACAGCTCGGACATGAAATATATGTAGCACAAAGAAGGAAATTTCGGTTTTGTGAGTCTTCTTTGGCGGAGGTTTCCACTGGCAGTTCAAATTTTCTATGGGACCATTCAGGTACCATGACACATCCCAACACAAAATTTGAAATAATTCTGCCCAATGGTGCGTGCGTTACCGGGCAAATATTTTATAGAAAAGTGAGTCTTCCTTGGCGGAGATTTGTACTGGATATTCACATTTTCTATGGGACCATAATTTATCTGCAGTATGATACACCATCACACAAATTTTGAAGCAATTCTGTGCACCGATTCATGAGTTACAGGGTGAACAAACATCTTACAGAAAAGTGAGTCTTCCTTGGCGGAGTTTTGCACTGGAGGTTCAAAATTTATATGAGACCATCTAATTACTATGACACTCCCAGACACAAAACGTGAAGCGATTCTGTCTAATAGTATGTGAGTTACAGGGCAAACATGTTTGACAGAAAAATGAGTCTTAATTGGCGGAGGTTTGTACCGGACCATCTGTGTACCATGATACACCACCACACAAAATTGGAAGCGATTCTGTCACCGGTTCATGAGTTACGGTGCGAACAATCACACACACACACACACACACACACACACACACACACACACACACACACGTACGCACGCACGCACACACACACACACACGCACACGCACACGCACACGCACATACACACACAGTAACATATGCAGACAGAGGTATAGCTATGCTCTTCCACGTTCTTATTCCCCAAAACCTCACATTTCTTTCAGCTTGTAGCCTCAGCCCTCACCCCCATTCATTCCTGTTATTGCTATGAATTATGGCTTATGGCGAGGGTCAATAAAGTGGTTTTATTAGCAAACCTCTATGGCAACCTCTCCGTTTCTCATCTTTCCTCTCTACTAAATACAATAGTCATATATTAATTTTTATTCTGTCTTGGATTTCCTTTTGCAGTTTATTTTGTCTCCATGCGTTTGGTTTTAACGGTCGTTGTGCATTTGTTCCTCTATCTGTCTGTCTCCTGTTTGTCTGCTTCCACGTATGGTTCTCTTGTTCTCTCTGTTCCATATCTTTCTCTGTCGGAGTTTTTCTTTTCCTCCTTTTTTCGTTCTTTTTATAGTTTTACATTCTTCAGTTCTTTATCTTTAAAAAAAAATCTTGCTCTCCTTCTGTCTTTCTCTTTTCCTTTCTTTCCTTCCTTCGTTTCCTTTCTTTCTTCCTTCCTTCCTTTCTTTCTTACTTTATTTTCTTCTATTGTTTCTCTTTTCTTTTTTTCATCCTTAGCTTCCTTTTTAGTTATTTCCTCTCTATCTCTCTCTTTTTTTTAATCTCTGTCTGTCTGTCTGTCTGTCTGTCTGTCTCTCTCTCTCTCTCTCTCTCTCTCTCTCTCTCTCTCTCTCTCTCTCTCTCTCTCTCTCTCTCTCTCTCTCTCTCTCTTTCCCGCCCCCTCTCTCAGTTTCTATCTCTTTCTGACATCATAATGTTATTCCCGTAATACGATTACGCTGGATAATGTTGGGCCATACATTTGCAAATTTCCTATTTGAATTTAAACCCACGGAGAACATGTTGTGAAATGCTAAACTTAAGCAACGGTGAAGGAACGGAGAGAGAGAGAGAGAGAGAGAGAGAGAGAGAGAGAGAGAGAGAGAGAGAGAGAGAGAGAGAGAGAGAGAGAGAGAGAGAGAGAGTTATAAAGACAGTTGCTTTTATTTTCTTTCTTCATCTGGTTTCTAATGGAAGTGTTGTTATAGAGCAACAGCAAGGCATAGAGTCAGAAACTTAATATTATGTAAAACTATGCAATTTATCTTCGGTGTTATTTAAGGTATTTGATAACTGCAGTGGAATACAAAAGAAAAAAGAACGGATTTGACTATATCTATTAATTTGTAAAACACGGAGTGATCTCTGTTAGGTCATGAGTATGCACGCACGCCCCCCCCCCCCCCCCCCCTCTCTCTCTCTCTCTCTCTCTCTCTCTCTCTCTGCATATGCGAGGAAATTTGCGGGTATGCATGTTTGAAAGCACGCACGTGTGCCTGTGCGCATGCGTATGATACATGGTTTTTAACATTCCTATCCGTATGTCCATAAAGTGAAATGTGAAATACTATTTTTCTGTCTTCATTTGGTCGTCTCCCTTTGAAGTTCTTTTGACTGTTCCTGTTCTTGTACACGCGGTTGTTTGTTTTGTCTTCGTACCCCTTGATGTTAATGTTTCTTGTTTTCTTTCTGCTTCTCCGTGTTCTCTTCCTGTTTCTGTTTCTTCTCTTAACACTTTATGTTTATTTTTATCATCGCCATTGTGTTTGTTCGTGTGATTCATATCAACGTTATACCTTTTCTGTTTTGTGTAATCATTATATTTGTTATTGCTGTCGTCGTCGTCATCGTCGTCGTTGTTCTGCTTTTTATTTAAAAAATAACAAATGTGTAAAAAGGCCTTAAATATAGGCAAAGCATAACCCAAATAAAGGTTCAATCAATCAATCAATCATTCTTCTTTTCTGTTGACTTTCAATAACTTTTTATTGTCAAATTGCATTGGACGCCATTATTTTTCAATTACCGGTTTTTGCTCTGCCAGTTTGCCAAATGGAATAATTCGATTATCTCGCATCCTTTGACAGTAACGCTAAACAGATCTCTGAGCCTTCCAACTTTAAATTCGATCTTTTCGTTTGTGTATTATAATTATTAATATTTTCGTTTTAAAATTATATAGCTCACTTTTCCAAGGGGATTCTTTTTGCATGATAATATTTAGCAACAATAAAGCACCGACGTAGTGAAAATCTCCAAGAAGATAAGGGAGGCTATCACGATACATTTTAGTCATAGACGATTTCTTTCCCTTTAGGAGTAGTTTAAGGCTAGTTTTGCTTTTGTGGGCAGCCACATTCCATCTTCTGTGGAAAAATTGATATAAAGTCTTTGATCACGATTATGATCCAGGACGCATAAACTTCAATGAATTATACAGACTTGTTCACATGATGTAATCAATCGCTGCCACTGACAAAAATAAACAGAAGAATGTAGAGTCATGTACGGTAATGAGAAACTTCATAAACTCATTGTTGAAAATGACCCCAATGTCATCAATCGTTCACAATTATTAGGTTTTAAATTAGAACAGATCTATGCAATGAATTGGCACAGATGATGCCGTCTCAATTCTCCGACGTTCAAAGGATCAGAAGTTGGTCAGTGGCATTGACCACTGGTTGTCCACATCCTAAATTGTTTAAATGAACTCGTGTTACATTACAATAAACTACCAAATGGTGAAAACAGGGATATTATGTCCAAATGACCACTGGTCAGTGGCATTGACCACTGGTTGTCCACATCCTAAATTGTTTAAATGAACTCGTGTTACATTACAATAAACTACCAAATGGTGAAAACAGGGATATTATGTCCAAATGACCACTGGTCAGTGGCATTGACCACTGGTTGTCCACATCCTAAATTGTTTAAATGAACTCGTGTTACATTACAATAAACTACCAAATGGTGAAAACAGGGAAATTAGGTCCAAATGATCACTGGTCAGTGGAACTGACCACTTGCCATCTACATTGCAAATGGTATGCAAAGTGTGCCTTAGTGGGCCTGTGCCTTAGTGGGCCTGTGCCTTAGTGGGCCTGTGCCTTAGCGCCATTGACCACTTTTGATGCTCGATTTTTGGGTATCGAATGGAAAATGCGTGATGCGATTTAGACAGAATAGTGTCTCTTAGTGATCTGTAAGCATTCTTGGAAAACACAAATTTCGGCCCTGGGGGTCTTTAAGCAAGTTGTGTCCAGGGGGGACAAAATGTGCTCCTGTGTAGCATATACATGAGGGGCGACAATTCGTGCCTCAGTGCAGCATATAGGAATTGTGCAAGGGACGACAATTCGTGCCTCAGTGCAGCATATAGGAATTGTGCAAGGGACGACAATTCGTGCCTTGGTTGTCAATACTGGGGCGACAAATCGTGCCGATGGGCGACAAAACGTGCTGCACAATTCGGCACGAATTGTCGCCGGCGACAATTCATGCCGGGACCACAATTCGTGCCGTAACAAGGCAGGCCTATGTCGTGTGGCTGAATCAGTGAACGGGGTGAAATACAAGGTGTTGCAGCCTGCCGAAGCTGATTTTTTCGGAAGTCTGTTCGATTTTCAGTCGTTTTCTCAATCTAATTATCTATTTCAGTGGTAACATGTGTAAATGTATTCCCTAGATGTTAATATGATGGTGCAGTCCATCGCCATCACGCATTCAGACTCCATTGACCTTCACTTCAACTAGGTCTATTTTTAGGTTGAAGGCAGGCTACTTTCACTTGGAGCCATTTGCTGACGAAAAGTTTGTTTTGCGACATCGACTTTTATTAAAATTAAAATAAATTTCTAGAAAATCTGCCTTTTTACTTCATTAATAGCAATTTTTCATGTTCATCTATACAACACAATCAAATTTCAGTATATATGAGCATGTTTGCGACATGCTTGCAACTCTGTTGTCATATCCTTTCATGCTTTTAGCATCATGATTTGCTTGATTTATCGAAATATGTAATTTATTTGACTTGTCCATGGCAGTGACTTTTTTTTCAAATTCCTTCCTAACGTTATTATTGTTTGTTGATATGGCCAACTACTTGATTCTTTAAACGCCATAGTTTGCTTGATCAATTTAATTATATGAACCATTGACTCTCCAACGACATGATTTTGTTTGTCTCAAGGATGGAGTTTACTTGGCTTTTCTTTTTTTGATGTTTTGAGTTGCGTGTTGTTGTTGATTCTTTTGCGCTTTGATTTGATTATTTATTTTTATGACGTGGCTTTATTGATACTTTATGCATTAAGATTAATTGGCTTCTTTCTTTCAATGATTATTCTACTCGATCCTGTGAGCACTAGAGGTTACAGTGCTTTCAATTATATGAAATGCATGATGGTCATAATTTGTCTAAATTATTCAATGCTATAATTTGCTATTATGCTAATACATGCCGTTTTCATTATTTGCTTTGTTGTTGTACATTTATCAAATCTCACTCATTAATGGGCCAAAGGCTTCCACGATTAAATTCTTCCGATCTCTCTCTCTCTCTCTCTCTCTCTCTCTCTCTCTCTCTCTCTCTCTCTCTCTCTCTCTCTCTCTCTCTCTCTCTCTCTCTCTGTTTGTGCAGTTCTTTCTTACTTATTTGAAAACAAATCCCAGATCCAGTATAACAATACTTTGTAAATGGAATACAACTACTCAATGTCAAGATCACAAGCTTACGTATACTCGAGTAGACTTTTCCCTTCTAATTTGTATTTTGAAAATGCTATGTGACATTCAACATTATAATATATTTTATTCTAATCTAATATCCGTTCTGTTTTATTTCTTATTTATTTGTTTTGTTGTTGCAGTATTCCAATTGTTAGAATTTACACTCGCTTCCATTTAGCCGAATTCGAGTTTGGAAATGTTTTCTTTTTTCTGATTAAACTAAAACGTGTTCTTAACTTGTTAATGTTAGCAATTTCAGCGTAATTGCATTCCATCCACTTTAACGGCAGAAACATTACCGTAATTGAAAAAGGCTTATTTTGTGAACATCTTATTATGAGGGAAAGTGGGGCGGAGAGAGAGAGAGAGAGAGAGAGAGAGAGAGAGAGAGAGAGAGAGAGAGAGAGAGAGAGAGAGAGAGAGAGAGAGCGAGAGTGGGTTCAACTTTTAATGCGATTATAACTTGTGAAAGAAAGATAAGACGCAAAATGCCTAGAAACATTTTGGTCATATTTCATTCTTAAATACAAATATACTATGCGTGTTTTTTTGGCGTTCATATACATGTCTGTCTGTCTGTCTAAGTGTCAGAATATCTTAATTGCTCTGTGTTTATTTGACTCTCTGTCTGTCGAAACAGCATTTTGAAGTTTACAGGTTCATTAATCTATTAGGACTTTGATTTCAACATGCCATAATGTTGGCTATGACAGTCATTCCTTCTTTTGCATGAGCTTTACTCTCTTTATTGTGCTTTGAGAAAGAGAGAGAGAGAGAGAGAGAGAGAGAGAGAGAGAGAGAGAGAGAGAGAGAGAGAGAGAGAGAAACAGACAGACAAGCAGATAGACAGACAGACAGAGAGAGATAACGATAACGATAGCGTATTTGTTAAGGCCAATGCACCATTCGAAGGTATGATTTTTTTTTTAAAACAGAAACGATCACAATAAAACATACAAGATGCATTCTTTTGATTGACCCCAATGTTTGTGCTTCTTAGTGCCTCACAAACATAGTTGAGCAAAGTTGCAATAATTGTTCCTTTCCTCAAAGTTAAACGTAATACTATTCTAAAACGCGCTGGGTTTCTCTAATTTGTTTTTACTGGGACGTGTGTTAGCAGAAAATCATCAAATACACGGCAACGAAGTACAAACTTTATGTCATCTTCTTTAGCAGATGAAGGACGCAGCATTGCACACCTTATTAATTTTTGAACTTGTCAGATTTCCTGTTGCAACCTTGTGACCACTAATAACTTGCCTTTAGCAATCTAAGCAAAGAAAAAAAAAATCACTTTTCCATTGTGGTAATCCCACAGAGAGAGAGAGAGAGAGAGAGAGAGAGAGAGAGAGAGAGAGAGAGAGAGAGAGAGAGAGAGAGAGAGAGAGAGAGAGAGAGAGGGGGGGGCAGAGACAAACAGACAGACGGAGGCAGAGACAGAGACAGAGAGATAGATACAGAGAGAGGCAAAGAGAGAGAGAGATCAAGAAAGGCACAGAGAGAGGGAGAGAGAGAGACAGAGAGAGGGAGAGAGAGAGAGAGAGAGAGAGAGAGAGAGAGAGAGAGAGAGAGAGAGAGAGAGAGAGACAGAAAGAGGGAGAGACCATTAGACAGAAACACACTCAGAGACACAGAGAGACACAGAGAAAGACAGATAGAGAGATGGGTTCATAGAGAGACAGAGACAAACAGAGGCAGAGACAAAGACAGCAATAGAAAAGAGAGCCAATCTAGGTTAAAGCCAGTACCAACGTAATAGGTTGGTGGGCTGTCCAGTCCTCCACATACACAGGGAGAGAAAAAAACTGTCTAAGTGTTCATTATTATTCATGACGGCAAGGGAGGGAAGCCATGCAGACACATCTCCAGACAGCTTGAGAGAGATTGCGAATGGGAGAAAAACTGTTAAAGAAGGCACCATCAATTGAGGGAGCTACAACAACAATGCAACCACTGAGACAGATAACATTGCAACTTTGTTCCAAGTCTACTTTTTTCTTTGTCTCTTTCTTTCTCCCCCCTCCTCCCTCCCCACCTCTCTCTCTCTCTCTCTCTCTCTCTCTCTCTCTCTCTCTCTCTCTCTCTCTCTCTCTCTCTCTCTCATTCTGTCTGTCTCTGTCTGTGAGTGTCTGTTTGTTTGTCTGTCTGTCTGTCTCTCTTTATGATCACTTAATGCACCACACAAGCGCAATCTTTGTAGGTTTAGGCTGGTACTGTAATTATGCTTTTCTGATTATTTTAGCTTTTTTTTCTCTATTTAAAAAATTTGCAATTGCGCTTTTATGATTATTTTTTAATTTGATTGACATTATGCTACTTGTGTTATGATGCTATGATTATTATTATTAGTGAAAGTAGTAGTAGTAGTAGTAGTAGTAGTAGTAGTAGTAGTAGTAGTAGTAGTAGTAGTAGTAGTAGTGGTGTGGTGTCGATGGTGGTGATGGTGGTAGTAGCAGTAACAGTAGTAGTAGTGGTAATGGTAGTAGAAGTAAATTGTGGTGGAATTAGTGTTTTTCATTTATTTATTTGTTTGTTTATTTGGTCGGTTGGTTTTCTGTTTTGCTTGTTCTTATTACTGATGTTGATGCTATTGCCTACAATGTCGTTATATGTCTGCTACTGTTTGTTGTTTCTGTTGACGATTTTTCTTTGTCTCAGTGTTCATTTAGTTACATGTTGCATGCTTAGAACCAAGGACAGAATGGAAGACTAGGCCCAGCCTAAATTCTTATCCTTGTAAAATAAAGTGTTTGAAGTCTCTCTCTCTCTCTCTCTCTCTCTCTCTCTAAAGCAGTTAAAGAAGAAGGACCCGTCAACTGAAGATGCCACAACACCCACTGAGATAGACAACACTATAAGTCCAAGAGATGGATAATCTGGCACGGTCTTAAACAGTTAACAAAGGTAGTGTCACGTTCAAGGCGTCTCAGATAATGTTTACGTTGTTGTGATGAATTATTAATAAATACGTTTTATTTTACTGATCTGTGCGGTCTGTAATTTGTATGGAAGAACAAGCGAAATACATGACGTTGTCGTCTTATCAAATTACGTCATTCAATACTACATGTAACCCTCGACTGCCAAGGTTAACTAACCAATAAGAGGATGTCGTGAAGGGTTATCTAAACAACAGGATTAATGAGACAATCGGAAGTATTGGAAGAGCTGGAAAGCATCTGAAGCAAACTGTCTGTGCCTTTACGAGGCTATTGGTGCTATTAACCTTCTGTACGCCAGAGGAAGTCGTGCGTCAAATAATTATTGATATAATATTTTGTGCGGTGCTGTCCAATAGTGACCTTCCGTATGCCAGTGGAAGTGGCACAGAAGAATTCCATAGTGTTTGTGCTGTAAAAAAATCAATAACATCTAACTGTCCAGCGTGAATTGAAACGTTGACCTAATATTGACATTCAGACGTCAAGACTTAGGCACGCTAAGAACAAAACCGTAAAAAATTCTCTGAGTAGTTCTGATAAAATTAGAGAAAACTAGTTAAGTTGCTGTAAATGTTTATTTTGTGTCTATAATTTGCAAAAGGAGGTACGATTTTGTTGGAGCATTGGTCTATTTTTTCATTATTGATTCAATGAGATAAATTTGTGGCAGCTTTCTTCCAACAATCAAGATGATTAAAGTGGACAGAACTCAAATATTTTTTTAAAAACGAAACTACTCACAGATAGTATGCTGTGTGTAGAAACTATGTGCATCTTTCTTTAGAAAATTTACGATTAAATATTTGCTTTTTGCTTGAAATAAACTTTCACTCGAAAAAACCCTCTTCTTTCCAGTTTGCAATGACTTCTTACCATGCTCTACTCTCGTGCATTGACGCAATAATTTGACAAAATTTGACGTCTTGAGTAAAACCTTCCCGTTCCCGTGCTAGTCTAATCCATTTAGAGCAGACGATCTTTCAGACCGCTGAAGGAAGTTTGAGGTTTCAAAACCACGTTTTGCACTTACATTTTAGCGTCGAATCAAATATAAGTAATTTTCTAATGATGTTAGTCGTATGAAGCAACATATTTTTAGATTTGGCACTTAGGGTGGCCTAAATCAGAAGAGAACAGGCACGAATAGCTTTGTTAATGCTTTGTACGTTGTTCGGTTTGAGAACGAAAATGCGCATGCGCTGTATACAGTTCGTCGTCGGCCTTGACCTTGAACTCTCAGCTTGCATCATTTTTTGCTAATATTTAATGAGGCACAAACGGTGACTACGCTTTGATTTTTGGAATAACGATTTTAAGCCCGGTGCGCCACTAAGCTTTCGGAAAACATGGTAGAACTTCGCCCCAATGATTAATCGTACAGTTAAGGGCCTCAAAATGTCAATGGTTGAGGTGTTATGTGAAGGTTCTTTGTTATCGCTTAGTTACTTTTCTTGGACAACGATTATATTCGAAAGCTCAACGATCTAGTTAACTAGCGGCTATGTCGATTTATTCACACTGTCGTGGAACTTTTTGTTTGTGGCTCATGCCACAAACCTATAACTCACTTTGTCGGTAGGTCGGTCTGTCGGTCGGTCTGTCGGTCCAAAATTGTCGCACTTCAAATCGAGGCTACACTTCTGGCCGCTCTTTAAAATGATGTATTTTAAAAGCGTACAAAATAATAAACATATGTAATACAGACACTACAACAGACACGACGAGTATGCGGTGCTTCTTTTGATGAGTATAAGTAGGATACATAGTTTTAAATGTTTTCCAAAAGATATAAAAAGTTACGAAATGGTGCAGAGATAACATTCTGGTTTACAGATTAAAATTATTGAAAAGCCAGGGGAGGTAACTCATGATTGGAGTGGTAAAAATAGACCGCGTGCCACAAACTATTGCGATTTCGCGCTTGTTTAATTTTTAAGTTTCACGTTGTTTTCCAGTGTGGTAACTAGGCATGCAAATGCAACTCCATTGTTGCGTGCTTGTCCCGAACCATGAACAGTTCAGAGATCAAATGTCCAAGGGAAGCAAATGTTTTAACATGCCTACTGTTTTAAACTCGATGAATTGTGGTGAAATGAACATGGTGAATACAACAGTGAAGTAGGAGAGCAAGGAAGGGAAGAATGATGAGTTGTGTGGACTTCTTCTAACATAATTAGTCTACAAGCTTGTCTAAGAAAATGTGATCGTCTTTAACTGAAGGCTCCTGACTTGAAGAGCAGTGTTAAGAAATCCTTGGGCCCACCTTTTGCATTCATCTACACACTAGAATAAAAACGATAATCAACGTCTAGAATCCAACTCTTCTCGCATCAATAAAAGATCGTATGCTCACGGACAACTTCGCCGCAAGACAGATTGCAACTGTGACGTACAGAGGAGCAGCATAATAAGACTGAACATGCTCCACATTATAATAATGATAATAATAATAGTGAATCATTTATATAGCGCATTCCTCCACCAAATGTGGAGCTCTATGCGCTTAACAACAACAAAAATGAAAAGCAAGAAATTCAACAACAAAACCAAATAATCGCTCACGCACATGCAAATAGACATACACATACACACCCCACCCACACATACACGCACGTACGCACATACACACACACACACACACACACACACACACACACACGCACACACACACACACACACACACACACACACACACACACACACCGTTACCTTCACCACCACTCACCCACCCAAAAACACAATACAAAATACAATCAGTTGAATAAAGCATCAACACAACCACACTCTCTCTCTCTCTCTCTCTCTCTCTCTCTCTCTCTCTCTCTCTCTCTCTCTCTCTCTCTCTCTCTCTCTCTCTCTCTCTCTCTCTCTCTCGCAACAAAGCTGACGTAGACATTGCAGTCAACACACAGTGAAACTAATATGGGGGGAGGGGAGTGTGTGTGAGAATAGAGTCCAGAAGTAATGTGGCCTAAAGGTTGTGATGTAGCTTGAACAGGTGGGTCTTGAGAGCTGATTTGAAACATTGCAAGGACTGGATATGGCGGATTTCGCGTGGTAAGGAGTTCCAAACTGATGGGGCCGAAAAGGAAAAGGAGCGCTCACCAAACATTTTTGTTCGTGTACTAGGAACACAGAGAATTTTGGAATCTGAAGATGACCGCAATTGCCTTGATGGAGTATAGACAGAAAGCATGTCAGAAATGTAGCTAGGGGCATTTCCAGAGAAATAAGAATGACATAGAGTGGAAATTTTGTAGTCAATACGTGCTTTGATGGAAAGCCAATGGAGGGATATCAGGAGTGGTTGAACATGATGATACTTAGAGACCTTGAGGACAAGTCTGGCAGCAGAGTTCTGGACTTTTTGAAGCTTGTCAATGAGGTGTTGGGGGCAGCCATACAAGAGTGAATTACAATAATCTAGTTTAGAGAGAACAAAAGCGCAGACTAGTATTTTAGTAGTATCTATAGACAGGAGATGGCGAATCGTACCAATGCGACGCAGCTCACAGTATGCTGACCGACAGATAGTTTGAACTTGTGAGTCAACACTCATATCTTGAGAGATGTGGAAGCCAAGATTTCTAGCAGAAGGAGAAAAAGGTATTTGAGTGTCACAGACAGAGATGGAATCAGGCTTTGGGTACGAAAGTTGTCTAGACGGAGAGTGGATGAACAAGGCCTCCGTTTTGTCGTCATTCAGCTTCAGTTTGTTTTGTAGCATCCATGATTTGATGTTGCGAATGCAGAATTCAAGTGAAGATATAGAAGGAAGAATGGTAGATGGGGATACAGGCTTGTGGAGTTGTGTATCATCAGCAAAAGACTGAGAATCAACTGAATGAGAAGTGATCAACTCGGACAGAGGTTTAGTATACATAATGAAGAGGACTGGTCCAAGTACTGAGCCTTGAGGAACACCACATGTGAGGCCAACCATTGCAGAAGATGAGTCATTGATGGAGACAGACTGAGTTCGACCAGAAAGGTAAGACGAGAACCATGACAGAGCAGTGCTTGATATTCCATAGGTGATTTGAAGCCTCTTAAGGAGTGTATGGTGGTCAATAGTATCAAAAGCAGCTGAAAGATCCAAAAGAGTTAATATAGATGCGTCACCAGAGTCAAGAGCTAAGAGAATGTCATTAGTTACCTTCAACAGTGCAGTGTCAGTGTTGTGAAATGGCCTGTACGCTGATTGTGAACGACTGATGAGTTGATGTTCATTGAGATAGCCTAGGAGTTGATGAAGAACTAATTTCTCAATGATTTTTTATATGAAAGAGAGGTTGGATATAGGCCTATAGTTCTTGAGAGTGTTTGGGTCAAGGGATGATTTCTTTAGAAGTGGTTTGACAATGGCAGTTTTGAACACAGATGGAAAGGAGCCAGATGTTAGAGAGTTGTTGACAATATGGGTGAGACTAGGGAGTAGTTAATCAAGATACTCTATAAAAAGTGGCGTCGGTATAGGGTCAAGAGGACAGGAAGTGGGTTTTGCTTTTAGAATGATCTTCTTCAATTCTAAGGCTGAAATTCCAAGAACGTGGATGTTGTTCCTATTTGGTCTAACAGTGTTGTAGGTGTAGAAGAAGCCTGATCAAGTTCGTTTCTGATCAGCTGGATTTTCTGAACAAAGTAGTCGTTAAAGACATCAGGAAGGTCACTGACAGGGTGGGTGGTAGGGAGAGGGGTGCTTTTTTCACGCCCAAGTAGTTTGCTGCAGATAGAAAACAGCCGGCTAGAGGTCACTGCATTGTTTATTTGGTCAGTGTAAAAGGAGGATCTTGCTGTCAACACTATGTTCGCTATTTTTCGTTTCGCAGCGTTGAAGATTTGTTTCGTAACGGTAAGGGGGGTCTTAAGCCATGCTCTTTCAGCTACATGCTTTTCTGACTTCGCCGAGTTCAGTTCAGTGCTAACTAAAGGATACCACGGCTCCAGTCTATCGGCACGCTCTTGGCGGTGACGTAACGGCGTGTGTGTGTCGATAACGCGAGTGAGAGCGCTGTTAAGTTCGTTGACCGTGGGGCATGATTCAGGGCAGATAGTCGCGCGCAACTCTGCTTGAAATGCTGATCTGTCCATGCCGCGTACATTACGAGACTGTCTGTACGATGGGGTGTCAGACGGAACAGACAAACATAGTTCACAAACAATACAGAAATGGTCAGAAGCAAGAGATTGAGTGACATGAGTAGAGCGTAGCAAATCATCATCTGGTCTATAAATTACCCAGTCCAGAATGTGGCCACGTTCATGAGTTGGCTCGGTAACAGATTGACTAAAGTGAAACATATCCAAAGCATTAATCGTCTTAGTAGTTACAGGGCTATGCTGAGTATCAAAATGAACATTAATGTCTCCTTTACGAGACTGTCTGTACGATGGGGTGTCAGACGGAACAGACAAACATAGTTCACAAACAATACAGAAATGGTCAGAAGCAAGAGATTGAGTGACATGAGTAGAGCGTAGCAAATCATCATCTGGTCTATAAATTACCCAGTCCAGAATGTGGCCACGTTCATGAGTTGGCTCGGTAACAGATTGACTAAAGTGAAACATATCCAAAGCATTAATCGTCTTAGTAGTTACAGGGCTATGCTGAGTATCAAAATGAACATTAATGTCTCCTAATATAATACACTTTCCAGAAAGGTTATTACAGTTCAGGGAATTCACTGAGAAACATAGCATCAGTCAGTTTATTTTTGCGGCTTGGTGGTGGTCGGTACACGCAGATGAAGTGGACAGGAGAAGACGACGTTGCCAGGGTAACGCGAACTGCTTCGAAGCTTGGGTGTTGGAAGGGAAAGGCAGTGGAGGTGGAAACATGCTTGGCCAGAGAGTTCTTAGAGATAAGCGCAATCCCCCTGCCACGTCAAGGGAGGGGGAAGGAAGAGAGTGTGTAGCCAGACGGTGTCAGGTCAACACACTTTGCTTCATCACCTTGTTTTTGAAGCCAGGATTCAGTTACTACGAATACATCACAGTCGTTGTCCGTAATCAAAGAGTGGATCTCTGCTCGTTTCAGTGGGTCGCTGACAGATCTTGCATTAAAGAGGGCCAGTTGTAGACTATTGGAATCGTTACGTTGTGTTAGGCATGGAATGTTGGGCAGTTGGAATGCGTATCAGGTTGTCAGGGGAACGCTTGGCTGTACAGATGATATTAGGCCTAGTACAGTCCAGGGATTGTTCCACAGGATGGCAGTGAGAGGAAGGTAGAGGGGGGTAGACAGGCAAGGCGTGTCGACCGACCCAGTGTTTGTTGATGTCAGGCGTTGGCAGCTTAGTGGTGGAATCAGGTCTGTTACCACACACTGTGCTGATCTTTCTCTGTTTCCGCCGGCCACCACGGTGCTTGCGGATGCGAGGAAGATTATATCCAATTCCCACTCCTTTGATGGCCTCCATTACAGAGGGGTCCAGTGATCCAGGGGCAACGGACAGCAGTTGTTCGCGACTGTGGGAGATACGAGAAAGAGGCGCAGTGGGGGAGTGGTGAGGGGCGGTTTGACTGGATGGAGTAGATTCAACAAGTGGAGGTGCAAGAATGGGGGAGAGGAGGGGTGAGGAGGATAGAGGGTGGAAGAAATGGGTTCCACATGTTGGCAAGCAGGCTGGTAGGGGAATGGCGTTTCTTCGTTAGCATGAGAGTTGGACAGTTGAAATAAAAAAGCACTCCAAATAACTAGCAAATCAGGCGGAAGAACTGCACAAAACAAGCACCAATACACGCACCACTCCATCATGCTACACTTATACACTTTTCACAACAATAGACAATCTAGGTACAACACTGCGAAGGCTGGTTAATGTTTTCAGTGATGTTCGGCTGTTTCTTCCTGACTATGTGTCTGTCTATGTATGTTTACGTGATAACGTTTCAACGGATAGACTTAGGAGGCTCACATGTTATACGCGCATGGGTAGTTAGGATAACTTGACCAAGCTAAAAATTGAAGGTCATTGGTCAAACGTCAAGGTCACTGCAGCAGACATTTGTTTCGTGCCGCGAGAATGCCGCGCCGCGCAGACATCTGTGCCTCGCGGTGCAGAACATGTGGCGCATGGCTGGTTATTCTAGTGTGTTCACACTTTAATTTATATCAAGGGCCGAATGAGGCCACAGTTAAGAAAACATGAGTCACGATCGTACAGTTAATTAAAAACTCCTATTATCTATTGGGCATTTTGCCTTTAACCAATATCTACAGTTCGAAAACAAGAGTCAGTTAACAATGATTAAAAGGTCATACGTTAACTATCAACATACAAATAGTTTCAAAAAAAGTGATAGCAATTTTGCCTTTGGAATTAAAAGAAGCACACACGCTGCATGCACTGTCAATGGATTACTGCGGGTTATTTTATATCTTCCTTTACTGAGTAGGGCTCTTTTACATGGTCTAAAAACATGTAGAGAAATGTGGGGAGGGGTAACATCGTTGTAAGAAGAAACCGTGGGTATGGTACTAAGAAAGGACAAGTTGAAAACAGGTCAACTAATACGATGAAGGACACGTAACTAATTGTATTATGGTGAACGACTCGGTCCTCCAGCAGCACCAGACAATACTTGGGTGATTGGTATTTTGACACGGAGTGCTTGCCAAACTAGCGAAGAAGCCACATAATGAGATGGTTGGAATTTAACCTTTGTTACTGAGACAGACAACTATAGTATGCTTGGCTGTCTTTCCATTCAGAGAAAATATATTAAATAATAGCGTTAGTGTAGGCAGACATTATCAAACTGCAGACCAGTGGGAAAGAGAGAATTCGAATACGAATAAGAAAACGAATCTTTTTATTGGGAGTAAAAAGGGATTTTTCACCCTGGCTTCACCCCTAACTACAACAGTGTTGGCAAAAGAGAGAGAGAGAGAGAGAGAGAGAGAGAGAGAGAGAGAGAGAGAGAGAGGGGGGGGGGAGAGAGAGACAGACAGAGAGAGAGAGACTGAGAGAGAGAGAGAGGGAGAGGGAGAGAGAGAGAGAGAGAGAGAGAGGCGGATAGACAGACAGACAGACAATGAAATAAACAGAGATCTTGATGAAAATATTTTTGAAAGTAGAAAAACAGAAAAATAGTATTTACTGATGCAAATGCTGACGTTTAAATGCCAACCACGTTCGCAATACATTCGAAAGGGATCAAGGACACAAGAAATTATGTTATTTGGAAAACTGCTAGGTTATGAATAAATAATAAGATCGCAGAAGGTCATCCCGATCATCCTTTATGACATTTTAAAATGTTGCTTTGTTTGTTTCGTTTTCCTGTCTTTTTTATGTTTTGTCTTTACGCCAAGCTATGAAATAAACAAAATGTGTTGGAAACACTAACAAAAACATTGATGAAGGGACTCTGAAGCCGCCTACGTTCTGACATTTTTCACAAAGTGTTTACGTTTCAAATTACTGGACATTAATTGGGTATCTCGTTCGTCAAATGAAAATCAAGCCAACAATTAAATAATTATGAAATAGTGAGGCTAAGAGAGAGGATAATAGTGAACTGAATAAGGGGGAGGAACTTATCGTAATTAACTCCCTTTTACCAAAGTTATTTATGGCACCTATTCGCCTAGCAAAGTGAACGTAGTTACCACAACAATACAGACCCAAGTTCATCCTCAAAAAAGGATGACCCAGACCTGCTTATTATGACAACCACCCACACAGTACACAACACCAGTGGTAGAGAGTTGATCATAAACAAATCAACATACATTCAAGAATGGCTTAGCAGACTAGAAGGCTAAGCCATTCTTGAATATATATGTATGTTGATTTGTTTGTGAGCAACTCTCTACCAGAAGTTCCTTCACCTTATTCAGTTCACAACAATTAAATAATTATATTAGTATTACATAATGCTTGAAATTAGCGCATGCTTGGTCGTGTGGTTAGAATCGCCGTCTCGTAATCCGAAAGGTTTGCGGGTCTGGAGATCGAATCCTGCTCGATATCTAAATTCAAGCAGCACTATCTGGATAAAGATAATATTAATAATATAAATAGTGTGTAAATATATCTAAAGTGCAGAACATGTTTCGAATATATATACGTAAAATATCTGTACACTTTTCCCATAAAAACAAACTCTCTCTCTCTCTCTCTCTCTCTCTCTCTCTCTCTCTCTCTCTCTCTCTCTCTCTCTCTTGTTCTAATTAATGAAACACTGTTACTACCCCTCCCCCCCTTGTCAATAGACCCATCCCGGTGGTAATGACAATAAACCAGTGTCAGTCAATGTCAGTCTCTCTCTCTCTCTCTCTCTCTCTCTCTCTCTCTCTCTCTCTCTCTCTCTCTCTCTCTCTCTCTCTCTCTCTCAGTCTCTCTCAGTCTCTCTCTCTCTCTCTCTCTCTCTCTCTCTCTCTCTCTCTCTCTCTCTCTCTCTCTCTCTCTCTCTCTCTCTCTCTCTCTCTCTCTCTCTCTTTTTTCACTTCATATGCATTAACCGTTTTGAAAGATGAACTGGAAATGTAACAAAATGACGTGTTGGCCTAATGTTGTAGAGATGGATTCGGTGCGTGACGTTCAGAAGGATTTATACAGTTACAACTACAAGGACGTGGCACTGTTGGCTAGTTACCTCGTAAAGCCACCAGTAATCTCCCGAATGGAGATCCTCAGTAATACGACAAACATCCATATTATGTCCAGTAATGCTATATATGCGTAATGCGTAATGCTTCCTCGCTATGGCCTCTCTAAGTCCATGAAGATAATGAAGGCTAACTTTGTATGGCCACTTGTTAGCATTGTGCCCCCGTCTCTGTGTGTCGCCGATATTGTCTCTATGTGTCCCCGTCTCTATGTGTCCCCGTCTCTATGTGTTCTCGTCTCTATGTGCCCCCGTCTCTATGAGTTCCAGTCTCCATTATGTCCCCGTCATATACCTATCCGTCTGTATAATAATAATAATAATAATAATAATAATAATAACTAGAGGGCTTGTTTGTCTTTAAGACAAACATGACAGGATTCTCCCCTCCATCTACCATCTTTACGTCATCTTAAACTTCAATCAATTACCCCAGTGTCCATTTTTCGTCATTCTACTCTCTCTCTCTCTCTCTCTCTCTCTCTCTCTCTCTCTCTCTCTCTCTCTCTCTCTCTCTCTCTCTCTCTCTCTCTCTCTCTCTCTCTGTGGCGATATTGTTGTGGCCCACTTCAATGTTATAAGCTAATATACGTCACAGCTTACGTCAAGACAGCAATGACGTCAGTGTCATTTTGCATCACTGTAATAATTCTCTCTCTCTCTCTCTCTCTCTCTCTCTCTCTCTCTCTCTCTCTCTCTCTCTCTCTCTCTTTCTGTGGCGATATTGTTGTGGCCTACCCCAATGTCATAAGCTACTATACGTCACATCTTACATCAAGACACCAAAGACGTCAGTGTCACTTTGCGTCACTGTAACACTCTGCTATGACATACTCTAAATATCATTCTATGCATTTTGTCGAAGGGGTTTTGAGTAAATAAACTTTAAAAAATGTGTCCCCACTTCCAGTTGGCACTTCTGGCTCAGTTTCATATCGGAATTGCTGCAAAGATACTCCTTAATAAACAGTGAAAATATGAATGCATTCCGCGAAGCCGTTTTTGAGTTGATCAAGATTGAATATTCACCGAATTTGGCCATTTGTAGCCCATATTTCGGCCAAAATTTGTCCAATCGGCATAATATTGGAAAGTCAGCATGAGAATAGTGTCCGTCGATTTTCCTGTAAATTTAAGCGAACTCAGTTGCAAAATAATAAAAATAGTGAAAGTAACTGAACCAAATTTACATATATTTGAATAACTTCCAAACTATTTAACATATCGTCAACAAACTCCTTTCCGACCTGGGCCAACATAAGGGCTACAATATCCAATAGTTAGTTTTGTGACGTCGCTTCCGGTTTTGGCTATTCCGTGAACCAAATAAAAGCTGCCTGACCATAGCGAGGGCACTTCCGGTTCGTACTTCCGATTGGTTGCAAATCTATTTTGTAGTCAATTCAGAAAATATGAACAAAATCCGTTCAGCCGTTTTTGAGATATTCTAGATTTAAATGTCACCGATTTCGAGGTTTTTCGGCCATATTTTGCCGAAAATTCGGCGAAATTATTTAATATTTAAAATTTCACATACCCATAAGGTCCTGCAAAATTTCAGCCAAATCGGACAAAAAAAGGGGAACAAAAAGGGAAAAAAAGAAAAAAGAATAATTTTGACGAATGCAATAGTATTCTTCTTTAGGGAGAATCCTAATAATGGGCATTTCTAGCACTTATTCTTAAATCAGCCCTAAGCGCTTACAATAATAAATAAGTTATTGATAAATTAATATGCGACACAAAACCCTAACCACAAACAATCCAAACCCTGAACCTAATCTGAAACCCTATCCCCATCCCTGAAGGGCCAGCCACTCGTCCACTAAAATCGCACGACTGTACGATACGATTCGATCACGTGGTCTCCAAGAACAAATGTGATTCGCGTTTCGAGACCACGTGATCGAATCGTATCGTACAGTCGTGCGATTTTAGTGGACGTGTGGCTGGCCCTTAACCCTAAGCAGAAACCCAAATGTTGTCCTTAACCCTAACCGGATAAAAAAAAACATAGATTCGGGGGCAGAATGAGGGGGGCACATATACGGGGGCATGCCGGATTGATCCCGTTCGGAGGATAGGCTAGCTTTCCGTTATTAGGCGGCTGCATGGTCAGTCCCAGTAGAAGTTCAGCTTTATGTTATCTCGTGTCTGTGTTCCATCTTTTTCTATCTGTGCCCCCCCCCCCCCCCCAACACACACACACTCACACTCCCCCTCCTTCTGTCGGAGGTTCTGCAGTTTTGCGTGGTCCATCCATATTTCACACAAAATAGGTTTTATTTCAACACATTTTCAGTGTTGATGTTATAAATGTTAAGTTTAAAAATCGGAAGCTGAAACAACCTAAAAACACGGCTAATGGTGCTAATAACGTAAGGACTTGCTGCCTTAACGAAAGAATAGTCTCCCTAGTTATTAATGAAGGTTGGATAATAATTGATACTTTGGAGGATTTATTCAGTGAAGGCAATCGGATAGCAGTCGCACTGGTTGTATTAATCAGACTGACAAGAATCAGTCTACCATCAATGGACATTTCCCCCCATATGACATTTTTCCAATAATGGTGGCAGTCATATTTCACGTTTTCTCATTAACTCGGCTAACTATCAGCCTTGATGGGGTAGTCAAACGTACTTGCTTCCTTAGAAGGGAATACTTGGAGACCTTTGTTAACGATCTGAGAACGTCTGGGCTTGATTAGATATTGATATAGAGTACTACTTTTAAGTTATCAAAAAAAGACATAAATATCCATCCCGATGAAAGTTTATTTGAAGCAAATGATAAGAACAATATTATTAAAAGACGATACGCCAATTAAGTATTGTAGTTTATCGTCAACATTATTTTTGTTTTGTTTGCCTATATGTTTTGTTTTTGTTTTTAAATTATGGAACTCCTACTTGTTTCCAATTGTTTGGTTTTCATCTCAAACTAAGGATGCAAAGTTCTATTATTTTTACATTCTCAAAACAATATGATCATTTATTTTATTAGTAGCCTACAGTAGTAGTAGTAGTAGTAGTAGTAGTAGTAGTAGTAGTAGTAGTAGTAGTAGTAGTAGTAGTAGTAGTAGTAGTAGTAGTAGCAGCAGCAGCAGCAGCCTCAACACATCGATCAAAGAAACTGCATCATCATCATCATTATTACTGTAGTTCCTGTTGATTTTCACCGACGATACAGGGAGTCATTATTAGTAGTCAATTATAATTGTAAATCATTCTGGTATTAATGTTGGTAAAATAATTTAGAGGGGTATTGCCAGAAGCCTTCTTTATATCTTCTGTGGTAGTAGCATCCGGCATATAGCCCTCGATTTAAAAAATCCATCTTCTGAAAGATACACAGGTCTCTTTAATAGTGTGTACAGCATACTAACAAACCCCATTACTATGCCATCTCTGGAGATTATCCTTTGGCTTTCTGTCTTGGAGGCATCTTCCTTGCTGGATGACCTGTCGCATTGGACAGGTCACTTAATCACCCAGCCGCCAGTTCTTGACACACAAGTGTCAGTTTGTCACCTTAAAGTGGCACTGGTACGGATCAATGGATGGCCTGGAAGATGTACTAATATTATCTGAAGCCCTGCGATCGCTGGGTTGAGATTACAAGGAGACTGTACTAGTGCTCTGGTTGTCTGATGATTATGACTCGAGTGGCGTCAGTCTCAAATCGAAGGTTTAAGGGTTTGTACAGCTTTCGAGTTAGGTTTTAGCGATTAATTAAAAATGTCAAGTTTCAAGAGAGAGAGAGAGAGAGAGAGAGAGAGAGAGAGAGAGAGAGAGAGTTCAGACTTCAGATGTTTAATATACTTTGGCCATTGACCCATGTACAACATATTTACACAAACAAACACACAAAAATAACAGACAAAACAGGAACAAAACAAAAATAAACACACATAATTATACTAACCGCTAAGCAAACACAAATATTAGAGAAACAATGCACAATGACAACTGCAGCATAAACATATGGCGAGCATACACCCACTGTTAAAATAATTGAATATACGCTACGGGCTCAAAGATTACTGATCTAATAACTTATATGGAAAAAAAATAAAAAATAACAATAATAATTAACGGCATGAAACAATGCTCCCCATAATCAATTTACTAAAGAATACCATAACCTAGATATATGAACACCGTTATCAGTATACATTTGTCCGTTGTCATAATTATTATGTGAACATGATAATGAAAACAGTAAAAAAACACATCAAATAATTATTAATCAACATAAAATGTCCTTCTTGTAATAGCATGAAAAACAAACTTGGCTCTGAGAAGAGCATGAAGTGCTAGAACAAATTGATTGTACAGTTTGATCAGCAGAGTTACTGAGGAATCTGCTTCTTAAATCAGAGTACAGAAGACATATTAAAAGGAAGTGGTGTTCATTTTCAATGACATTCTTGCAATAAACACAATATTTGTTTACTGGGGATTCACTGTATCTGTACAAGTTGTTATTTAAAGGACGTTCGCCCAAACGTAATTGAGACAGTGCTACACGGAAGCAATATATGTCAACTTGAGAACAGTATTTTTTAATTTCAAACGTTGATTTAAAAGAAGTATATAGCGCGTACCTTTCTTTGTTTCTCATAGCAGAAAACCAATCTTGAGCATACAAATCTGTTAGTCTTTGCTTAAACATCTTCAAAAATAATTTAGCATCACTTACTCCTTGTGAGAGCCAAACAAAGTGGAACCCTGGTGTACTAAAAATTTCCTTAACTCTACTAGCCCAACATGTCTTGTTGTTGTCGTAACCAGTATTTGACACAACGAACATAGCTATTCACAAAGAGAGGGTACCTCCCAAGCTCTCCATATATTAATTTATTTGGGGTACGCTTAGGGACATTTAAAAATGATTTGCAGGCCATGAGATGAACTTTTTTTTATGCTATCAAGTTTATGATGTCCCCACACCTCTGAGCCATACAACAAAATCGGTTGAACTTTTGAATCAAATACCTTAAAGAAAATTTATCTTGTCATTTCTTTGCACTTTTTGAAAGTTCTACACAGATAAAATGTGGTCTTTTTTGCTTTAGAAACCAGACATTCAGTACCTTGTTTGATACTAAGCATTGGAGTGAAGGCATATCCGAGATAACAATAACATTTAACAACTTCGAGTTTGTGATTATCAAAGTACCAATACTCATTTTTGGAAAGATGTCCCCCTTTCCTAAATACCATTATTTTAGTTTTTTCTTGGTTCACTTCTAGGTTTAGGTTTATACAGCAAGCTTTCAAAGTATCTAATTGGTGTTGTAAGCCAGAAGGTGTCGTGGACAACAAAGCGATGTCATCTGCAAATAGAAGAATGAAGAGCTCTAAGAGACCTGGCAATAACTGCACCCCGTGCTTACCTGAATCATTAATATGATTAGCGAGTTGATTTATGAACAGTGAAAAAAGTGTTGGGCTTAGACCACACCCTTGGCGTACACCTCTAGGACAATTGAAAAATTCTGAGTGTTTACCATTTATCTTAACGCAGGAGATCAGAGAGTTATACATCGACTTTAAGATGCAGTACATTTTTCCTCTTATCCCTTCTTCTTGCATTACTTCTAAAAGTTTTTCGTGATCTACGGAATCGAGAGCCTTGCGAAAATCTACGAAGGCAATATAAAGCTTTTGACCTTTCTTACTTAACACCTTCTGTACTACAGAGCATAAATTAAAGATCTGGTCTGTTGTGGAATAATATTTACGAAACCCAGCTTGGTTTTCTATTATTTTACCATGTTCTTCAAGCCAAGCATAGAGCCTTGCATTTAAAATTGATGTAAAACATTTACTTATAATACTTAAGAGTGATACACCTCTGTAGTTATCAGTGCTGTCCACATCACCCTTCTTGTGGATTGGAACTATTATCGCTTTTGCCCACTCTTTGGGGTATGTGCCCTGATTATATATTTGCATTGAATAATTTTGTAATTACCAAAATAACCTCGTCACCACCTAACTTCAACAACTCGCCTACAATCCCGTCTATACCGCATGCTTTGCCTGAGTTTATTTTTCGAACTGCTTTTTGGACATTTCTTTGTTTAGTGGATGGTCAGGTTCATTTGAAATTTCTGCTTGGTTTATTTCTTCACCATCTTCAGCATTTAAATCGTTATTCGTGGAACCAAGTACTGATAGGAAATGGTGAGACCAGTCTGATATGTCACTTTTTTCACTAATACCTGTTCTCTTCTCCCCACCCAATGTCCTTAGTTCTCTCCAAAACATTGCAGAATGTTTAACGTTATTTGCTAAGATGGCTGCCTGGTTACGTTTAAACGATCGTTTCTTTTGTCTTTTAAGATCTGAATATTTGTTACGGGCTTGAATAAATGCTTTTCTATCATTTGAATCTTGAGTTAAGCGAACAACTTTTAGTTTATCTTTACTTTCCAATTTAGCTGCATTACATTCGTCATCATACCATGGAGCATTTTTGTGGGATTTTTGATTGCTACATCTTTTCACCATGCAAGCAGAATTCAAACATTTAGTAAAATCGTTTAAAGCATCTTCTATATCATCATTTATCTTAGTTTCGACTGCTTTTAATTTCATTTTAAAATCCTCACTTTCTATCACAGCTTTCACAATGTGTTCCTTAGTTTTATCCCAAACCACTTTTTCTGTATTTTCCCGTTGATTTGTACATTGTCTCTGCATATCAACACCTCTACCCTGCATTTCATGTACATTGATTGACGGAACTTCAACAATTAATGATAAAGGAAGATGATCAGATTCTGTCAAGTTCCCAATAGTAAGAAGTAACATGCACATAGGAAAACAGATCACATGACATAATGAAATAGTCAACAGTACTAGATCCCGATTTTGCAATAAATGTAAAACCATTGTCAAAATTATGACCAGATACACCATTCAAAATAGCACAGTCATACATACTACATAGTTCTAGGAGTTGTTCACCAAATGTCAAGTTTCAAGAGAGAGAGAGAGAGAGAGAGAGAGAGAGAGAGAGAGAGAGAGAGAGAGAGGCTAGTGATCTTAGACGTATTTCCAAACGACCAGAATAAGGGAACACGCCATGCATGATTTCCCCCTTGAACAATAACTCTGGAGATTGTGTTTATCCCCACACTATGTATTGCAACAAAAAACCCAACCCAGTCCACCTCACCAAAATACGACCCAGCAAGTGAAAGGAAAACCAGAGAACACTTCAAACGTTGCCTGCAGCAGTAAAAGACCGAGACGTGAACAGACTGAATGCCTTTGAAAATCCATTGAAAAGTCACACGCTGCATTGTATATTACACAGACAAGGGAGAAGAAGA
>CM065700.1:24365578-24373078 GCA_017654935.2 Phymorhynchus buccinoides | reverse complement strand
TGTGTGATGACAAAGGGGATCCTGGTGTTGACGGGTTTGGCCCTGTAAGTCAGTACCTCATCCCTGGGGAGACCCCGTGCCCTTGCTAGTGCCTGCTGTAAGTGGTGGGTTGGAGGGCTGATGTGTGATGACAAAGAGGACCCTGGTGTTGACGGGTTTGGCCCTGTAAGTCAGTACCTCCGCCCTGGGGAGACCCCGTGCCCTTGCTAGTGCCTGCTGTAAGTGGTGGGTTGGAGGGCTGATGTGTGATGACAAAGAGGACCCTGGTGTTGACGGGTTTGGCCCTGTAAGTCAGTACCTCCGCCCTGGGGAGACCCCGTGCCCTTGCTAGTGCCTGCTGTAAGTGGTGGGTTGGAGGGCTGATGTGTGATGACAAGGGGGACCCTGGTGTTGACGGGTTTGGCCCTGTAAGTCAGTACCTCAGCCCTGGGGAGACCCCGTGCCCTTGCTAGTGCCTGTTGTAAGTGGTGGGTTGGAGGAGTGATGTGTGATGACAAAGGGGACCCTGGTGTTGACGGGTTTGGCCCTGTAAGTCAGTACCTCAGCCCTGGGGAGACCCCGTGCCCTTGCTAGTGCCTGCTGTAAGTGGTGGGTTGGAGGGCTGATGTGTGATGACAAAGGGGACCCTGGTGTTGACGGGTTTGGCCCTGTAGATCAGTACCTCAGCCTGGGGAGACCCCGTGCCCCTGCTAGTGCCTGTTGTAAGTGGCTGGACTTGTATCCACGGCTGAGGAACATGCCCATGATGGTAGCAGCATGTTTGTCACAGTCCTCAGCCCTGGAGCAAAGGCGACGGAGTCTGAGGAACGGACTGAATGGAATGTTCCGTTTACAGAAATGGGGATGGCATGAACGATGATGGAGGTAGGCGTGAGTGTCAGTCGGTTTTGTGTACAGTTCAGTGTGGATGAAGTCGTCATGGATTTTGATGAGAATGTCAAGAAATGAAATGGACCATTTTGATGACTGAATAGTGAACTTGATGGTGGGATGAAATTTGTTCATGTGTTGGCAAAAGGTCTGCAGATCCTCACCAGAGCCCAGCCACAACAGGAAGATGTCATCGATGAAGCGTTTCCACATCCTTTCATCGATGTGGACAGTATCCTGCTCTCAAGCCAACCCATGAACAAGTTGGCAATGGTCGGTGCCATAGGGGTGCCCATCGTTGTCCCGTGCTCCTGTTGGTAGATCTGTCCCTCGAAAGAGAAAATAAAACGATATAACAATAAAACAACACCATAAACAAAGGTAAAATATTCGGTTAAGTTGTAGTTGCAACTGCTTGACAGCACTCTTAATCTAATGACCAAAAAGGGGAGTTCCCGGCCATATGGCGAGATGGGAAAGGGCGATTCGACACCCCCTATCATAAAGTGCAACTTTACCTTACTATTGTCCATTTAAAAGTTATACTTGCTTTGTGAGGGCCAAATATTGTGTTTATCCCCATCATGTGTTTATCTTTTTATAATTTAACTGGGGTTTTAAAATATTTAATATTGTGTTTGGACACAAACGTTTTAATCAATTTTACTATCAATGCCTTTCAAATGCTCTAACTTGTGAGTCCTGTAGACCAGGGGAACGGTGCTAGCAATACACTGATATTCTTTTCGTAACTATTTTTTACATAAAGCTATATTTCTTTATTGTATTTTCTTACACTGTCTAAGCCTGTTTGCATATTAAACAACAACAACATAATAAGAAATCGTGGCAAATTTTGACAAGAGATTATCCGGGGGGGGGACTGGTAGTGACACAGATGGGAGAGCACGCGCGTGGAACAAAACACAAAAGCAGCATGTGAAAAGCGTGAAAGAATGTGAGAGAACATAATGTGAAAAGCGAGGAATAAAAAGCAGCATTCTAACGACAAGACCCCAGTGATTCATCAACATACCCTCACCATAATTCTCTCTCTCTCTCTCTCTCTCTCTCTCTCTCTCTCTCTCTCTCTCTCTCTCTCTCTACTTTAATGTTCATAGCTGATGAACATTCATGTAACTACCTTAGAGTGGCATGATAGGGGGGAACCACTAACACATTGCTTGCTAACACGATGCAAGAGAAAATGTGCAAACGCATTTTCACACTTGACGAGGTTCAGGAATCGAAAAGATTATTTTTCTTTTAATCTGTTTTGTTCGTTGCCCCCCCCCCCCCCCCCCCCCCCCCCCCCCCCCCCCCCCCCCCCCTCCCCCCCCGCCCCCCACCCCCCCCCCCCCCCCCCCCCCCCCCCCCCCCCCCCCCCCCCATTTCTTTGTATTCTGATGTTTGCTACCCTCTTTTCATGTCCTTGTCATGTTTTAAACACTTTATTGACATTTGCTAAATTGAAGCAAGGCCATTGAAAAGAAAAATAATCCAAAACAAAATGACATGGGATGACATTGGGAACCGAAGAAGAGAGAACGAGAGAGAGAGAGAGAGAGAGAGAGAGAGAGAGAGAGAGAGAGAGAGAGAGAGAGAGAGAGAGAGAGAGAGAGAGAGAGAGAGAGGAGAGACGAGAGAGAGAGAGGAGAGAGAGAGAGAGAGAGAGACCGACTGCCACAGAGAGACAAAGAGGGAGATAGACAAAAAAGTAACAGATGACAACAAAAACGTCATAGCGTGTTAGCACATCATTCATAAAACCCACCCCTGCTGTTTCTATCTTTTGCATTGAACTTGACAGTTCACACAAAATAAATCGAAAAGAAAAAAAGAATGTCCCGTTGAGTGCACACTTCAACTTAAAGGAAAGCGTCGTTTGCGTGAATGTTTCTAATCAAAAGCAGTCTTCCATTGGACAGGCCTCGAAATTCGACACATTTTAACATTGGATGGTAACACGCCAGAAGGTAGTACCATGCTTATCGGGTTAAAGCCAGAATTACTATCAGAATTCTGTATTGCTTTTTTGTTAGTACATTTTGGCATTTACCCGAAAAGACTGATAATGTTTTCTGTTCTCTGGAAATGCATTGTGTGTCGTTCTGATTAACAACTTTGACAAGGATTTCAAAACGTTGGGATTTTTAAAATTTCTTTTGCTTAATTAAGATAGAAGGAATTTGCGGTAATGGGTCCTGACTTTAACGTCCAAGAATTAAAAACAATTTTAACAAAAAAATCATTGGGGTCTGCGATTATCACCACATTTCAATTGAATAGTTCTAGAATGACCTAGATTTGTTCGAAATCGTCGTCAACATCCATTCACTACTTTTACAAGAAATCTACTAAATATGAGGACAGTGATACAAACAAAATAATACATTGGATCCCATAATGTTTTATGTATTTGAATAGATGTGCGTGTGTGCCAGTCCGTCGTATTCCACAATGCCCTCCAGATAGCAGTGGAGGCAACCGCTATTCTGGATATCTTGGCTGGAATTTTGGTTTATAATAATAATAATAATAATAATAATAATAACAACTTATATAGCGCTTATTCTCCTTACGGGGCTCTAAGCGCTTCACAAAAAAGTTACAAATCTGAGCAGAAACAACAAGACAACGCACTTATCATAAGGAACAACCCGAAACGAAATAACAATAACTACATTTACGTCACACCCCCCCCCCCCCCCCCTCACACTCCCCTAGAATCCAAACCATTACAAATAGCGTTTTCCACGCAAAAGGCATTTTCTCACACTACCCCCCCCCCCCCCCCCCCCCCCCCCCCCGCTCCCGCATTCACCATCCCCCTTCATAGACCTCAAGCTGACCTACTTTTTGTAGATCTCCCAGCACGTACGCATGCATGCACACACACACACGCGCGCGCTCGTGCGCGCATGTGCAGAGGGACAAATACCCCTAACACGGACGCACGCACGCACACGCACGCGCACGCACGCACGCACACACACACACACACACACTCACACACGCACACACGCACGCACACACACGCGCGCGCGCGCACACACACACACACACACACACGCACACGCACACGCACGCACGCACGCATGCAGCTCGTCCTGAAGAAACATACGAAATGCAGTGTTTCCAGCATTACTATAATTATAACGACATAGCATTACTATAATTATAACGACAGGATAGAGGTGTTTATCTGAGCTGAAAGAGATGGGGTTTTGTGAAGGATTTGAAAGAGCTGACAGACTGGGAATGGCGGACATTGAGAGGTAAGTTATTCCAGAGAGAAGGGCCTTGTAAGGCAAAAGCTCGCTGACCAAAGGATTTGGTTCTGACTGTCGGAATGCGCAAGAGACGGGTATCTGCAGAAGAGCGGAGCTGACGGGATGGGAGGTAGGCATGAAGAATGTCTCTGAGATACGGAGGTCCTGCACCAGTGACAGAGGCAAAGCAAATGGACCCTAGTTTGTAGTCAATCCTGGATTGAATAGGTAACCAATGAAGAGACCTTAGAAGTGGGGAGACATGTTGAAGTCTAGACGACTTCAACACAAGTCTGGCAGCACTGTTTTGGGCCCTCTGTAATTCATCAATAAGATATTTAGGAGAGCCAGCCAAGAGACTATTACAATAATCCAACCTGGACATGACTTGAACACAGACCAGTGTCTTTGTGGCTTCAACTGAAAGAAAATGCCGGATGGAGCTAATTTTGCGAATTTCAATGAAGGCAGCTTTGCAGACGTTTGAAACGTGGTGCTTGAAAGAGAGTGTTGAATCAAAAGTGACTCCAAGGTTTCGAGCCTGAGTAGAGAAGTCTATATCAGAAGTGCCAATGATGGTGGAAGAATGGAGGGCGGGGTGATTTTGAAGCTTGGGAGGGGCAATGAGGATCAGTTCTGTCTTATCGTCATTCAATTGCAGCTTGGATCATAATGACTTGAAAAGTTATCGGCCTGTGTCCAACTTAGCGTTTGTCTCCAAAATAATCGAGAAAATTGTCCTTGCACAATTGGGCAACCATCTGTCAGCAAACAATTTGTTCAACCCCCTCCAGTCTGCCTATCGACCTGCTCACAGCACTGAAACGGCTCTGACTAAAGTTCTTAACGATCTCCTAAGGCTCTTGACAATGGAAAAGTGTCAGTCTTGACTCTCCTAGATCTGTCGGCAGCATTTGATACAATAGATCACACCATTCTTCTATCCCGGCTGGAACGTGTTTTTGGAATCCATTCTACATTCTACAGTGGTTCTCCTCATATCTAACAAATCGCTTTCAGACTGTCTTGATCAACAACTGCAGTTCAGATCCGAAGTTAATTTCTTGTGGTGTACCTCAGGGATCTGTATTGGGGCCAGTTCTCGTTGTCCTGTACACTGCTCCTCTCTCTGATGTTTTTGCTAGTCACTCTGTTATTGACCATTCCTTTGCTGATGATACCCAGCTTCAAAAAGCGGCAGAACCTACCCAACTTGACAACGCTATTCAGTCTATGGAATCCTGCCATCATGATGTCAAATCCTGGATGACATGCAACAAATTAAAACTTAATGATGACAAAACGGAAGCTCTGATTGTTTCCTCTCAGCGTCTGTCTGCAACTATCTCTCTTCCAGAAACTCTTACAGTTGGCAATGCTTGTGTTCAGTTTTCTAAGTCAGCAAAGAATCTCGGAGTTACCCTCGATTCAAATCTTACAATGCATAAACAGGTTATTAATCTCATACGTTCCATCAATTATGAGCTCAGACGAATCAGTGCTGTTCGACACTTTCTGTCTGTTGCAGCCACGAAAACTCTTATTTCTGCCTTTATTCTTTCCCGCATTGACTATTGCAACTCTCTTCTCTGTATATGTCCTCAGTATCTCCTGCAACGTGTTCAAAAACTGCAAAACAGTGCAGCACGCCTCACTCTCAAGATTCCACGTTCTGATCATATAACACCTCATCTTCGTAACTTGCACTGGCTTCCAGTAGAGGCTAGAATCAAGTATTAAATAGCTTGCCTTTGTTTCGGTGCTGTTCACTCCTCTGGTCCCGTCTATCTCTCCGAACTAGTAACTGTCTACACACCTGCTCGCTCCCTACGTTCTTCCTCTGACTGCTGCACACTCAAGGTTCCTCGGGTCCACACGAAATCGTTTGGTGAACGATCCTTCTACTATTTAGCACCTCACTTATGGAATTCACTCCCACAACATGTCCGCTCATCTGACTCTATCTCCGCCTTTCGCTCTGCCCTTAAAACTCACTTGTTTCGGACATATTATGATTGATTAGTGTTTGTGTGTGAGGTGGGGGGGGGGGGGGGGGGGGCGTTTTATTGCAGAAATCTTGTAAAAAATGTATTTACAATTATTTTATGATTCGTATTTTGTATGTAGAATGTCTACGTCTTGTAAACTTTAAATGCTTGTAAATGAGGTAGAAGGGTATTTTTGTTTTTGCAAAATTTGTCTATTATAATTAGTCATGTAATTGGTATGTCGATGACAGTATGATTTTATTTCAAGTTGCAGTATTGTATTCAAACTTGATTGAGAATGTGAATGTGGTCTCTAAGTTTCTTCTTAGAATGTTCATATTGTAACAATTTTACTCTTGTATAATTAATTGTGTGTGAGTGTGTGTGTGTGTGTGTGTGTGTGTGTGTGTGTGTGTGTGTGTGTGTGTGTGTGCATGCATATGTGTGTGTGTGTGTGTGTGTGTGTGTGTGTGTGTGTGTGTGTGTGTGTGTGTGTGTGTGTGTGTGTGTGTGAAGGAAGTAAGAGAACGTTGCGTGCAAGCATCGTGCTTATTTTACTTTCTAATGATTAATTATTTGTTTGCCTTTAATGTTCTTGTTATCAATGTAAAGCCCACTGAGCTCATGTGAGAAAGAGCGCTATATAAATTCCCATTATTATTATTATTTGAAGTCATCCAGTGCTTCAAGTCGTGAATACAGTTCTGGATGTTACTGACCATATTAGCAACTTCAGACAAAGAGGCTGACTCGTGCAGCTGTGTGTCGTCAGCAAAACTCTCATGCATCAAGGAGTGTTGGTCAATGACATCAGACACAGGTCTGACGTACAAGGCAAAAAGAACGGGCCCAAGGACAGAGCCTTGTGGCACACCGCAGGTGAGAGGAGTGGTTGGAGAGGAAAGGCCATTTACACAGATTGTCTGAGAACGAGCGCTCAGATATGATTTTATCCAGCTGAGAACGGTGCCCTGAATACCAACAGAGTTTTGAAGTCTGGAAAGAAGAATGTCGTGATCTATCGTGTCGAATGCTGCAGATAGGTCCAGAAGGGATAGAAGAGAGATTTTGTCATTGTCAAGGGCGAGAAGTAGATCACTAACTACTTTGAGGAGGGCAGTCTCTGTGCTGTGACCAGCTCTGTAAGCAGTCAGGATGACTTGCCCACGGTACATTCCCAAGAAAGCTTTAGCACAGTTGGCGTTGGGGAAGGTCCCCAAAGGCCAACTGGTCCCCTTGGCTGCAGCACTAGGAGTCAGTGCTAATGCCCCCTAGTTTGAGAGGCATTAGTTCACCTTAAATGGCAAAACTCTACCCTGATCTGTTTGTGTGACTGCAGAACACACATCATTGTAAAGCTCTCATTTTAC
>CM065700.1:24348078-24355578 GCA_017654935.2 Phymorhynchus buccinoides | reverse complement strand
TAATGGGAGAGTGTACACTCCCACTGGCTAGTCCAGCTTTTTTATGAGTCATGTGCACATTAAGGCAAACGGTTACGGCACCAAACAGAGCCCTCGACGAACGCTTGTACTTTCGTTTTCAATTTTCGGGAATTGCATCCCCTTCAACTGGCACTTTACCATAGCAGGAAAGGTGACAGGTGGAGAAATAAGTGGGCAAGTTTGGGACCCACCAAACTCCTGTTTTGCTTCCAGAATGTTCAGAGTGGATCACTTGTTAATTCGTTATCTGTGCACATTCTTTTGTTTTTATATATCAACATTATTTTTCCTTCACTCCTATTTTATCCTTTCTGTATTTTGACAGCGTTGCCACGGCCTCTGCCACCTTCTCCCCTCGGCATGCCGCCTCCGCCACCACTAACACCGCTGCCAGCAGCAGCAGCACCAGCCCCGCCCCGGGACCCTCCTCCTCCTTCAGCCCAGCCCACAGCCTCTCCCCCTCCCCCTCCCCCGCTCCACCTCCCCCGTCCCCTCCCCACTCCCGTCTCCCACCACCCCCACCCCCACCATCATCACCAAATCCTCGACGATGACGACATCATCCCGCTTCCGCTTCCCGGAGGAGGAGTCGAGCCCCCAGAATCTCCGTACCCGGAATCGGAAATTCTTCCTGTGGAAACTCAGCAACAGCAGCAGCCGCAACAGCAAGATCAGCAACAGCAGCAGCAGCAACAGCAGAAGGGGGCCAAGCCTCACAGGCGGCGGTTGGTGGGGGGCATGGCTAGCAGTCACCTGACCATAGACCAGGAGTACCAGTGCGTGAGGCTGGCGGTTTTGGGCGCTCCTGGGGTGGGGAAATCCGCGATCGTAAAACAGTTCGTTATGCAACAGTTCCCTGAGGAATACGTGCCCACCGAACAGAGACAGGTGAGTTGAGAGAGAGAGAGAGAGAGAGAGAGAGAGAGAGAGAGAGAGAGAGAGAGAGAGAGAGAGAGAGAGAGAGAGAATGGAAAGGGGTGGATAAGAGAGATGGAGTGAGAGAGAGAGAGAGAGAGAGATAGAAAAGGGTGGATAAGAGAGATGGAGGGAGAGAGAGAGAGAGTATGGGAGGGGTGGATGAGACGCAAGCCGCAAGCCGCAAGATGGTTTAATCACTTAATCGGGCGGGCGAACATAAACATATATATATATATACACATGTGGAAGAGGAAATAATTTTTATTAGCATGACATAAAGCCACAAATCAATATTCTATATAAAAAGTAAACAGTCAATGTCAAGGTCAGGGAGATCGGTAGGCCTTGACAGTGGTAGGGGTCTAAAAATTGGGTGTTAAGCCATATTTTCCACATTTGTGCTCCACAGAAGCGCTTCAGATTGTGTGTGGTAGTGCATAGCCTAGAGTAGAACACATCCGAGCATAAATTATCGCCATGCTGATCTTGACCTTGAAGTGTGACCTTGAAAACCGAAATTGTTGTGCGCTTTATAGCGTACACTGCATTCAAGTAGCTAAATCCGTGCGCGCTTTATGGCATTAAAGTGCGCGCTTTATAGCAGTACGCGCTTTCTACCGGACGCCAAATTATCCCTCACAAATACAATGTCGCTGAGCGGCAGACATGTTTTCGTTTTTCTTCACCCTCCTATATCTCGTGAAATACTGTATAGAATCACTCCAAATTTTGTGTGGGTGTGTACAAAGAAGAGTAGAAGACATTGCAGTACAAATTATGCCACGTGGGATTTCTATGTCGCCGAGCGGCAGACATGTCTCTGAGTTAAGGGTGTACACCCCATTCATTAAGGGTGTACAGCCTATTATGGGTGTACATCCCACTAATTAAGGGTGTACATCCCGGTAAAGGAGAGGGTCTAATACTAAAAGTAAAAGACATCGTAGCACAAAATGTGCCACGTGGGGCTTAAATGTCGCAGAGCGGCAGACATGTGTCAGTGTTAAGGGCGTACACCCCACCAATTAAGGGAGTGCATCCCGGAAAACGATTTGCACCCAGTCAAGGGTGTGTAGGTGCATCACCCAAAGGACACAAGGAGGACGGGGACCTAAGATGTGAGGGGGAAGGGAGGTACAGGGCGGGGCAGGTACAGGGCGTAGCCGGCAAAGGACATATCTGCCGCGCCGCGATGCCCTTGTTTCCATATGTTTCCATGTTTGCCACCTGTAGTCAATTAATCGTTGTCTTAAAACACGCAAAAATGGTTTAACATGTCCAACTGATTGTGGTTCACCCAAACAAAAGCAAATCCATAATTACATAAAAATACGCGAACATTTGTTACCCAGTTTTTCTTTCCACGTTCATCCAAATATATGATCTTCGGGGAATTCTTAGATTTTCCATTTTTGGCTCACGTCGTTTTTTTTAAAACAAAGTGAGTCTATAGTATCGTACGTGTTCGGGTGTGTGTGTGTGTGTGTGTGTGTGTGTGTGTGTGTGTTGCCGTCCGTGGCCCGACCTTTAACCTTGCACTCCAAACTTTAACGTTGTCGTTTTCTCTAAAAATATAAGGTGTTGGAGGGTTAAAGTTAGCAGGATATTTGATTTTGACGTGAGCCTTCAAGTCACGATGATCAAAGTAGTCAGATGCATCAATAAAGGGCACAAGAAAGACTGTAATTTGTTGCAGAGATTACTGTTGTGCAACCTTTAACCTTGCAATCTCCAAACCTTAACATTGTCGTTTTCTCTAATTTTCTCTAAAAATACAAGGCGTTGGAGGGTTAAAGTTAGCAGGATACTTGATTTTGATATGAGCCTTCAACTCACAACGATCAAAGCAGTCAGATGCATCTACAAAGAGCATAAAAAATACAATCATTTGTTGCAGAGATTACTGTTGTGCTGTACAGATCAGATACTCATACTGGAAAGAAGACTCTCCATTAGATATACAAAAACGCTGTTTAAAAATAAACATAAGACTTCAGGTGTGTACAAATAGGTATATTTTAACGTCGTTAACTTATATTTTCTGTAACAAAAGGGATGTAGTACCGAGTGTGGGGCGTTGACGGCCCGGTTGTTTCGTTTTATTTGCGCCTTTGCAAACTGTTGTTCGTGTTCATTCGCGCATCATCTCTGCCCATGCAATACTTATTATCGCACTTCCGGCGATCGGCACACACAACAAGGCCTAGGCCTACAGATCAAGCCTTACCTCATAATCAAGACGACGTGCGTTCAGTCTTGAAAAAAATATACGGAAAATCCAGTGTTCGTCGATTTCACTGCCTTCGACGTACGAATCCAGATCAAGTTAGGCCTAGACGATTGATCACCATGTCACCGTATCATGCCATGTGACCCGGATGGATGAGCGTGCAGGCTGCGACCTTCACCTTTGCTTTGTGGCAGAGGGGGGGGGGGGGGGGGGGGGGGGGGGGGTGAATTAACGAAGCGAAAATAAAATATTAGGACTAAAGTATCTTACAGAAATGTTGATGATGTGGAACAAGTTTCTATCGCATGAACAATCAGTTTAAAACAGTATCAGATCAGGAGTATGGCCTTACGAATTCCGCAACTTCAATTATTAATTTTCTAAGAGGCTTAGACCTACAGGTGTCCGTAGACCCCCCTTACCCCGGCGGGGGAGGAGGGGGGGGGGGGATTGGTCACTATGTTTTTCTGAAAGCTTTGTCAATATGCTTTTCAATTTTACTTGTTTGCCAAAAATAAAAATAGGGCTCCACTATGTTACATATAAACATACATATAATTAAATTTTAGGGAAAGGGGTAGGGGTAATTGAATGAAAAATAGTGTTTTACGTCCTCTCGGTCATAGACACATATGGGACATTTGTAAATGCAAAGATGGTGGGAATAATACTGGCTACAATGCCCGGAGGCAGTGCAACACCAGTAAAGTCCCGAGTTTTTAACAATAATAGATAGGTGTATTTGTAACCACGCCTCGGTTAAACCTCATCGGCTATGGTACCGCCACTTACATTGAGACACTGAGGGTAGGGGTAATTTAATGCACAGAAATAATTTATTTTACACAGTAAAATAAAAATTCATTCTGTTCTCAGATGCACAAGTGTCTACATAACAGTATTATAGTAATACAAATCAGACGTGAGCCTTTAAGGCTTTGCCTCTTGTTAATAACTTGAATCAATAACTAACACATCTAATAGTAGAATTCACATGTAATGGAGTGGATTTGAGAGATGCACAGAGAGAGAGTAGAGAAAAGGGTGGATGAGAGAGATGGGGGAGAGAGAGAGAGAGAGAGAGAGAGAGAGAGAGAGAGAGAGAGAGAGAGAGAGAGAGAGAGAGAGAGAGTATGGGAGGGGTAGATGAGAGAGATGGAGAGAGAGAGAAAAGGGTGGATAAGAGAGATGGAGAGAGAGAGAGAGAGTATAGAAAAGGGTGGATAAGAGAAATGGAGGGAGCGAGAGAGAGAGAGAGAGAGAGGGGGGGGGAGAGTATAGAAAAGGGTGGATAAGAGAGATGGAAAGAGAGAGAGTATAGAAAAGGGTGGATAAGAGAAATGGAGGGAGCGAGAGAGAGAGAGAGAGAGAGAGAGAGAGAGAGAGAGAGAGAGAGAGAGTATAGAAAAGGGTGGATAAGAGAGATGAAAAGAGAGAGAGTATAGAATAGGGTGGATAAGAGAGATTGAGAGAGACTTCAGACTTCAGATACTTTATTTTACAAGGATAAGAATTTAGGCTGGGCCTAGTCTTTCATTCTGTCCTTGGTTATGCAATACATAACTAATACTATAAATGAACATGGAGACACAGGAACATCGCCAACAGAAACAACAACAATTAACAGTAATATAGCAACAACGTGGTAGGCAGAGCATATTAAGATAAGTAATAAACATAAGGGATACAACAACAACATCAACAATAACATCATTAACAACAGCAACAAAGAGGCAACATATAAATAAAGATTGAAAAAAAGGCAAAGGAAACAAAATGTATATTTCAAGTTGTTCTAACTAAACGTAACGTACCACTTTCTCTCTCGTTGTTCATCATGTGATCATCAAAGTCTCCCCCCTTGTATCTAAGCAAAGGGAAGAAAAGAATAAAAGAATGAAAGAATAAAAAACAAGAAAAAGAAAGAAAGAAAGAAAGAAAGAAAGAAGGAAAAAAGGACTAAACAAAATGGCTTGGTTGTGTCGACATCCCATGGTTACAGACTGCTGCTGGCATTTCTCACAGATGAAAGGTTCAAACCTTGCGGCGCCGCTTCTTGTCAATCTATTTGCAGGGCTCAGATCGTAAACATCGATATGGAACAGTTGAGATGCATGTGTGTTTGGTTTTTTTCGACATGATATTTGCCCAGGACAAGGTCGACCCTTGATGAATTCGTTTGATGCAGTGGTGTATATTTTGTTTTAAATTTGTTGCCCCCCTTTGGAATTTTTTTGTTTTGTTTATTTGTTGTTGTTGTTGGAATTTTTTTGTTTTGTTTATTTGTTGTTGTTGTTGTTGTTTTAATTGCCAATTTTATCAGCCATTGTCCAGTGTTTGCAAATTAAAAAAAGACCATGGAACTGGAGTTGTTTTGAGTGAAGTTGGTGGGGAAAAGGAGGTCTAAAAATCAAAACGCAGGTAAACAAAGGAAAAGGATGGACCATTAAACCACAAAACCAGAATCTATCACAACGCAAAAGTGTAAAACCTTTTTTTTCAAACAAACGATTTTAAATTGATTGTGAAATGTCAAAACCATCAGAAGTTACAACAATGTACAAAGTTTGAAATATATTGTTTTTAAGCACACGTTTTTACCGTTTCAGATACACAAAACGACCACGATAGCGTAAAAGCAAACACACCTGCTAGCGTACTTGGTTCCCCGATCAACTTAAACTTTAACAAAATCTGTGTTCTCAGTTTCAGCTAAAACATAACTCGAGCATAACAGTTTGATAAATCACTGCTTATTGGTATTGCTCTATGGTTAAAAAAGGGTCTGGTTTCCACGAAGCTAAAACTATCTCTATCTTACTTCAGCAATTATTCGCATTTCAGATCATGTACGTCAACTTCTCAGAAAGATGTTTGTTACGACCCAGATTGTCGTCTTGCCCGAATTGTCGTTTTCCGTCAAAACGACAATCGTTTTGACGGAAAACGACAATTCTGGCAAAACGACAATCTGGGTCGTAACAGATGTTCAACCCTTGCCACAAATCAAAATGTCTTTTAACTGGAGACAACAAAAACCAGCTAGAGAATGTTCAGAAATAGGACGCTGCTACAGGGGTTTCTGCTTCCATAAAGACTGATGACGGTTTAAGAATCACGACTTTGGAAAGAACCCGTGCAATTTCCAATTGAGATTGTTAGCGAGTTCTCTTGAAATGGGTTTTTTTTTCTCTAAAATATCTTCTGCTGTTGTAAACACACACACTCTCTCTCTCTCTCTCTCTCTCTCTCTCTCTCTTTAAGGACATTTTAATCGCCTAGACCCTAAGGTTAAACACAGCAGCTGGTGTTTGTCACACATGGACCCTGGCCTGCAGCACTTCTTCACGTCACCTGCACCCTATTCAAAGAGCTCAGATTTAAACGAAATCAATATTGAACAGTTTTGGTTTTCTTTTTGCAACAGGCTAGTATATTTGGGTTTTTTTTATTATTAGGAGCGAAGCGACTTGGTATCCCACAGCACAGTGAGCCAAAGAAGTACCGTGTCAGTCTGTCTGTCTGTCTGTCTGTGTGTCTGTCAGTCCGTCCCACGTTAAAGTCAAGAAAGCCTTAACCGATTTTAATGATATTTGGATGTTAGGTCCGTTGCGTCACCGTGATGGTTTTAGACTATTTTGCAGAAATAAAACTTAACAAAATAACCGTTAAATGGCAGTTATTTTCTGTTTTTAACACCTTTCCGCCAATTTCATCCAAACTATTTCACAGAATGTCGTAGAATTTTGAAGTAGATACTTTTTTTTCTTAACAAACAGTTTGGAAAGCATGACTTAACATTAGTTTTAGTTTTGCAGTGATCGTAATGAAAATTGGTGGGTAGGTTCATGTTTTCATTCTGAAAATTATAGTACTCTCTTCATAAACGACACTTAACTTTTGACAGTTGAAAACCGTTATTTTCTATTTTTGCAGTGGTCTTGATGAAAATTGGTGGGTAGGTTCAGTTTTACTTTCTAAACATGATAATGAACTTTTTGACATTTAACTTTTGACAGTTAAAACCCGTTTTTTTTTAAATTTTCACGGTTCTGTCTATCTGTCTGTCTGTCTCTCTCTCTCTCTCTCTCTCTCTCTCTCTCTCTCTCTCTCTCTCTCTCTCTCTCTCTCTCTCTCTCTCTCTCTCTCTCTCTCTCTTTCTGTGGAATTATAGTACCCTCTTCATAAACGACACTTAACTTTTGACAGTTGAAAACCGTTAGGTTCAGTTTTACTTTCTAAACATGATAATGAACTTTTTGAATAACGACATTTTTGTTTTGACAGTTAAAAACCGGTTTTTTTATATTTTCACGGATCTGTCTATCTGT
>CM065700.1:24325578-24340578 GCA_017654935.2 Phymorhynchus buccinoides | reverse complement strand
TCCCTAGTAACGGTAACGCCTAGTAACGGTAACGCCAAGTACTGGTAACGCTGAGTACAGCAAATTTGAAGCGATTTCGTTAAGAAACGGCAGAGTTATAAGGCCCTGTTTCCCGTTGGCGCTGCTCTGAGAGTGACGCGCTCTCCCGATTTTCTTCAAATTTGCTGCCAGGCTTTGCCCCGGCAACAGCAAGCCTGACAGCAAATTTGACGCGATTCGGTTGCAAACCGGCTGAGTTATAAGGCCCGTTTTGCATCATGCTGCTGTTATGCGCCTATGTAATGGATTCGCTTCCCGTTTGGCACATTGATAGTCACCGTCCCCGGTCATATATCTGCCAAATTTGAAGGCAATCGGTCGATAACTACCGGAGATACGGGCGCCGAAAGGCCGTCGGATGCGCGTTTCGCGCATTTGCAAAACCGCGCAAATGACACGGCTGCCTCGGTTGCCGTTGCCATTGCCCCATTAGGGCTCACAGCAAATTTGAAGCGATTCGGTCGAAAAACGGCGGAGTTATAAGGCCCGTTTCGTGTTTCAGACACACAGACACACACACACACACACACACACACACACACACACACACACACACACACACACACACACACACACACACACACACACACACACGGACAGTTGGCTTATTACTATATGATTTGAAAAACAATCCAGCAGGCCAATAACACCCGTTTCAATATGACAAAGCGTTAATTCAATAGACTTCCTTATTGTTGAACATTGTTATAAAGAATGAGACATTGTGTTCTTCTGCATTTTATCCATGCAGGGCTAGGCGGGGGTGTCATGGGTGGATTTGATGGGGTGTTGCGTGCCTTGAATGAAGAGTCATCCATTTTAGCCATCGTTGGGTGTTTGTTTTACACACTGTTTTTTTTACTATAATGCGATACTTTTTTTTTCCCCAGACTGAGACTCTTGCGCCTTATAATGTGACTAGTGATATAGTAAGAACATACTATAGTATGGTGAAATCTGAATGTTATGTCAAATTTAAGGGGTGCCTTGTAGCCCGAAAAACACGTACTTTGATAGAGAAAGACACACGAAATGCCTTTTTTTAAATTCAGATTTTAAGTATAAGGCTGCGTACACAGTGGACGTGGAAATCCCATGCGCAATCCGTAAATAAGTAAAAGAAAGAAGGAAACAAAAAAGCGCACGTGTCCGTATTTCCCTATCCGTATATTTTTTCTTCTTTCTTTTTCTTATATATGGGTTTCTGTGCGTAGCTTCCGCGTCTAATGTGTACGCGGCCTAAGACTGTGTGCAGAAGTTCTGCGCGGAAGCTCATGCGCAATATGTAAAAAAAATCTGGAAGTACAAAATATGAGAGTGCACTTAGACGCGGAAACTCATGCGCAACTCCTTCCGCTTATTCTTTTTATATAAGTGTATGGGGTTTCTGTAAAGAACTTACGGATTGCGGATCTAATGTGTGTGTGCCCTAAAGATTCAAAACCATATAACACAATAAGCTAACATTCTAAACGACTTTGCAGAGGAAATTACGTAAGCACTCTTCCTTTTGGCTAACTTCGAGCAGGGACTTTGCTCTGAGTTAAATCTAGGATTAGTTTTATCTCCTACATATCGCGAAATGTCAACTCCATCTGCTGCTTAACGTGAGGGGAATTCTGGAAAATAACCCAATGAAAGAAAGACTTATTATGACTTTACAGTGTGTGAAATGGCAAATGTTATAGGGACATATTACAACAAAATATGCAGAACGAATAAAAAGAGAGAATCAAGTAACAGAATAAAGATCATTGTTATTTTTACGGAAAGTTGTAGTAGAGTTTTCACGTTCACGTTATGTTCGTATATGTAATATGTGTGTGTTTGTTAACCGTTCACATAACACAAAATGACATTATTGTTGTCTAACGAGTTTCAGTGCCTGAAGTTTCATTTAAAAGAAACTGTTTCTTACATCGTGATGCTTATCGCTTACTGCTACTTCTAAAAAAAAAAGGCGCGATTGCGCACACGTGTACGCACGCACACACACACGCGCGCAAGCGCGTGTTCGCGCGAACACGCGTGTACACTCACACACACACGCCCGCACACACACACGCTTGCACGCACACACACACACACGCACGCACACGCACGCACACACACACACACACGCACACACACACACACACACACACACGCACACAATACGCACACACACACACACACACACACACGCACACGCACACACAATACACACGCACACACACACACACACACACACACACACACACACACACACACACACACACACACACACACACGCGCGCGCGCGCGCGCGCGCGCGCGCGTGGGAGCGTGAGCGCACATAGTATTACGCCCTTATCCTATCTCCCTAAAACGTTTTTTCTGTGAACACCTGCAACATCTCTGATCCATTTCATTCCCGGACAATTGATTGGAAAGCATTATTTTGACCATTCTTTGAATGGTTTCATTTTAATAACTTTGATTTGCTTGTTATTGTTCCATATCAAATTGACCATATCTTTTCTTTCCTTCTTTTGTTTGTTCATTCGTTGGTTCTTTTATTATTTCTTCATTTCCTTATTTCTTTACACGGGTGTATATTTTCTATAAACGTTTAATAATAATAAAAAATAATTTAAAAAAATTAATAATAATAATTATGATAATTATAATAAAAAAAGAAGACTTTTGACGAATGCAATGGTATTCTCCCTGAAGGGGGGAATCCTAATAATAATAATAATAATAATAATAATAATAAACATTTCTTTGTGCTTAGTCTAAGAAAGGCCTAACCGCTTACAAAATATTAAGATAACTAATAATAATAATAATAATAATAATAATAACTAGAAGGCTTATGTTTGCCTTTGAGAGCAAAAATAACAGGATTCTCCCCCTAAACAGCCATTTGCAAGTTATTCAATGTTACAATTTTGCCATATTTGGCAATTTTCGTCATCACTTCTAGTTCAAATTTATAGCGAAAGTATTGTAATGTTTCTCTTTAGTAAACACTGAAAAAATTAAAGTATTCCGTGCAGCCGGTTCCAAGTTATTGAAGATTAAAGTTTTGCCAACATTTGCCATTTTATGGCCATATTTCGGCCGCATTTTGGCCAATCGGTTTAATATTGGAAATATGGCATTAGAATAGTGTTTTTCAATTGTCCTGCGAATTGTAGCGAAATCGGAAAAAAAATTAAACATTCCATAGATGGGAATTAGTGAAAGTGACACAACCAAATTTACATACTTCCAAATTATTTAACATAATTTATATTATCGTCAACAAACTCATTTCAGACCTGGGCTAGAGTAAGGGCTACAAAATTCAATAGTTAGTTTTGTGACGTCACTTCCGGTTTTGGCTATTCCGTGCACCAAATAAAAGCTGCCTGACCATAGCTGGGCACTTCCGGTTCGGTGTTATACTGGAAGTGTTGCAAATCTACTTTTTAGTACATTCTGAAAATATGAATGAAATCTGTTCAGCCGTTTTTGAGATATTCAAGATTGAAATTTCGTCTAAATCATTTAATATTTCAAATTTCGTTTACTCATATGCAACATTTCTGAAATTTTGAGCTAAATCGGACAAAAAAGGGGAAGAAAAAAAAGAAAAGGGAAGAATTTTTACAAATGCAATAGTATTCTCCCTAAAGGGGATAATCCTAATAATCGTAATATTAATAATAATAATAATAATAATAATAATAATAATAATAATAATAATAATAATGATAATAATTAGCATAAATAATTGACAAAATATAGATCACCAGCAAGAACACCACACACACACACACACACACACACACACACACACACACACACACACACACACACACACACACACACACACACACACACACACACACACACACACACACACACAAACAACAACAACAACAACAACATACAGTATTTATGCGGCGCTGAATCTTGATAGAAATCAAATCAAAGCGCACACACACGTTAGCATTCATAATAAGTAGGCTTGTTAAGTGCACAAACATAGGCTTTGACTTCAAGTCATGGTGCAAAGGTCCCCTTTGGCATATAAGCTCTCCAGGGCTATAGGAAAAGAAATATCCAAAGACACAAGCTGTAGCTCAAAATCCCAGATGGCCACCGTCGGCCATATTGGATAACGTGGTCGACACATAGTCCAGAAACTTTTTGTCATGGAAACTTATGCAATACATGTTTTTTAGTATAGGTATTTGGAGGTCACTGAACTGGTATCAATTTTGCATTTGGGATGTTTTTAAAAGGTCAAAGTTTTGAAAATTGATACCCAGAGTTGAAATGTTCGTACAATTTATGAATACACGAGTTAGAGGCAGGAATGAACGCACAAATTTTAGTCAATGCAAATCTTTCTTGTGAAATGTAACTTCAAGTGACAGTGTCTATTAACATTGAAGTGCATTAAACACATTCATGGTATCCCTTTGTTCTTTTTGGAGCTAATCGGATTATCCATCTGTTTGTACCTCACTCCTGTTGCCATTGTGGGAGCACATACATGTACAGAGAATCATACAGGGCTGCCCATGCATACAGCACATGCAAGGAGCCTTACAGTCTCTCTTACACTGGCAACTGACAAGCTCTGGTAAGTTCCTCGAAATTATGGGAATTGTGGTGTAGACTGGGGTTGGAGCGTATTTCCCCACACGTGTCCACTCTGATAGGATACTCTGAGGAAGTGTTCATGCAGAGCATCACTGCTTGGGGGTATGTGCTCAAAGTCTCTTCCTTTGTGTAGAAAGAGGTAGAGTCTGGCGGCATCCACGCTTGTGATGTCGTCATCATAGACACCATAGAGCTGTATGACGAATCTCTCAAGCATGGTTGTGTGAGTTCTGACCATCTCTACGCTGGGGTTAGGGCAGGAGAGCAGCTGTAGGGGCAAAGTGAGTTCCGGGAGAGACTGCCACACTGACCATGCTGTCTTCTTGCCTTTGCCAAAGAATGCGGAAGTCGTATCACATCCAGTTAATGCATGAAACGCTGGCAGTGCCATTGCTTTAGATGGTCCAAGTTCGTGTGCAATGACATGTACTGGAATGTACCGGTATCGACGTCGCATTCCAAACGCAATCCAGAGTTCATCAATCTTCTGTCCAAGTGCAACAAATGTTGAGACACCCAGCACTACAACATCGCTGTCCATGGTTCGTACAATCACTCGACGATGACCAGCGGAGGCAGCTGCAGCCACATGCAGAAAAATCCTTGTGTCAGCTTCCTCGTGTGTGCAGGGGACCACTGCACCAACATCAGCATCTGCTGATGAGCTTGCACAATCACCAAGAATTGTGGTGAAGAGCTGCTTGCCCTGTGGAAGAGATATGAGCTTCAGATTCTTGGCCATCTCCACAAACAACTCCTGCTTGTTCAGGTCTACAAGAATGAAGGCAGCCCAATTGCCAGGAATTTTGATTGAGAAAGTGACCCGCCTCCGCGCTCCACTGCCTCTTTGCTTCCGAGTTCCTGATTTCAAGCTCGTCTTGGAGTAAACGTCCCAGACAATGTCAATTCGGTCATTTCCTTCAAACCAAACCCTTCAAACTCGTCTCTGAAATAGTCACCGATGGTCACAGTACTTCGAGGGCGAAGCATTTGAATGAGCACAGCACCATCTAGCACAACAGCAGTCGTCACTGGTCTGCGATTTTCAAGATCCGTAGGGACAATGCAGTCCAGGATCTCACTCTTGTCTCCATGGTGCATGATTCCCTTTCGAGTAAGTGAGGGAGGGAAGGTGGAACTTTCGTGGGAGAATACATAGTCGTTGATGATGCGTCCAGAATTCGCAGCCAACAAAATATGGGTAATTTTGGCTTGTTGGTCCTTGATGACAGAGACATCCAACTTTCGGCGTGGTTCAGAGAGAGAAGCCTTGAACAACTTTAGATTAGCTTTGTGTACTGGAGCAGTGAAAGCCTCTTCCTGAGAACTGACTCGCTTGTTGAGAAATGCTGTGTATAGCTGCAATCCGATTTCCTTCACTTTTCTTACATTGTCTACCACATCTGGAGGCATGAAGATTGACTGGTCCAAGTCAAGCAGCTCACCACTGTCTTCTAAGAAGGGGTTTCCCAGCTGTTCAAATGCATCCACTAACGCATTCACGTCAGACTTGAAGTTGGATTGGAACTTGGGGTATTGCTCATGGTGCATCCGTTCATCTGACTCCTTTGTACTCTCAAATTCTCTGACTAGGCGAGCCATCTCTGGGCGAACAACCTGTTCACGGCGAACTGTGCGTGGGTCATCCAGGTTCTCGATGACGCCAGCATGATTCTTGAGCCAATCGATTAGCTGCTCATGCATCTGGTCACGTGGAATATTCGAGAATGCTCGCCTTGACTTCTGTCCCATGAAGTGACCACGTTGGAACTCCACATACAGAGCAGGATGTCGTTCTTCCAGTGTTGCCATGTCACGGAGATGGATGGGCAAGTTCCGAGCGTAGTGAGTATGATCCAGCGCGAAAGCCCATGGCATCAGAGAATCAAGGGTCTCCATGTAGAGCGAGAAGTCAGCTGTGCGACATGACTTTACAAACTGAAGAATGAGAAGATCCAGCTCCATGGACTTGAATCAGTAATCTGCTTGGGGCTGCACGGCACACAACTGCTTAAGCCATTCGTGAAATGGCAGAGTAATGAGGTCACCATCATCATCATTCGTCGCTTCATCAACATAATGCTCATAAGCCTTTTTCATGAGCAACGTCCCATGTGTGATAACTGGTATTTTAGCTGAGAAATAGTAGACAGACATACTATGCATACATTTTGTTCTAATTAGTATCAAAATGCTTCTAAATTGCAACTTTCCCCAAACACAATTTAAATTTATCGTTCAAGCATATTCTAAAGGCAAAATTGATGCCAGAAATGAGTTCAGTGACATCAAATTAAGTAGATACCATGGTTTCTACGACAAAAAGTTTCTGAGCTATGGGTCAGACATGTTTTCAAATATGGCCAATGGCGGCCATCTTGGATTTTAAGATACAGCTTGTGTCTGGATATGTCTTTTCCTATGGCCTTGGGGAGCTTATATACCAAAGGGGACCCTTGCATCATGACTTGAAGTCAAAAAACCCTTAACATGTCCACTATAACGCATTCAAACAAAAATGCAATACAAAGCGAACACACACGTTTGACACAAATGGTATACAGCAGAAACAGACCTAAAGGCAAGAGAGAGAAGAGAAAGAGAGTGGAGCCTCAATGACGGGGGAACAGGTGGGTTTTGAGGTTAGATTTGAAGGCTGAGAGGGTTGGTTGCTGACGGAGGGAGAGAGGAAGTTTGTTCCAAGATGTCGGTCCTGAGACAGCAAAAGAGCGCCGACCAACAGTTGAAAGCTTATACCTAGGGATCTGGAGAGAAAGAGGGTCAGAAACTGAACGTAAAGTGCGAGCTGGCGTATAGATGGAAATATTGTCGCAGAGGTAAGATGGAGCAGCTTTATGGATAGATTTATAGCAAAGGGTGTTTAATCTATACTCAATTATGTGTGCGGCAGGTAGCCAGTGCAAAGAACGGAGAAGAGGGCTAACGTGATCGAACTTTTTCTTCCTAAGGACAAGACGAGCAGCTGTGTTTTGAATACGCTGGAGACAAGATGGAGAAGAGACTGATAGGCCAGAAAGGAGAGCATTACAGTAGTCAAGACGAGATAGGATGAGGGAAGTAACAAGTTTTGCTGTGGCTTCATCTGAGAGATATTTACGAATATAGCCAATGCGACGAATTTGATAGTAGCAGGACTGACAGGTCTGAGTCAGGAAACTCTGCATGGAAAGAGTATTGTCCAAAGTGACACCTAAGTTTTTGACTGAGTCTGAGAGGGGAATGATATTGTTACCCAGTTGGATTGACTCTATGGAAACAGAGGCTAGATTGTTTTTTGTTCCTAGAAACATTGCTTCGTTTTTTTCACCATTTAATTGAAGTTTATTTTGAACCATCCAATTTTGAATATCCATATAGCAGTTGTTACTTTCTGAAATAATGGAATCTAGATCTTCAGGGGTTGTACTATTTTGGAGTAGTGAGTCATCTGCATAGAAGTGATGTTTCATGTTGTGTTGGTCGATGACATTGGCAAGAGTAAGCAAGACAGGACCAAGCACAGACCCCTGGGGAACTCCACAAGAAAGCCAAACCTGCTCAGACTGACGACCATTGACCAGAACTGATTGAAAACGATCAGAGAGGTAAGAGGAGAACCAGGAAAGAGCGGGGACATTAATCCCAAAAGCATGTTCAAGACGAGACAGAAGAATGGAGTGGTCTATGGTATCAAATGCAGCAGAGAGATCAAGAAGCGTCAACAGAGAACTCTGACCAGCATCAGAAGCAAGTAGGAGGTCATTGACGGTTTGAACAAGGGCCGTTTCAGTACTGTGATTGGCTCTATAGGCAAACTGATAAGGATGATGAAGATTGTTTGAGGATAGATGACCGTTAAGTTGTTTCAGAACAGTCTTCTCTAGGAGTTTGGAGAGAAACGGGAGGTTAGATACAGGTCTGTAGTTTTTCAGATTATTTGGATCCAGATTGTTCTTCTTGAGAAGGGGCCTTACAAGAGCGGTTTTGAAAGCAGAAGGAAACACACCTGAAACTAAAGAAGAATTGGTGATGGTAGTGTTTGATGGCAAAATGTGTTGATAGATTTGTGAGAAAAGAGAGGCTGGGATGGGGTCAAGATCACAGGATTTAAAATGCATTTCTTTCAGAGTAGAAAGAACTTCAGTCTCAGACACCGGCTTGAAAGAGAGAAGGGGAACACCAGTGAACGATGGGTCTGTAATAGTTGGTTGAAAAGGCATAGAGTTGATCTTTGATCGTAGATCGAGAATCACACACACACAAACAAACACAAACACACACGCACGCACGCCCACACGCACACGCACACACACACACACACACACACACGATGGCGGTGGTCTATGTCACGATCTGCTGTGGGCTGTCTGTTGAAAATGGACTGCTTGGACCGTTTAAAGTGCAATAGTGTTGGTGATTTGTGATAGTGTGCTTTTGTGAAATACTGTTGCTCAAAGGACGTAAGTAATATCAACGATTGACTTATTATTTCATCGAGAATCAACGAACATTTTGATGATTATTTTTTGTTTGAACTGACAAAAATTTATGAGAAGACACAGGCACATTATATAACATGTGAATGATGTGTATAAGTTCAGCAGAAATACTACTGCCAACGTAGAAACCTTTATTATTACAAATTCCGTGGGCCTGTGCACCCTGTGATCGTGTTGTGCACCTTGACCCTTGCAAAGTGTGTGACGTGAGCTAATGTTAGCTGTGTGGCAGGGGAGAACGCGTTTAGCACGTGCAATGGTGGAAAAGAACAACTCTCCTTCAGCAATGCAAACAGATCATAATCTAAGATTATGATAATTTAAAAAATCCTTCAATCAATCGTAAGTATATAGGCCAACGCATTAATAACTTATTATATTTATTTTCTTTACATTTTTATCCTTAAAGACATACAGAGCCGGCTGTCAAAATCACGTACTTCACGTGTTTTCCTTCTTATAGCTGGTAAAAAATCTTATTTTGACCAAGTGTTACTCCCATACACATTGAAAACGAGGCATCACTTTAAAGAGCAGCCTCGATCGTATACGAGGACAGTCACGAAAACGAGGCATCATTTTAAAGAGCAGCCTCGATCGTATACGAGGTAAGTCTAAATGCGGACCACTTCGACCCAGAAAAAAACAAGGGACTTAATCCAGCCGGCTCTGTGGGTCTTTAAGTGGTAAAGACCCGCAAAGATGGTGCTGCGACACGCTCTCCATGTGATAGCAGCTTGAATTTCACAGGGGCGAGTTTCTGTAACCAGAAAATAATGCAAATGGAAATATCGGAAATTTGAAAGATCAAACCACATCTTCTTTGTTGGCGTAACTTACACAATCGCAAACTATGATACTTTCAGATATGATCTATATAAAACAAAGTCACTATTTCCCCTTCCATCTCCCCCCTCTCCCCTCTTCCTTATTTCTCTCCCTCCTTCTTTATCACCCCCACCCCCTCCATTTTCCTTCTTCCATCCTGTTTTTCCCTTTTTCCCCCATTCTCTATTGTTAAGCCCACGCGCTATATGACCATGCGTGGATCCTGGGTGTGTCTTGTTCTCCAATAAAGCACTTGTGGCGCCACAGCGCACTCGTGTCGGCCGACCACATTTGTCGATATTTTCAAAACCACGTTTGTCGATATGTGTGTGCCTGTGTGTGTGTATATATATATATATATATATATATATATATATATATATATATATATATATATATATATATATATATATATATATATATATATATATATGTAACGGTAGAACCAGCGATCTGGTACAATCGGCGATTCTATCAGTAGAAAGTCCGATCGGAGTTTCTACCGGTAGAAAGTCTGATCAAAGTTTTTACCAGAAGAATCACCGATTCTTCTGGTAAAAACTCCTATCGGACTTTCTACCGGTAGAAACTACGATCGGTCTTTCTACTGGTAGAATCGCCGATGCTTCTCGTAAAAACATTGATCGGACTTTCTACCGGTAGAAACTACGATTTATGACAAGGTTTTTACGAGAAGAATCGGCGATTCTTCTGGTAGAAACTCCGATCGGACTTCATGAATAGAAACTACAATTTATGACAATCGCTGTTTCGTACAGATTGTTCACGAGATTTGAAAAGCAATAAATCGCTGGTGAAAATCTCGTGTTAGTGGTGCATTATTAGAATTCATGAAGTAGATCGCACTAACACAGGTGCGAGGCTGTTGCCATGCAAAATTTTGAGAGCAGAAATACGTCGCTCGGAAACACTTTACCAAGTGTACACAAACGGAGGCCGCTTGAAAAACAAATTCAAAGCGGAGGACATGGTAGATTTGCGGAATGTCCACTTCAGTCAACTTCAGAGTGTCGATGTTGAAGCGCTGAACGAAGTCAGCATCATGTAAGCATCGCGACTGAACACGCACTGGACAGCTAAAGGAAGTGCTGCTTGCTCATGCCGAGGAAAGTGCCACAACATGAAATGCAAATGCAAGCGAGCAGGGGTTCCTTGTTCTACAAAGTGCCACCCAAAATCAGCGACAGCATGCAAGAATACCTCGTCATAGGTTCATTTCACATGTGTGTGTGTGTGTGTGTGTGTGTGTGTGTGTGTGTGTGTGTGTGTGTGTGTGTGTGTGTGTGTGTGTGTGTGTGTGTGTGTGTGTTGAGTTTGCGTACATGCATTTACATAAATGTAGTAGAACAGACACACAGATACACACACAGACACACAGACACACACACACACACACACACACACACACACACACACACACACACACACACACACACACACACACAGAGATAAAGCTGGCTGTACCTCCATCGAACATGGAGGGATAATTACATATGTTTTGTTGAAGGTGGTCCTTTTGTCTGACTTATTTATTTATTTTGTTTTAACCTTCATGTATGCCGTTTGACAATGATATTTTATTATTAGTGTGTGATGTCTTTCATGCCGGTGGTTCATTGTGTGATTATGTGATATGAATACATGCGTCTCGCATCAGTATAATTATATTCCTAGTGCATTTTTATAACTTGGCCGAATAAATCTCTTCTCTGTTATCCGTTTCACGGACTGTATTTCTGCATTGCTGTTTTTGTATTTTTGTGTACTAGTATTCATATTACGACAGAATTTCCATATAGTGAGTTAGCGAAATCGCTGCCTAAGCCTTTTTGCATGGTACCAACAAAAATCGCCGACTCTACCAGAAGAAAGCCCGATCGTCAGTTCTACCGGTAGAATCGCCGATTTTACCGGTAGAATCACCGTTTCTACTGGTAGAAAGTCCGATCGGAGTTTCTACCAGTAGAATCGGCGATTCTACCAGTAGAAAGTCCGATCAGAGTTTCTACCGGTAGAAAGTCCGATCAATGTTTTTACGAGAAGAATCGGCGATTCTACTGGTAGAGACTCCGATCGGACTTTCTACCGGTAGAAACTCCGATCGGATTTTCTACTGGTAGAATCGCCGATTCTACCAGATCGCTGGTTCTACCGTGACATATATATATATATATATATATACACACACACACACACACACACACACACACACACACACACACACACACACACACACACACACACACACACACACACACACACAGAGGCAACGTTTCTAATTACTTCTGTTGTCACAGAAGCCCTGGGCTGTCGATGTCATTTGTCAGCCATGCCCTGTGGGACCACTGTCATGACAGCAGAATGCCACCGAGTTCACTGACTAAGAAAGCACTGGCATGTTATTCGCCAAATTGTCGCCGAAAATCCAAATTGTCGCTGGCGACAATATAGATGTCACATCGTTCGCCAAATTGTCGCCTCGCCAAATTGTTGCTATTTGACTTTAGTTGCTAGTATAGTCATATGTATCTCTCTCACTCTCTCTCTCACTCTCTCTCTCTCTCTCTCTCTCTCTCTCTCTCTCTCTCTCTCTCTCTCTCTCTCTCTCTCTCTCAAAAAAAGAGATACAGACAGACAATGGTATTGTATGCCAGTCAGTCGTTTCCGACTGTGACTGCCAGATAGTAGAGGGGGCAGTGCTTTATCGTCGGGCTAGTGGAGATGCCTTGCCCATGGTGCATCCCCACTCTCTCTGCCAAAGGGATTTGACATTAGGAAAGAAGGGGGAGACAGAGAAATAGAGACATAGATTAAGAGACAGAGTGGAAAAAACCCAAAATGGGATAAGAAAGAAAACAAGAAGAACAGAGAACAAGATAAAGGAACACAAAGGAAAAAGAAATGGAATGAGAGAATAAGATGGGAAAATATATTCAAAGGAAAAGACAGTAACGGACATAGGGCATAAAAGATAAAGCCACGCTTTGCCGCACGAGACGAGGAGGCAGACGTAAACAACGCAACATTTCCGTGATCGTCTCCTTTAGAACAAAAGAAAATCAACGAAGTTATTCGTCTGTCAACCGCAACAATCTAATCCCCATTCATACTGTCTCTGAAAAGCAATTACCTTCTTCAATGACTGTTTGTGCTTTTAATGCTTGACTGTTTGTGCTTTTAATGCCCAATCTGCTGCCAAGAAAGAAAAGATCCCCGCAATAAACGCCTTCATTTTAGACAACACTCCTGATCTGTTCTGTATAACCGAATCATGGCTACGATCCCAGGGTGACGAAGCACAGTGTAAATGACTGGCACCCCCTGGATACTTCCCTCGTCCTTCACGTGGTGGTGGCATCGCCATCATTATGAGAGAGTGTCTGTCCCCCAACGTTAAGGTGCAGTCAGACTTTCCCTTTCAACATTCGTCCTTTGAGATTGTGCACCTCACCATCACCCTTCACCAGCATACGATCGACATGTTAACCCTTTACCCCCAAACAGGAAAAACAAACTGACAGAAAAAGATTACTTCAATGAACTCCCAGACCTTCTAGATTACTGCAACAATCTTAAAGGAAAGCTCCTAATCGTTGGTGATGTCAACTTTCACCTTGACCAGCCCTCCCATCAATCCACTTCCAAACTCCTGGACCTTCTTGACACCCTATGGTCTGTCCCAGTCAGTCAGCACTGCAACTCACTGCCCTGGTCACACGTTGGACTGGGCGGTGTACCGCCAGGGTGAGACCCTTCTCCAGTCAACCACGGTGGACTATACGTTGCCTTCGGACCACAAGCTGTCTGTGCCTAGGTCCTCCAACCAGGGAGAAGAGGAAACTGGCTGACGTCAACCTCACCTCCTTCAGGGACGATCTGAAGACCTCCCTCGAGAGAAGATCAAAACCATACGAGACAATTTGGACAAACCTTGTTTGGTACAGTCCCCCTTTGTCAGTGATACTAGCTTTTCTGGACAGCCTTTCACCTCGTTTAGTAGTGTGACTGAGAGTGATGTTAGAAAAGTGATAACCAACTCACTGTGCAAAGCATGCGAACTTGATCCATTGCCTGCATCTTTCATGATTGATTGTCTTGATGTTTTGCTTCCCCACATAGCTGATGTTATCAATTGTTCCCTTTCATCTGGTATTTTCCCCCTACTGTACAAATCTGCTGTTGTTCGTCCCTTACTTAAAAAGCCCTCTTTGGACCCAAACCTCTTGCAAAACTACAGGCCTGTTTCCAACCTTCCCTTCCTGTACAAAATCCTTGAGAGAATTGTTCTTTCCCAGCTTTCAGCGCATGTCACTCATAACAATCTCACTGACCCCCACGAGTCTGCTTACAGAGCTAGTCACAGCACAGAGACGGCCCTCCTCAAAGTAGTTAGTGATCTACTTCTCGCCCTTGACAATGACAAAATCTCTCTTCTATCCCTTCTGGTCCAGCATTCGACACTATAAGTCACGACATTCTTCTTTCCAGACTTCAAAACTCTTTTGGTATTCATGGCACCGTTCTCAGCTGGTTAAAATCATATCTGAGCGCTCGTTCTCAGACAATCTGTGTAAATGGCCTTTCCTCTCCAACCACTCCTCTTACCTGCGGTGTGCCACAAGGCTCTGTCCTTGGGCCCATTCTTTTTGCCTTGTACGTCAGACCTGTGTCCAACAGTCCTTGGTGCATGAGAGTTTTGCTGACGACACACAGCTGCACGAGTGAGCCTCTTTGTCTGAAGCTGCTAATATGGTCAGTAACATCCATAAATGTATTCGTGTCTTAAAGCACTGGATTACTTCAAATAAGTTGCAATTGAATGACGATAAGACAGAACTGATCCTCATTGCCCCTCCCAAGCTTCAAAATCACCATGCCCTCCCTTCTTCCACCATCATTGGCACTTCTGATATAGTCTTCTCTTCTCAGGCTCGAAACCTTGGAGTCACTTTTGATTCAACACTCTCTTTCAAGCAGCACGTTTCAAACGTCTGCA
>CM065700.1:24313078-24318078 GCA_017654935.2 Phymorhynchus buccinoides | reverse complement strand
TGTGTTCAAAAAGTTATTGGCCTAACAATGAAGGGGGTAAGCTACAGAAACAAAATTTAGCACACTTGTGCAACTACACTGTGATGATGACATGCAAATATGGAAGATGATGACATCATATTTATGAAAGCATTGAATGTTGTGCTTTTCCCCTCCAATCCTCCACAGCACTGGTAATGTAACTGCCAACGGGAAAACGTTAATTGATCAAATATGTCTTTACATTTGGATATCTGAGGGAGTCAATTCTACAAGACAGAGAGGGTTATCAACAATTTATAAGTTACATTGATAAACTGTAAACATGGCAACAGCAGACTTGTGATTGAAGGCAAGGTCTTCATGGATAGTATGCCTATGCCTCTAGTGGCCTTTCTCAGCTCTTGAAAATGATAGCATCATCCATGACGAAAGCTTCAGCTGGAGTTGCTAACCGCCGTTTTGTCCAAATTCCGCCGTTTTGTCTATAGACAAAACGGCGGGGTTACATCCGTCGTTTTGTCCAAATTTTCTATTGTGATTTGGACAAAACGGCGCCCGATTTTGAACCGCCGTTTTGTCCAAATGAAAGTTGGAGTTATAAAAACTCATTCTTGACAAGTTCTCATTTTAACAAAAATCTTTGTTTAATAAAATGAATAACAAGCTGACCACTGACACTGGTCACCTTGGCCTAATTTTACCGTTTGAATGCTAATTAGTGTATTAGGAGATCATATGAACAATTGTTGATGTGGTTGACCAGTGGTCAGTGTCACTGACCAGTGGTCACTTTGGCCTATTTTCACTGTTTGACTGCAAATTAGTGTATTAGGAGTTCAAATGAACAATTTTGTATGTGGTTGACCAGTGGTCAGTGTCACTGACCAGTGGTCACTTTGGCCTATTTTCACTGTTTCACTGCAAATTAGTGTATTAGGAGTTCAAATGAACAATTTTGTATGTGGTTGACCAGTGGTCAGTGTCACTGATCAGTGGTCACTTTGGCCTATTTTCACTGTTCACTGACACTGACCACTGGTCAACGACCTCAAAATTTGTTCATCTCAACTCCTAATACACTAATTTGCAGTCAAACAGAGATTCAGAACAAAAAAGCTGGAGGCAGACAATGGAAGGACGCATCATTGAACTGCAACATGGCTGCCCGTCACCATCACCATCTATCAGGACATACTGTTGTCTGGCCATCATTGAACTGCAACAAGGCTGCCCATCACCATCACCATCTATCAGGACATACTGTTGTCTGGCCATCATTGAACTGCAACAAGGCTGCCCATCAACATCACCATCTAGCAGGACATACTGTTGTGTGGCCATCATTGAACTGCAACAAGGCTGCCCATCACCATCACCATCACCATCTAGCAGGACATACTGTTGTGTGGCCATCATTGAACTGCAACAAGGCTGCCCATCACCATCACCATCTAGCAGAACATACTGTTGTGTGGCCATCATTGAACTGCAACAAGGCTGACCATCACCATCTAGCAGGACATACTGTTGTGTGGCCATCATTGAACTGCAACAAGTCTGACCATCACCATCTAGCAGGACATACTGTTGTGTGGCCATCATTGAACTGCAACAAGGCTGCCCATCACCATCACCATCTAGCAGAACATACTGTTGTGTGGCCATCATTGAACGGTAACAAGGCTGCCCATCACCGTATAATAATAATAATAGTAATAATAATAATAATAATAATGATAATAATAATACTGAACATTTATAGAGCGCTTTACTCCCTTTGCTGGGAGCTCAAAAAAGCGATTTACATAGACAATAAAACACAAATATGTTAACATTATTCACATAAGACTCACTACAATCAAATCAAATCATATATAATAAAAAGGCAAGTGTGTGTGTGTGTGTGTGTCTGAAACACAAAACGGGCCTCATAACTCCGCTGTTGTTCAACCGAATCGCTTCAAATTTGCTGTCAGACTTGCTGTCGTCGGGGCAAAGCCTGGCAGCAACTTTGAAGAGAATCGGAAGAGCGCGTCACTCTCACTGCTCAGAGCAGCGCCAACGGGAAACGGGGCCTTATAACTCCGCCGTTTCTTAACCGAATCGCTTCAAATTTGCTGTACTCAGCGTTACCAGTACTTGGCGTTACCGTCACTAGGCGTTGCCGTTACTCGGGAGAGCGCATCACTCTCAGAGCAGCGCCAACGGAAAAGGGGGCCTTATAGCTCCGCCGTTTTTTAACCGAATCGCTTCAAATTTGCTGTCAGGCTTGCTGTGGCCGGGGCAAAGCCTGGCAGCAAATTTGAAGAGAATTGGGAGAGAGCGTCACTCTCAGAGCAGCACCAACGGGAAAGGGGGCCTTATAACTCTGCCGTTTCTTAACCGAATCGCTTCAAATTTGCTGTACTCAGCGTTACCAGTACTTGGCGTTACCGTTACTAAGCGTTGCCATTACTAGGGAGAGCGTGTCACTCTCAGAGCAGCGCCAATGGGAAACGGGGCCTTATAACTCCGCCGTTTCTTAACCGAATTGCTTCAAATTTGCTGTACTCAGCGTTACCAATACTTGGCGTTACCGTTGCTAGGCGTTACCGTTACTAGGGAGACAGCGTCACTCTCAGAGCAGCGCCAACGGGAAACAGGGCCTTATAACTCCGCCGTTTCTTAACCGAATCGCTTCAAATTTGCTGTACTCAGCGTTACCAGTACTTGGCGTTACCGTTTCTAGGCGTTACAGTTACTCGGGAGAGAGCGTCACTCTCAGAGCAGCACCAATGGGACACGGGGCCTTATAACTCTGCCGTTTCTTAACGGAATCACTTCAAATTTGCTGTCAGGCTTGCTGTGACCGGGGCAAAGCCTGGCTGCAAATGTGAAGAACATTGGGAGAGCGTGTCATTCTCAGAGCAGCGCCAACGGGAAACGGGGCCTTATAACTCTGCCGTTTCTTAACCGAATCGCTTCAAATTTGCTGTACGCAGCGATACCAGTACTTGGCGTTACCGTTACTAGGCGTTACCGTTGCTAGACGTTACCGGTACTCGGAGTTACTGTTACTAGGGAGAGCGCGTCACTCTCAGAGCAGCGCCAACGGGAAACGGGGCCTTATAACTCCGCCGTTTCTTAACCGACTCGCTTCAAATTTGCTGTACTCAGCTTTACCAGTACTTGGCGTTACCATTACTAGGCGTTACCGTTACTTGGCGTTACCGGTACTCGGAGTTGCGCTAGTATACATAAAATAACATTATTTAAACAAAGCTCTGTTCATAACCACAAAATGTGAAACAATATTACAATATTATAAGAAAAGAAACAAAATTGCAAGGGAAAACAAAGTTCATGAGCTACGTTATTGCGCAAAAACACACACACTAACAGAGAAGCACATAGTCACACGCCACGCACGCGCATTCACGCACACACACACACACACGCGCGCGCGCGCGTAATTATCAATGGGCATTCACACACACACACACACACACACACACACACACACACACACACACATATATATATATATATATATATATATATATATATATATATATATATATATATATATATATATATATATATACACACGCGCGCGTGCGCATGCACGCACGCGCCCATGCACCTATCCCATTACAACCACCCCTACTTGCTCGCAAGCACACATATCCATGATTGATATTCTGAAACAGAAGCACGTGGATTTAAGGTAAGATGTGAGCGGTTAGTGGTATGAAGCATCAAAGAGATGAGTTTTCAAAGAAGTCTTGAAAGACTGAACTGAGGAAGAATGGCGAACTCTGTGTGGTAAGCCATTCAGACTGAAGGAGCAGAGAGTGAAAAAGAGGATTCTCCAAAGGATTTTATTTTAACACGAGGAGTAGAAAGCAGGAGATAATCGGAAGAGTTGACAGGGGTGTAAGTTTGAATAATATCGATAAGATATTGAGGGGCAGTGCCATTGACAGATTTGAAGGTGAGGCATGCAACTTTGTATGGCCATACTGTTGTGTGGCCATCATTGAACTGCAACAAGGCTGCCCGTCACCATCACCATCTAGCAGGACATACTGTTGTGTGGCCATCATTGAACTGCCACGTCCATCACCATCTAGCAGGACATACTGTTGTGTGGCCATCATTGAACAAGTAACAAGGATGCCCATCACCATCTAGCATGACATACTGTTGTGTGGCCATCATTGAATTGCAACAAGGCTGCCCATCACCATCACCATCTAGCAGGACATACTGTTGTGTGGCCTGAACTGCAACAATGCTGCCCATCACCATCACCATCTAGCAGGACATACTGTTGTGTGGCCATCATTGAACTGCAACAAGGCTGCCCATCACCATCGCCATCTAGCAGGCCATACTGTTGTGTGGCCATCATTGAACTGCAACAAGTCTGCCCATCACCATCACCATCTAGCAGAACATACTGTTGTGTGGCCATCATTGAACTGCAACAAGGCTGACCATCACCATCTAGCAGGACATACTGTTGTGTGGCCATCATTGAACTGCAACAAGGCTGATCATCACCATCACCATCTAGCAGGACATACTGTTGTGTGGCCATCATTGAACTGCAACAAGGCTGCCCATCACCATCACCATCTAGCAGGACATACTGTTGTGTGGCCATCATTGAACTGCAACAAGGCTGCCCATCACCATCTAGGAGGACATACTGTTGTGTGGCCATCATTGAACTGCAACAAGGCTGCCCATCACCATCACCATCTAGCAGGACATACTGTTGTGTGGCCGTCATTGAACAGCAACAAGGCTGATCATCACCATCACCATCTAGCAGGACATACTGTTGTGTGGCCATCATTGAACAGCAACAAGGCTGCCCATCACCATCACCGTCTAGCAGGACATACTGTTGTGTTGGCCATCATTGAACTGCCATGTTCATCACCATCACCATCTAGCAGGACATATTGTTGTGTGGCCATCATTGAACTGCCATGTCCATCACCACCACCATCTAGCAGGACAACCAGCAA
>CM065700.1:24295578-24305578 GCA_017654935.2 Phymorhynchus buccinoides | reverse complement strand
GTGTGTGTGTGTGTGTGTGTGTGTGTGTGCGTGCGTGCGTGTGGGCGTGCGTGCGCATGTGTGTGTGTGTGTGTGTATGTGTGTGTGTGTGTGCGTGTGCGTGCGCGCGCGTGCGTATGTGTGTGTGTGTGTATGTGTGTGTGTGTGTGTGTGTGTGTGTGTGTGTGTGTGTTCCAGGTGGGCAACAAGCATGACCTGGCCGAGGAGAGAGGGGTGCCCAGACGGGAGGTGGCCAACCTGGTAAAGAAGCAGTGGAAGTGCGCCTACATCGAGTGCTCGGCCAAGTTCAACTGGCACATCATGCTGCTCTTCAAGGAGCTCATGAAGAACATCGACTGCATCGACTACGGACACAAACCCACCTCGGTCCGCGTGCAGGACGCCTTGAGACGCAACCGCTGCCTCATTTTGTGACGTCAACGTCTAGAATGATGACATCACTAGCACGGTTTTAGGGTGATGTTTTCACTTATGGACGCCCTCAATTAACGCTTCGTCTTGTGGCCGTCCGTCAGCAGGTTAGGATTATGATTATGACGTAACCGGCACGTTTTAGATTAATTACATCCTTGCTAAGGTGTCAAAGCAGGACGCCCTCAGAGTGATATGCTTATGACGACGTTATCTGTGCGTTTTTAATGATTAATGCCTTGCTAGGAATGGGTGATGCAAGTGCATGATGTCCTTAGACGGAACTGCTGCCTCATCTTACTACTGTCGCCAGCGATTAGGGCTTATGACCTGTCAGTTGATTTGGACCATGGTGCCAGATCGTTAATTTGTGTTGCCGGCTGTATAAAGTCAGTGCACTCAAAACTTTCGTTTCAGAATCAGCGCAGTGTAGATCACGCTTGACAAGGCTGACAAGGATTATGACGTCAGCGCTTCTTCTTCCTTCTTCGTCCAGTTGGGGGTGAAGATAGGAAGTCTTACGAGATTGGCGCCTGGGATTGTAGGTTCAGCACAGCATCAACCCCCATTGTAGGGCTGCTCTTGTGTTGGTAGGGCTGGTGGGGCTAGTGTGTTTAAATTTTCATTCAATCTAACTGCGCTGTATCGCATTTGCGCCCACGTCAGCACGGTATACCGACTACGTGTCCGTTGGCAGTCAGCATTTCGACTCCAGCTCTAGACGGCGAATGTTGGATTGGCCGTACCCATAGTATAACGTCAATCAATATAGTCAAGACATCGTCATGAATATTGCATTGTGCCAGCTATTATGACGTCATTGCACATTAGAAAGCGTTGTTTTGCATTAATTTTGCGTCTATGATTTTAATCTCAGAACAGTAGGCCTATAGACTGCGTCAGATTGCAATGGCCGTCTAGGATTATTGATTTAGGCCTGGGTTCACGCGCCCAGCTCGCGTTGATGACAAATCATTGGAGGGTACGTGCCGGAAGGTACTACTACAAGAGGACTAAAGAAGACTGCTAGTACCTTCCTGCAAACACCCCTCGCAATGGGAGTTGTCAAAAAGCGGGAATAGGTCAATTTGCGCGATTATTCATTCATACAATTTGCGCGAACATGAAGAATACAATTTGAGCGACTATCCCAGAGAGAGACAGAGAGAGAACGCACAAACGAACGAACGAACGAACGAATGCGCACACACGTACACACACACGCACGCACACGCACACGCGCGCGCACACGCACACAAACACATACGCACGCGCGCGCGCGCATATACACATATACACAAGCACGCACGCACACATACACGCACGTGCTTTGCGTAACTTGCGTGAATTTTACTAATAGTGTGTGAATTGTACTAATAGTACGTTCCTTGCCGTCAAAAGTCTAAATTTTTAATATATGTGTTTACCCCTGTGTGGGGTTCGCGGCTTTTGACTATCAAACATTCGCGCATTTTGTATTCGGAAAGTATTTGCGCTTTTGGTATGTTCGCTCAAATTGACGGTAGCCCTGGCGCCTTGCATTATGACTGAAAGTGTGTGTACATCACTATCTTCCATCGTCTGGGAAGCAGCGCATTTAGGCTTCCTCTTTTTACCGTAAGTGTTTGAACTTGTATAAACAGTGTTTCTCTATTGCAGTGTCACGTTTGACACCATTCTTTTTTTATTGGTGTCAGTGCCACCGTGCTTCCTGATTTCCGTGTCAATGTTTAGGGTTAATATTGTGTACATAAGTATGTGTCTTTTCTTTGTCTTATAGGTCTCAAGCTGTGTTGCGATGTTGTCAGCGTGTCTGTGCCTCTTTTTCTTATTCATGCCATTTTCCTCACGTCTCTCTCTCTCTCTCTCTCTCTCTCTCTCTCTCTCTCTCTCTCTCTCCTCTTTATTCCTCCATAAAAATTGCCATCTTTTGCTTTAATTAATATGGAATGTAGAGCATGTGGTGGATCAAAGGGGGAAATAATAAAAAGCACTAAAAAGAAAAAGTTTTATCTCTTGATGCATCTTTTTGTAGGTCCCTATCTTTCTTGCTCCTTGAAGTTTTCGGGTGCTTCCGGGTGTATTTGTTTTATTACGAAATGTACGACTGAATATCCTTAGATCCCAAAAGACATTGTTTCTAACACATTCCTTTGAATGTTAAAGAGATTTCTTGTTTATTGCAAAATATCATTCCATTTTTGTTTTTTTAAAAAGACACCTTATTAACAAATTCCAAAGTTTTGTAATAAGCAATTTTGGTCTTGACATTCACAACATTGAAATTACTATTTAGTTACTTGTTACTACAAAATATTATTCCAACAATATTTGGTATCATTTTTTCCTACGCTGGACCGTATTATGCTAACAGTCATTATACATTCTTTTTATGACAAAGTTAAAGTTTTATGACAAAGTTAATGAAATGGATTATTTAAATCCTTGAAAACAACATTTTGGTTTTACTTTTCAAAGGCAACCGAAAACAGTCTTAAGAGAAGGCGTTTTATGAAACACATTGTTTTGTGTGTCACTACTCTGCAGTATTATGTCATTTATGGTGTGCTATTATCATAATTATGCCCCTATGTTTTAAAGGACATATATTTTTGTAAGGCCTTATTATATAGTGCGACACTGTGCGCATAATGCTCATATTATTTGATTGATATTAATCATATTAATGGGATGGGGCGTGATTTCCAAAGTTTTCTTCATTTCGTTGGAGTTTCAGGATGAGAGGCGTGTGACGGCATGTTATTAGATGTTATTGACCAATCAAAACCATGTTATTGACCAATCAAAACCCGGAAAACATGTGGCAAGTTGTAGTTTAGGCACCCCCAGGACATTTTCACTAAGAAGAAACATTTTGCCGTACTCGGGAAGGGAAGGGTTAGGACAAGCCGAAGGTTATTGAAGCCCGATATGTAGCATAGCTTGCATTCGTGCAATCTGATTCAAGAGTGGACAATTAATGTCGTATTTAGGCGAATACGGATGCGCCTGTAATGTGGTAAGATATCGATTAGTTCAAAGAGTTTTGTATTAAAGACAGAACAAACCTAACCAAAATATTTAATATTATTTAAAAATAATAATATTCCTGTTTCAGTGGAAAAACAGGAAAACCTTTCATTACAAAGAAAACTTTTAAAGATAGATTAAGGCAGACAAAAATAAAATATGAGCACAAATTTAATTTTTTATAATGAAAAAAGGTTATTCTAAAAATAACAGGCACCAGATGACATGTTGGAAGTAAAACTGAAATGGAATTTAGATTGAAGAGGGAGAGGAGAGGATGATAGAAATGCTGATGGTTAATGGCAAAAACAGAAAAAGCATAAAAGGAAGATTTATGCGAGAAAGGAAGATTTATGCGAACGTCGATGTGTAATAAATGTATATATTAAAAAAAAGAGTTGAGAGAGAGCTTGCAAACAGAAATTATAAAATGTGTTTAAAAACAACAGGCATGTATATTATGAACATCTAATTGCTGCCGGGGCAACTAATGACACTTTGTGTTTAAAAACAACAGGCATGTAAAATTATGAACATCTGAATGCTGCCGGGGCAACTAATGACACTTTGTGTTTAAAAACAACAGGCATGTAAAATTATGAACATCTGAATGCTGCCGGGGCAACTAATGACACTATGTGTTTAAAAATATAGCAAGAAATGAAATTGTGACTGAAAAATAAAACAGGTCAGAGAGGAAAATGCGTGAAAAAGACAATAACAATAAATCAACAAAACATTGTTTGTAAATTAGCTCTCTTCATTTGCATGATAATGATGAATGAGCTGCTTAGGAGGAGTTATGGTCATTAGCCCTTGACACCAGGTGGTGTTACAAAAGTAGGTAAAATAAGCCAATAGTATTATGTCCCATGGGCGACCAGAAGCGCTCAAATTTGTAAATGTGTTGATTGATGCATTATTATTATTATTATTATTATTATTATTATTATTATCATTATTATTATTATTATTATTATTATTATTATTATTATTTTGTTCACTCTCAAATTCTTCTTTTGCATACCCTCGCTTGATCCTGATGACTTGAAAAATTACAGACCAGTTTCAAATCTCCCCTTTCTGTCTAAACTACTTGAACGCCTTGTTCTTTTGCAACTAAACGAACATTTGACTCGCAACAATTTACTCAGTTCCTTACAGTCAGCATACAGACCCCATCATAGCACCGAAACCGCCCTTCTTAAGATCATGAATGATATCCTAACATCCCTTGACAATGGTAAAATGTCCGTCCTTACTTTACTAGACCTCTCCGCCGCTTTCGATACTATTGACCATGCTATCCTACTAAACAGACTTTCCTATTCCTTTGGCATTTCTGGCTCTACTCTCTCAAACAGAACTGAAACAATCTCAGTAGCAGGCTATAAATCCACTCCATCGACTGTTAAGTATGGCGTTCCCCAGGTCTCTGTCCTGGGACCTGTGCTTTTTGTATTGTATACGCAACCCCTTTTCAACATTGTTAAGAATCATTCTGTAAATCATCATGCCTTCGCTGATGATAATCAGCTATACACTGAAACAACTCTTTCTGACTTCGACTCCACTGTTCAAGGTCTTCAAGGATGTGTCAGTAATGTCAAAACATGGATGAATGAAAACAAACTCCAATTAAATAACAGCAGAACTGAAGCCATCATAATGACTTCTAAAAGACTCTCTGTTGACAGGTCCCCTCCATCTTCCATAAGGATAGGTGACTCAGATAATGATTTTGTTCCTTCTGTCAAAAACCTGGGCGTCACTATCGATTCCAACCTTACAATGAAAACACATGTGAACAATGTCTGCAAAATAGCCTATCTACAGATTCGTAAGATAAGTTCCATTCGCCTCCTCCTTACCAATCAGGCAACACAAACTCTCGTCTGTTCTCTCGTCTTGTCTAGGCTAGACTATTGTAACTCTGTTATTTGGTTGCCCGCAGTCCTCAATCCAGAAACTTCAGAAAGTTCAGAACGCAGCTGCAAGATTGATTTTCAAAGCAAAAAAGACACAGCATATCACCCCGCTACTTCACACTCTATTTCTGCTCGAATTCAGTACAAGGTCGCATGCCTCACCTTCAACTCTATTAATGGAACTGCCCCTCAGTATCTCACTGACATTGTACAAACCTACACTCCCACCCGACATCTCAGATCTTCCTCCGACTCATGCCTGCTCTCCACTCCCCGTGTTAAAACTAAATCCTTCGGTGAATCTTCTTTCTTGTACTCTGCTCCCTCGGTCTGGAATAGCTTACCACACAGTGTTCGCCACTGTGTGTCCAGTCTTTCAAAACTTCTCTGAAAAGTCATCTTTTTCAAACCTCATACTCTCACCTCTAATCCATGTAGTCCTTGATGATATTAACCTGCAGTGTGTGTGTGTGTGTGTGTGCGTGTGTGTGTGCGTGTGCGTGCGCGTGCGTGCGTGCGTGCGTGCGTGCGTGCATGCGTGCGTGCGTGTGTGTGTGTCGTGCGTGCGTGCGTGTGTGTGGGGGGGGGGGGGGGGAGGGGGGGGGGGGGGAGGGGGGGGGAGAGGGGGGGGGAGAGAGAGATTAATACATGTATTTTGTATTAACAGTCTCACTTATTTTTAATGTTTATATTCATTGATACTTGTCTTCATGTTGATTATTCTTGGCTTGTCTTTAATGTGTATGTTTATCTGTATGTTAGTGTTTAGGCCTTTGTTCAGCGCTTTGAGCTCGCTGCAAAGGGAGTTAAGCGCTCTATAAGCAACCAGTATTATTATTATTATTATTATTATTATTATTATTCACCGTTGTAATAACTTTCTACATGATCTTGGTTAACAATACCTTGAATACATTACTTGGTTTAAATGCAGTCTCCATCTGTTCAATCAATTGTGCAACTATTATGTTACTTTAAGGAGCACGGTATAAGCTTCGGGTTTGTTGGTGCTCTAATTGTCTTTCTGTTTGATCGTTTTCAAATGAATAAAGATTTGTTTAAACCAGAAGCGCTCATTGAGTTTAGAAAACGAGAGGCATAGGGTCATGAAATGATTGAGGTGGCATAGGATAGTTGATTAAACACAGTACTTCGAGATCTAAAGTTTCCAGATTTCAAATCCCAGGGCAGTCTGTTTTCGGTTCTGGTTGGATTTTGTTCCCTTCGGAATTAATCTTGTTTCGACTCCATTCTGTGAAATTAAGATTTGGCATCACGCGCGTGCATTTACTATCACGCACATTTACAATCCCATTCCGCCCTTAAAACGAATAGGCTATTATGCGTCTGTGGGAATGTATTGCAGGAACAGAAAACCACTTACAGCATCAAAAAGAACTCTACCATAATTTCATTGACTTTCGCAAGGCGTTCGACAGAGTTTGGCATGAGAGGCTTCAACATCGAGGAAGGCCTTGTTCAAACCATCGAGGCACTCTACAAGAACTCAAGTAGTGCAGTTCTCCTCAATAATCAACTCGGATAATTTTTCCAAACAACAGTAGGTGTCCGTCAAGGATGTTTACTTTCTCCAGTACTATTTAACATCTTCTTGGAGAAGATCATGCAAGACACCCTTCATGACCACCATACTTCCATCTCCATTGGTGGCAGACGCTTGTGCAACCTGCGTTTTGCCGACGACATAGACCTTTTGGGCGGCAGCAAAAACGAACTCCAGGAGCTCACTGACAATCTTGTGAACAGCGCTGGGTAATACGGAATGGAAGTCAGCCATGAGAAAAGCAAAGTCATGGTGAACAGTGTGAATGACAACACCGCTAATATCACTATGAACGGTCAAAAGCTGGAAGAGGTAAAGAACTTCAAGTACTTGGGAGCACTTCTGTCCAAAGATGGCAGCTGCACCGCAGAGATCCATCAGCGGATTACTTGTTACAAGCTACAGCAGCTATGGCTAGACTGAGCAGAATTTGGAAAAGCAACATCAGCTTCACTACAAAGTACAGACTCTACCAGTCACTCGTAATCACCATCTTTCTCTACGGGTGTGAAACATAGACTGTGCTGGCTGACTCAAGCTTTTTTAAAATTCAAGCTTTTGAAACAAAATGCCTGAGAAAACTGCTGGGCTAGAACGCAAGACAAATGAATATGTCCGCAACAAGATCGCAGAGCTGGTTGGGCCACAAGAACACCTTTTGACGACAGTTAAACGTCGCAAGCTCATCTGGTTTGGCCACGTCAGCCGTCACGAATCCTTGTCGAAGACCATTCTCCAGGGAACCGTGGAAGGGGGCCGTGTTAACCGCCGTTTTGTCCAAATTCCGCCGTTTTGTCTATAGACAAAACGGCGGGGCTAGACAAAACGGCGGGTTGGACAAAACGGCGCCCGATTTTGAACCGCCGTTTTGTCCAAATGAAAGTTGGAGTTATAAAAACTCATTCTTGACAAGTTCTCATTAAAAAAAAAATATTTGTTAAATAAAATGAATAACAAGCTGACCACTGACACTGGTCACTTTGGCCTAATGTTTGAATGCTAATTAGTGTATTATGAGATCATATGAACAATTGTTGATATGGTTGACCAGTGGTCAGTGTCACTGACCAGTGGTCACGTTGGCCTATTTTCACTGTTTGACTGCAAATTAGTGTATTAGGAGTTCAAATGAACAATTGTTGATGTGGTTGACCAGTGGTCAGTGTCACTGACCAGTGGTCATTTTGGCCTATTTTCACTGTTTGACTGCAAATTAGTGTATTCGGAGTTCAAATGAACAAATTTTGATGTCGTTGACCAGTGGTCAGTGTCACTGACCAGTGGTCACTTTGGCCTATTTTCACTGTTTGACTGCAAATTAGTGTATTAGGAGTTCAAATGAACAAATTTTGATGTCGTTGACCAGTGGTCAGTGTCACACTGACCAGTGGTCACTTTGGCCTATTTTCACTGTTTGACTGCAAATTAGTGTATTAGGAGTTCAAATGAACAAATTTTGATGTCGTTGACCATTGGTCAGTGTCACTGACCAGTGGTCACTTTGGCCTATTTTCACTGTTTGACTGCAAATTAGTGTATTAGGAGTTCAAATGAACAAATTTTGATGTCGTTGACCAGTGGTCAGTGTCACTGACCAGTGGTCACTTTGGCCTATTTTCACGGTTTCACTGCAAATTAGTGTATTAGGAGTTCAAATAAACAAATTTTGATGTTGTTGACCAGTGGTCAGTGTCACCGACCAGTTCATTTGAACTCCGAATACACTAATTTGCAGTCAAACAGTGAAAATAGGCCAAAGTGACCACTGGTCAGTGACACTGACCACTGGTCAACCACATCCCCCAAAAAATATTTGAACTCCTAATACACTAATTTGCAGTCAAACAGTGAAAATAGGCCAAAGTGACCACTGGTCAGTGACACTGACCACTGGTCAACCACATCAAAAACTGTTCATTTGAACTCCTAATACACTAATTTGCAGTCAAACAGTGAAAATAGGCCAAAGTGACCACTGGTTAGTGACACTGACCACTGGTCAACCACATCAACAATTGTTCATATGATCTCCTAATACACTAATTAGCATTCAAACGGTAAAATTAGGCCAAAGTGACCAGTGTCAGTGGTCAGCTTGTTATTCATTTTATTTAACAAAGATTTTTTTGAAAATGAGAACTTGTCAAGAATGAGTTTTTATAACTCCAACTTTCATTTGGACAAAACGGCGGTTCAAAATCGGGCGCCGTTTTGTCCAACCCGCCGTTTTGTCTATAGAGAAAACGGCGGATTGTTGAACCGCCGTTTTGTCCAAATCCTAATAGAAAATTTGGACAAAACGGCGGTTCTAGCCCCGCCGTTTTGTCTATTGACAATTGTCTATTGACAATTGCCGTTTTGTCTATTGGCGGAATTTGGACAAAACGGCGGTTAACAGCCGCCGTCGCGGCCGACAAAAGGAGAACTGGGTCGACAATATCAAAGAATGGACCAACATGAACATGAATGACCTGATCCCGGCCGCCCACCAGAGGCAGAACTGGAGAATGTTGTCTGCTGCTGCTGCCCATCAATCCCCCCAACGACCAAGGGACTAAAGGAAGGAAGGAAGGATTGCAGGAACATTAACAGATATTGTGCATGAAAATATGACACTGCATTTCCAAGATTATATCAGTTATATGCAGAACTTGAGATCACTCACCCGGCTTAAAATTTTCCTCTGACAAATAAGAGGCAAAATCTACTTTTGCCGCTCTCAAGTGAGAGAAAGCGAGACAGAAAGTTTTCTTTTGCTAAGAAACTATCTCTAAGTGAAACGCCACCTGGTGTCAAGGCCTAAGGATGATAACTCCACCTAAGCAGCGCATGCGAGTTACAGCGATCTATGAGAATGCCGGCGTTATTGTTGTTTGGTTGTTGTTGTTGTTGTTGTTATTGTTGTTGTTTTTATAAACTGTCCATCTCTTTTGCGTGAGTGTGATAAGAAACATAAGTCAGTAATGATCTCTAGAATGTTTTGTATTGGCAATCACGTGACACGCCTTTTTTTCGGCAGGAACGAATTTGATGGACGTGTGATAGTTTGTAGTATTATTATTACTGC
>CM065700.1:24283078-24290578 GCA_017654935.2 Phymorhynchus buccinoides | reverse complement strand
CTATCTATCTAATTGTTGTCTCTCTCTCCCTATCTATCTGCATGTTGTCTTCCTGTCTCTCTCTCCCAATCTATCTACCTGTTGTCTTCCTGTCTCTCTCTCCCTATCTATCTACCTGTTGTCTTCCTGTCTCTCTCTCCCCAATCTATCTACCTGTTGTCTTCCTGTCTCTCTCTCCCTATCTATCTACCTGTTGTCTTCCTGTCTCTCTCTCTCCCAATCTATCTACCTGTTGCCTTCCTGTCTCTCTCTCCCTGTCTATCTACCTGTTGTCTTCCTGTCTCTCTCTCCCAATCTATCTACCTGTTGTCTTCCTGTCTCTCTCTCCCAATCTATCTACCTGTTGTCTTCCTGTCTCTCTCTCCCTATCTATCTACCTGTTGTCTTCCTGTCTCTCTCTCCCTATCTATCTACCTGTTGTCTTCCTGTCTCTCTCTCCCAATCAATCTGTTGTCTTCCTGTCTCTCTCTCCCTATCTATCTAACTGTTTCCTGTCTCTCTCTCCCTATCTATCTGCATGTTGTCTTCCTGTCTCTCTCTCCCAATCTATCTACCTGTTGTCTTCCTGTCTCTCTCTCCCTATCTATCTACCTGTTGTCTTCCTGTCTCTCTCTCCCTATCTATGTACCTGTTGTCTTCCTGTCTCTCTCTCCCAATCTATTTACCTGTTGTCTTCCTGTCTCTCTCTCCCTATCTATTTACCTGTTGTCTTCCTGTCTCTCTCTCCCTATCTATCTACCTGTTGTCTTCCTGTCTCTCTCGCCCTATCTATCTACCTGTTGTCTCTCTCTCCCTATCTATCTGCATGTTGTCTTCCTGTCTCTCTCTCCCAATCTATCTACCTGTTGTCTTCCTGTCTCTCTCTCCCTATCTATCTACCTGTTGTCTTCCTGTCTCTCTCTCTCCCAATCTATCTACCTGTTGTCTTCCTGTCTCTCTCTTCCTATCTATCTACCTGTTGTCTTCCTGTCTCTCTCTCCCAATCTATCTACCTGTTGTCTTCCTGTCTCTCTCTCCCTATCTATTTACCTGTTGTCTTCCTGTCTCTCTCTCCCTATCTATCTACCTCTTGTCTTCCTGTCTCTCTCTCCCTATCTATTTACCTGTTGTCTTCCTGTCTCTCTCTCCCTATCTATCTACCTGTTGTCTTCCTGTCTTTCTTGCCCTATCTATCTACCTGTTGTCTCTCTCTCCCTATCTATCTACCTGTTGTCTACCTGTCTCTCTCTACCAATCAATCTACCTGTTGTCGTCCTGTCTCTCTCTCCCAATCAATCTGTTGTCTTCCTGTCTCTCTCTCCCAATCTATCTACCTGTTGTCTTCCTGTCTCTCTCTCCCTATCTATCTATATGTTGTCTTCATGTCTCTCTCTCTCCCAATCTATCTACCTGTTGTCTTCCTCTCTCTCTCTCTTTCTCTCTCTCTCTCTCTCTCTCTCTCTCTCTCTCTCTCTCTCTCTCTCTCTCTCTCTCTCTCTCTCTCTCTCTCTCTCTCTCTCTCTCCCTATCTATCTATCTGTTGTCTTCATGTCCCTCTCTCTCCCTATCTATCTACCTGTTGTCTTCCTGTCTCTCTCTCTTCTCCCTATTTATCTACCTGTTGTCTTCCTGTCGCTCTCTCCCTATCTATCTACCTGTTGTCTTCCTCTCTCTCTCTCTCTCTCTCTCTCTCTCTCTCTCTCTCTCTCTCTCTCTCTCTCTCTCTCTCTCTCTCTCTCTCTCTCTCTACCTGTTGTCTTCCTGTCTCTCTCTCTCTTCTCTCAATCTATCTACCTGTTGTCTTCCTGTCTCTCTCTCCCTATCTATCTACCTGTTGTCTTCCTGTCTCTCTCTCTTCTCCCTATTTATCTACCTGTTGTCTTCCTGTCTCTCTCTCTTCTCTCTATCTATCTACCTGTTGTCTTCCTGTCTCTCTCTCCCTATCTATCTACCTGTTGTCTTCCTGTCTCTCTCTCCCTCTGTCTATCTACCTCTTGTCTTCCTGTCTCTCTCTCCCTCTCTATCTACCTGTTGTCTTCCTCTCTCTCTCTCCCAATCTATCTACCTGTTGTCTTCCTGTCTCTCTCTCCCTATCTATCTACCTGTTGTCTTCCTGTCTCTCTCTCCCTATCTATCTACCTGTTGTCTTCCTGTCTCTCTCTCCCTATCTATCTACCTGTTGTCTTCCTGTCTCTCTCTCCCTATCTATCTACCTGTTGTCTTCCTGTCTCTCTCTCCCTATCTATCTACCTGTTGTCTTCCTCCTCTCTCTCTCCCTATCTATCTACCTGTTGTCTTCCTGTCTCTCTCTCCCTATCTATTTACCTGTTGTCTTCCTGTCTCTCTCTCCCTATCTATCTACCTGTTGTCTTCCTGTCTCTCTCTCCCTATCTATCTACCTGTTGTCTTCCTGTCTCTCTCTCCCTATCTATTTACCTGTTGTCTTCCTGTCTCTCTCTCCCTATCTATCTACCTGTTGTCTTCCTGTCTCTCTCTCCCTATCTATTTACCTGTTGTCTTCCTGTCTCTCTCTCCCAATCTATCTACCTGTTGTCTTCCTGTCTCTCTCTCCCTATCTATCTACCTGTTGTCTTCCTGTCTCTCTCTCCCTATCTATCTTACCTGTTGTCTTCCTGTCTCTCTCCCTATCTATCTACCTGTTGTCTTCCTCTCCCTCTCTCTCCCTATCTATTTACCTGTTGTCTTCCTGTCTCTCTCTCCCTATCTATCTACCTGTTGTCTTCCTGTCTCTCTCTCCCTATCTATCTACCTGTTGTCTTCCTGTCTCTCTCTCCCTATCTATTGACCTGTTGTCTTCCTGTCTCTCTCTCCCTATCTATCTACCTGTTGTCTTCCTGTCTCTCTCTCCCTAATCTATCTACCTGTTGTCTTCCTGTCTCTCTCTCCCAATCTATCTACCTGTTGTCTTCCTGTCTCTCTCTCCCTATCTATCTACCTGTTGTCTTCCTGTCTCTCTCTCCCTATCTATCTACCTGTTGTCTTCCTGTCTCTCTCTCCCTATCTATTTACCTGTTGTCTTCCTGTCTCTCTCTCCCTATCTATCTACCTGTTGTCTTCCTGTCTCTCTCTCCCTATCTATCTACCTGTTGTCTCTCTCTCCCTATCTATCTACCTGTTGTCTTCCTGTCTCTCTCTCCCTATCTATCTACCTGTTGTCTTCCTGTCTCTCTCTCCCAATCTATCTGTTGTCTTCCTGTCTCTCTCTCCCAATCTATCTACCTGTTGTCTTCCTGTCTCTCTCTCCCTATCTATCTACCTGTTGTCTTCCTGTCTCTCTCTCTCCCAATCTATCTACCTGTTGTCTCTCTCTCTCTCTCTCTCTCTCTTCTCTCTCTCTATCTCTCTCTCTCTCTCTCTCTCTCTCTCTCTCTCTCTCTCTTCCTGTCTCTCTCTCCCTATCTATCTATCTGTTGTCTTCCTCCCTCTCTCTCCCTATCTATCTACCTGTTGTCTTCCTGTCTCTCTCTCTCCCTATCTATCTACCTGTTGTCTTCCTGTCTCTCTCTCCCTATCTATCTACCTGTTGTCTTCCTCTCTCTCTCTCTCTCTCTCTATCTCTCTCTCTCTCTCTGTCTCTCCTCTCTCTCTCTCTCCCTATCTATCTACCTGTTGTCTTCCTGTCTCTCTCTCTCCCTATCTATCTACCTGTTGTCTTCCTGTCTCTCTCTCCCTATCTATCTACCTGTTGTCTTCCTGTCTCTCTCTCTCCTCTCTACCTGTTGTCTTCCTGTCTCTCTCTCTCTCCCCCTCTATCTACCTGTTGTCTTCCTGTCTCTCTCTCCCTATCTATCTACCTGTTGTCTTCCTGTCTCTCTCTCCCTATCTATCTACCTGTTGTCTTCCTGTCTCTCTCTCCCTCCTCTCTCTACCTGTCTATCTCTTCCTTCCTGTCTCTCTCTCCCTATCTATCTACCTGTTGTCTTCCTGTCTCTCTCTCCCTATCTATCTACCTGTTGTCTTCCTGTCTCTCTCTCCCTATCTATCTACCTGTTGTCTTCCTGTCTCTCTCTCCCTATCTATCTACCTGTTGTCTTCCTGTCTCTCTCTCCCTATCTATCTACCTGTTGTCTTCCTGTCTCTCTCTCCCTATCTATCTACCTGTTGTCTTCCTGTCTCTCTCTCCCTATCTATCTACCTGTTGTCTTCCTGTCTCTCTCTCCCTATCTATCTACCTGTTGTCTTCCTGTCTCTCTCTCCCTATCTATCTACCTGTTGTCTTCCTGTCTCTCTCTCCCTATCTATTTACCTGTTGTCTTCCTGTCTCTCTCTCCCTATCTATTTACCTGTTGTCTTCCTCTCTCTCTCTCCCTATCTATCTACCTGTTGTCTTCCTGTCTCTCTCTCCCAATCTATCTACCTGTTGTCTTCCTGTCTCTCTCTCCCTATCTATCTACCTGTTGTCTTCCTGTCTCTCTCTCCCAATCTATCTACCTGTTGTCTTCCTGTCTCTCTCTCCCTATCTATCTACCTGTTGTCTTCCTGTCTCTCTCTCCCTATCTATCTACCTGTTGTCTTCCTGTCTCTCTCTCCCTATCTATTTACCTGTTGTCTTCCTGTCTCTCTCTCCCTATCTATCTGACCTGTCTGTCTCTCCTGTCTCTCTCTCCCTCTCTCTATCTACCTGTTGTCTTCCTGTCTCTCTCTCCCTATCTATCTACCTGTTGTCTTCCTGTCTCTCTCTCCCTATCTATCTACCTGTTGTCTTCCTGTCTCTCTCTCCCTATCTATCTACCTGTTGTCTTCCTCTCTCTCTCTCCCTATCTATCTACCTGTTGTCTTCCTGTCTCTCTCTCCCAATCTATCTACCTGTTGTCTTCCTCTCTCTCTCTCCCTATCTATCTACCTGTTGTCTTCCTCTCTCTCTCTCCCTATCTATCTACCTGTTGTCTTCCTGTCTCTCTCTCCCTATCTATCTACCTGTTGTCTTCCTGTCTCTCTCTCCCTATCTATTTACCTGTTGTCTTCCTGTCTCTCTCTCCCTATCTATTTACCTGTTGTCTTCCTGTCTCTCTCTCTCCCTCTCTCCTCTATCTACCTGTTGTCTTCCTGTCTCTCTCTCCCTATCTATCTACCTGTTGTCTTCCTGTCTCTCTCTCCCAATCTATCTACCTGTTGTCTTCCTGTCTCTCTCTCCCTATCTATCTACCTGTTGTCTTCCTGTCTCTCTCTCCCAATCTATCTACCTGTTGTCTTCCTGTCTCTCTCTCCCTATCTATCTACCTGTTGTCTTCCTGTCTCTCTCTCCCAATCTATCTACCTGTTGTCTTCCTGTCTCTCTCTCCCTATCTATCTACCTGTTGTCTTCCTGTCTCTCTCTCCCTATCTATCTACCTGTTGTCTTCCTGTCTCTCTCTCCCAATCTATCTACCTGTTGTCTTCCTGTCTCTCTCTCCCTATCTATCTACCTGTTGTCTTCCTGTCTCTCTCTCCCTATCTATCTACCTGTTGTCTTCCTGTCTCTCTCTCTCCCTATCTATCTACCTGTTGTCTTCCTGTCTCTCTCTCCCTATCTATCTACCTGTTGTCTTCCTGTCTCTCTCTCCCTATCTATCTACCTGTTGTCTTCCTGTCTCTCTCTCCCTATCTATTTACCTGTTGTCTTCCTGTCTCTCTCTCCCTATCTATTTACCTGTTGTCTTCCTGTCTCTCTCTCTCCCTATCTATCTACCTGTTGTCTTCCTGTCTCTCTCTCCCTATCTATCTACCTGTTGTCTTCCTGTCTCTCTCTCCCTATCTATTTACCTGTTGTCTTCCTGTCTCTCTCTCCCTATCTATTTACCTGTTGTCTTCCTGTCTCTCTCTCCCTATCTATCTACCTGTTGTCTTCCTGTCTCTCTCTCCCTATCTATCTACCTGTTGTCTTCCTGTCTCTCTCTCCCAATCTATTTACCTGTTGTCTTCCTGTCTCTCTCTCCCTATCTATCTACCTGTTGTCTTCCTGTCTCTCTCTCCCTATCTATTTACCTGTTGTCTTCCTGTCTCTCTCTCCCTATCTATCTACCTGTTGTCTTCCTGTCTCTCTCTCCCAATCTCTCTCCCTATCTACCTGTTGTCTTCCTGTCTCTCTCTCCCAATCTATCTACCTGTTGTCTCTCTCTCTGTCTCTCTCTCTCTCTCTCTCTCTATCTACCTGTTGTCTTCCTGTCTCTCTCTCCCAATCTATCTACCTGTTGTCTTCCTGTCTCTCTCTCCCTATCTATTTACCTGTTGTCTTCCTGTCTCTCTCTCCCTCCCTATCTACCTGTTGTCTTCCTGTCTCTCTCTCCCTATCTATCTACCTGTTGTCTTCCTGTCTCTCTCTCCCTATCTATCTACCTGTTGTCTTCCTGTCTCTCTCTCCCTATCTATCTACCTGTTGTCTTCCTGTCTCTCTCTCCCTATCTATCTACCTGTTGTCTTCCTGTCTCTCTCTCCCTATCTATTTACCTGTTGTCTTCCTGTCTCTCTCTCCCTATCTATTTACCTGTTGTCTTCCTGTCTCTCTCTCCCTATCTATCTACCTGTTGTCTTCCTGTCTCTCTCTCCCTATCTATCTACCTGTTGTCTTCCTGTCTCTCTCTCCCTATCTATTTACCTGTTGTCTTCCTGTCTCTCTCTCCCTATCTATCTACCTGTTGTCTTCCTGTCTCTCTCTCCCTATCTATTTACCTGTTGTCTTCCTGTCTCTCTCTCCCTATCTATCTACCTGTTGTCTTCCTGTCTCTCTCTCCCTATCTATCTACCTGTTGTCTTCCTGTCTCTCTCTCCCTATCTATTTACCTGTTGTCTTCCTGTCTCTCTCTCCCTATCTATCTACCTGTTGTCTTCCTGTCTCTCTCTCCCTCTCTCTATTTACCTGTTGTCTTCCTGTCTCTCTCTCCCTATCTATTTACCTGTTGTCTTCCTGTCTCTCTCTCCCAATCTATCTATCTGTTGTCTTCCTGTCTCTCTCTCCCTCTCTCTCTCTCTCTCTCTGTCTCTTCTCTCTCTCTCTCCCTATCTATCTACCTGTTGTCTTCCTGTCTCTCTCTCCCTATCTATCTACCTGTTGTCTTCCTCCTCTCTCTCTCTCTCTCTCTCTCTCTCTCTCTCTCTATCTCCTCTTGTCTTCCTCTCTCTCTCTCCCTATCTATCTACCTGTTGTCTTCCTGTCTCTCTCTCTCTTCTCTCTCTCTATCTACCTGTTGTCTTCCTGTCTCTCTCTCCCTATCTATCTACCTGTTGTCTTCCTGTCTCTCTCTCTCTCTCTCCTCTCTCTCTCTCTCTCTCTCTCTGTTGTCTTCCTGTCTCTCTCTCCCTATCTATCTACCTGTTGTCTTCCTCTCTCTCTCTCTCTCAATCTATCTACCTGTTGTCTTCCTGTCTCTCTCTCCCTATCTATCTACCTGTTGTCTGTCTCCTCTCCCTATCTATTTACCTGTCTCTTCCTGTCTCTCTCTCCCTATCTATTTACCTGTTGTCTTCCTGTCTCTCTCTCCCTCCCTATCTATCTACCTGTTGTCTTCCTGTCTCTCTCTCCCT
>CM065700.1:24235578-24278078 GCA_017654935.2 Phymorhynchus buccinoides | reverse complement strand
CTATCTATCTACCTGTTGTCTTCCTGTCTCTCTCTCCCTATCTATCTACCTGTTGTCTTCCTGTCTCTCTCTCCCTATCTATCTACCTGTTGTCTTCCTGTCTCTCTCTCCCAATCTATCTACCTGTTGTCTTCCTGTCTCTCTCTCCCTATCTATCTACCTGTTGTCTTCCTGTCTCTCTCTCCCTATCTATCTACCTGTTGTCTTCCTGTCTCTCTCTCCCTATCTATTTACCTGTTGTCTTCCTGTCTCTCTCTCCCTATCTATTTACCTGTTGTCTTCCTGTCTCTCTCTCCCTATCTATCTACCTGTTGTCTTCCTGTCTCTCTCTCCCAATCTATTTACCTGTTGTCTTCCTGTCTCTCTCTCCCTATCTATCTACCTGTTGTCTTCCTGTCTCTCTCTCCCTATCTATTTACCTGTTGTCTTCCTGTCTCTCTCTCCCTATCTATTTACCTGTTGTCTTCCTGTCTCTCTCTCCCTATCTATTTACCTGTTGTCTTCCTGTCTCTCTCTCCCTATCTATTTACCTGTTGCCTTCCTGTCTCTCTCTCCCTATCTATTTACCAGTTGTCTTCCTGTCTCTCTCTCCCAATCTATCTACCTGTTGTCTTCCTGTCTCTCTCTCCCTATCTATCTACCTGTTGTCTTCCTGTCTCTCTCTCCCTATCTATCTACCTGTTGTCTTCCTCTCTCTCTCTCTCTCTCTCTCTCTCTCTCTCTCTCTCTCTCCCTATCTATCTACCTGTTGTCTTCCTGTCTCTCTCTCCCTATCTATCTGCCTGTTGTCTTCCTGTCTCTCTCTCCCAATCTATCTGCCTGTTGTCTTCCTGTCTCTCTCTCCCTATCTATTTACCTGTTGTCTTCCTGTCTCTCTTCTCCCTATCTATCTACCTGTTGCCTTCCTGTCTCTCTCTCCCTATCTATCTACCTGTTGTCTTCCTGTCTCTCTCTCCCCTATCTATCTACCTGTTGTCTTCCTGTCTCTCTCTCCCTATCTATCTGCCTGTTGTCTTCCTGTCTCTCTCTCCCAATCTATCTACCTGTTGTCTTCCTGTCTCTCTCTCCCTATCTATCTACCTGTTGTCTTCCTGTCTCTCTCTCTCTATCTATTTACCTGTTGCCTTCCTGTCTCTCTCTCCCAATCTATCTACCTGTTGTCTTCCTGTCTCTCTCTCCCTATCTATTTACCTGTTGTCTTCCTGTCTCTCTCTCCCTATCTATCTACCTGTTGTCTTCCTGTCTCTCTCTCCCTATCTATCTACCTGTTGTCTTCCTGTCTCTCTCTCCCTATCTATCTACCTGTTGTCTTCCTGTCTCTCTCTCCCTATCTATCTACCTGTTGTCTTCCTGTCTCTCTCTCCCTATCTATTTACCTGTTGTCTTCCTGTCTCTCTCTCCCAATCTATCTACCTGTTGTCTTCCTGTCTCTCTCTCCCTATCTATTTACCTGTTGTCTTCCTGTCTCTCTCTCCCTATCTATTTACCTGTTGTCTTCCTGTCTCTCTCTCCCTATCTATCTACCTGTTGTCTTCCTGTCTCTCTCTCCCTATCTATCTACCTGTTGTCTTCCTGTCTCTCTCTCCCTATCTATTTACCTGTTGTCTTCCTGTCTCTCTCTCCCTATCTATTTACCTGTTGTCTTCCTGTCTCTCTCTCCCTATCTATCTACCTGTTGTCTTCCTGTCTCTCTCTCCCTATCTATTTACCTGTTGTCTTCCTGTCTCTCTCTCCCAATCTATCTACCTGTTGTCTTCCTGTCTCTCTCTCCCCAATCTATCTACCTGTTGTCTTCCTGTCTCTCTCTCCCTATCTATTTACCTGTTGTCTTCCTGTCTCTCTCTCCCTATCTATCTACCTGTTGTCTTCCTGTCTCTCTCTCCCTATCTATTTACCTGTTGTCTTCCTGTCTCTCTCTCCCTATCTATTTACCTGTTGTCTTCCTGTCTCTCTCTCCCTATCTATTTACCTGTTGTCTTCCTGTCTCTCTCTCCCTATCTATTTACCTGTTGTCTTCCTGTCTCTCTCTCCCTATCTATTTACCTGTTGTCTTCCTGTCTCTCTCTCCCTATCTATTTACCTGTTGTCTTCCTGTCTCTCTCTCCCTATCTATTTACCTGTTGTCTTCCTGTCTCTCTCTCCCTATCTATCTACCTGTTGTCTTCCTGTCTCTCTCTCCCTATCTATTTACCTGTTGTCTTCCTGTCTCTCTCTCCCTATCTATTTACCTGTTGTCTTCCTGTCTCTCTCTCCCAATCTATCTACCTGTTGTCTTCCTGTCTCTCTCTCTCTCCCAATCTATCTACCTGTTGTCTTCCTGTCTCTCTCTCCCTATCTATCTACCTGTTGTCTTCCTCTCTCTCTCTCTCTCTCTCTCTCTCTCTCTCTCTCTCTCTCTCTCTCTCTCTCTCCTATCTATCTACCTGTTGTCTTCCTGTCTCTCTCTCCCTATCTATCTGCCTGTTGTCTTCCTGTCTCTCCCTCCCAATCTATCTGCCTGTTGTCTTCCTGTCTCTCTTTCCCTATCTATTTACCTGTTGTCTTCCTGTCTCTCTCTCCCTATCTATCTACCTGTTGCCTTCCTGTCTCTCTCTCCCTATCTATCTACCTGTTGTCTTCCTGTCTCTCTCTCCCTATCTATCTACCTGTTGCCTTCCTGTCTCTCTCTCCCTATCTATCTGCCTGTTGTCTTCATGTCTCTCTCTCCCAATCTATCTACCTGTTGTCTTCCTGTCTCTCTCTCCCTATCTATCTACCTGTTGTCTTCCTGTCTCTCTCTCCCTATCTATTTACCTGTTGTCTTCCTGTCTCTCTCTCCCAATCTATTTACCTGTTGTCTTCCTGTCTCTCTCTCCCTATCTATCTTACCTGTTGTCTTCCTGTCTCTCTCTCCCTATCTATCTACCTGTTGCCTTCCTGTCTCTCTCTCCCTATCTATCTACCTGTTGTCTTCCTGTCTCTCTCTCCCTATCTATCTACCTGTTGTCTTCCTGTCTCTCTCTCCCAATCTATTTACCTGTTGTCTTCCTGTCTCTCTCTCCCTATCTATTTACCTGTTGTCTTCCTGTCTCTCTCTCCCAATCTATCTACCTGTTGTCTTCCTGTCTCTCTCTCCCAATCTATTTACCTGTTGTCTTCCTGTCTCTCTCTCCCTATCTATTTACCTGTTGTCTTCCTGTCTCTCTCTCCCAATCTATCTACCTGTTGTCTTCCTGTCTCTCTCTCTCTCTCTCTCTCTCTCTCTCTCTCTCTCTCTCTCTCTCTCTCTCTCTCTCTCTCCCTATCTCTCTACCTCTTGGCTTCCTGTCTCTCTCTCCCTATCTATCTACCTGTTGTCTTCCTGTCTCTCTCTCCCTATCTATCTACCTGTTGTCTCTCTCTCTCTCTCTCTCTCTCTCTCTCTCCTCTATCTCTGTCTCTCTCTCTCTCTCTCTCTCTCTCTCTCTCTCTCTCTCTCTCTCTCTCTATCTACCTGTTGTCTTCCTGTCTCTCTCTCCCTATCTATCTACCTGTTGTCTTCCTGTCTCTCTCTCTCTCTCTCTCTCTCTCTCTCTCTCTCTCTCTCTCTCTCTCTCTCTCTCTCTCTCTCTCTCTCTCTCTCTCCCTATCTATCTACCTGTTGTCTTCCTGTCTCTCTCTCTCTCTTCTCTCAATCTATCTACCTGTTGTCTTCCTGTCTCTCTCTCCCTATCTATCTACCTGTTGTCTTCCTGTCTCTCTCTCCCTATCTATCTGCCTGTTGTCTTCCTGTCTCTCTCTCCCAATCTATCTACCTGTTGTCTTCCTGTCTCTCTCTCCCAATCTATCTACCTGTTGTCTTCCTGTCTCTCTCTCCCAATCTATCTACCTGTTGTCTTCCTGTCTCTCTCTCCCAATCTATCTACCTGTTGTCTTCCTGTCTCTCTCTCCCAATCTATCTACCTGTTGTCTTCCTGTCTCTCTCTCCCTATCTATCTACCTGTTGTCTTCCTGTCTCTCTCTCCCAATCTATCTACCTGTTGTCTTCCTGTCTCTCTCTCCCAATCTATCTACCTGTTGTCTTCCTGTCTCTCTCTCCCAATCTATCTACCTGTTGTCTTCCTGTCTCTCTCTCCCAATCTATCTACCTGTTGTCTTCCTGTCTCTCTCTCCCAATCTATCTACCTGTTGTCTTCCTGTCTCTCTCTCCCTATCTATTTACCTGTTGCCTTCCTGTCTCTCTCTCCCAATCTATCTACCTGTTGTCTTCCTGTCTCTCTCTCCCTATCTATCTACCTGTTGTCTTCCTGTCTCTCTCTCCCTATCTATTTACCTGTTGCCTTCCTGTCTCTCTCTCCCTATCTATCTACCTGTTGTCTTCCTGTCTCTCTCTCCCTATCTATCTACCTGTTGTCTTCCTGTCTCTCTCTCCCAATCTATTTACCTGTTGTCTTCCTGTCTCTCTCTCCCTATCTATTTACCTGTTGTCTTCCTGTCTCTCTCTCCCAATCTATCTACCTGTTGTCTTCCTGTCTCTCTCTCCCTATCTATCTACCTGTTGTCTTCCTGTCTCTCTCTCCCAATCTATCTACCTGTTGTCTTCCTGTCTCTCTCTCCCTATCTATCTACCTGTTGTCTTCCTGTCTCTCTCTCCCTATCTATCTACCTGTTGTCTTCCTGTCTCTCTCTCCCAATCTATCTACCTGTTGTCTTCCTGTCTCTCTCTCCCAATCTATCTACCTGTTGTCTTCCTGTCTCTCTCTCCCAATCTATCTACCTGTTGTCTTCCTGTCTCTCTCTCCCAATCTATCTACCTGTTGTCGTCCTGTCTCTCTCTTCCTATCTATCTACCTGTTGTGTTCCTGTCTCTCTCTCCCAATCTATCTAACTGTTGTCGTCCTGTCTCTCTCTTCCTATCTATCTACCTGTTGTCGTCCTGTCTCTCTCTCAATCCCTGTTTCATTACTTCATTAACATTTTTGAGTTGAGTCTCTCTGTACTTCCCTCCAGTCCTCTCACTCTCTTTCTCTCTCTTTCTCTCTCTTTCTCTCCCCCCTCTCTCTCTCACTCTCTCTCTCTCTCTCTCTCTCTCTCTCTCTCTCTCTCTCTCTCTCTCTCTCTCTCTCTCTCTCTCTCTCTCTCTCTCTCTCTCTCTCTCTCTCTCTCTCTCTCTCAGTATGTGTGTGCTCTTCTTACACTTCATATCGCTCTTTAAGCCCCATTTCCTTTTCAATTGATTTACACTCATTTTGTTTTGACTTTTTTTCTGTTTTCTTCAATTAAATTTATTTCTTTGGCTCACCATACTTTGTGGACGCAGCGGTCTGTCTTTTATCTAACATCAGTGGATTTCCCTGTAGAACCGTTACTTCGTCTTATTGGCATCTGGGGACCATTGACCTGCTTGAGAGAGAGAGAGAGAACAGAGAGAGACAGAAAGAGAGAGAGAGGCAGAGACAAAGAGCGATAAATATATATATGATTGAGAGAAGGGGGGAGGGAGGAGAGAGACAGAGACAAAAGGAGAGAGGTATGATTGAGAAAGAGAGAGAAAAGGAGAGAGAAAGACACAGAGAGAGAGAGAGAGAGAGAGAGAGAGAGAGAGAGAGAGAGAGAGAGAGAGAGAGAGAGAGAGAGAGAGAGAGAGAGAGAGAGAGAGAGAGAGAGAAAGACAGAGAGAGAGAGAGAGAGAGAGAGAGAGAGAGAGAGAGAGAGAGAGAGAGAGAGAGAGAGAGAGAGAGAGACGATTTAGATAGAGAGAGGGAGGGACGAGAGACAGACATAGACAGAGACAGACAACAACAACAACATACAGTATTTATACGGTGCTGAATCTTGATATAAATCAAATCAAAGCGCACACACACGTTAGCATTCATAACGCATTCAAACAAAAATGCAATACAAAGCGAACACACACGTTTGTAAACCATATACAGCAGAAACAGACCTAAAGGTAAGAGAGAGAAAAGAAAGAGAGTGGAGCCTCAATGATGGGGGAACAGGTGGGTTTTGAGGTTAGATTTGAAGGCTGAGAGGGTCGGTCGCTGACGGAGGGAAAGAGGAAGTTTGTTCCAAGATGTCGGTCCTGAGACAGCAAAAGAGCGCCGACCAACAGTTGAAAGCTTTAGGGATCTGGAGAGAAAGCGGGTCAGAAACTGAACGTAAAGTGCGAGCTGGCGTATAGATGGAAATATTGTCGCAGAGGTAAGATGGAGCAGCTTTATGGATAGATTTATAGCAAAGGGTGTTTAATTTATACTCAATTATGTGTGCGGCAGGTAGCCAGTGCAAAGAACGGAGAAGAGGGCTAACGTGATCGAACTTTTTCTTCCTAAGGACAAGACGAGCAGCTGTGTTTTGAATACGCTGGAGACAAGATAGAGAAGAGACTGATATGCCAGAAAGGAGAGCATTACAGTAGTCAAGACGAGATAGGATGAGGGAAGTAACAAGTTTTGCTGTGGCTTCATCTGAGAGATATTTACGAATATAGCCAATGCGACGAATTTGATAGTAGCAGGACTGACAGGTCTGAGTCAGGAAACTCTGCATGGAAAGAGTATTGTCCAAAGTGACACCTAAGTTTTTGACAAAGTCTGAGAGGGGAATGATATTGTTACCCAGTTGGATTGACTCTATGGATACAGAGACTAGTTTGTTTTGTGTTCCTACAAGCATTGCTTTGTTTTTTTTCACCATTTAATTGAAGTTTTTTTTTAACCATCCATCCATATAGCAGTTATTACTTTCTGAAAGAATGGAATCTAGATCTTCAGGGGTTGTACTATTTTGGAGTTGTGAGTCATCTGCATAGAAGTGATGTTTCATGTTGTGTTGGTCATGACATTGGCAAGAGGTGACGTATACAAGGTAAACAAGACAGGACCAAACACAGACCCCTGGGGAACTCCACAAGAAAGCCTAACCTGTTCAGACTGACGACCATTGACCAGAACTGATTGAAAACGATCAAACAGGTCCTGGAGGCTGGTGACTGGCTTGCCGGCTGTCTTGGTGATCTTCGACAGACTGGCCTTGTGCATCTTGAGGCTGCCCCTACTTTGAGAGTCATAGAATTCTACAAAAGCTGTACCATGAAAAGCCTTGCCAAGGATACATCCCCACTCTCTCGGTCAAAGGAATGTGATGACTGATGTCGTTGGGGAAGGTCCTCAAAGGCTAACCAATCCCTTTGGCTGCAGCACTAGAGCCAGCGCAAACTCTAAACAAAGTCAAGGAGAACGTAAAGAACAATAACTCAGGAGATCGCAGTCCAGTCCATTGAGCGGAATATTCATTATTCTACCATGATGGCCATTAGCAGCAGCAGCAGCAGCAGCAGCAGATGCAGATGCAGCAGCAATAGCAGGGGCGAAATAATTGCATGTTATGGTCTGCTATTAAAGCATAGTTTGCAAAGCATTCATCTGGGCCTTTTTGTGTGACATCGCTGTTCTAATTTTTATTTTTTATTAATGATACTCATCTCGCTAAGCCGTTTGACCTTCGTTTTATTCTCTGCTATACTATCCATCCCTGATATTCCATTTCCCAAGCCCATAATTTATCTTCTTCTTTATCAGCAACATCGACAACAACAATCATCATCATCATCATCATCATGATCGTCGTCGTCATTGTCGTCGTCCTCCTCCTCATAGTCATCATCATCATCATCAGCAGCAGCAGCAGCACGCCGTCGTCATTGTCGTCGTTCTCCTCCTCATAATCCTCGTCGTCAGCAGCACAGTCATCAGCATCCGTATCAGCAACATCACGTCGTCGTCGTTGTCTTCCTCCTCCTGCTCCTCCTCCTCTCATCAACACCACCAACATCATCATCATCGTCATCGTCATCATCATCATCATCATCATCATCAACATCATCATCATCGTCGTCGTCGTCGTCGTTATCACTCTTTGTTTTCTAGACTATACACCTCTTTCTCTACTGAACGCTAATGACAGTATGGTAATCCCAGTGGGAAGAAAAGAAAGTGGGGAAAAGGCGAGCCTAGGGAACCCTTAATCTCACTGCCAAGGCTCCCCATTCATCACGCTTGCTTGTTGTCCTTTGCCGATCTACAAAGTAGATCGAAAAGGAGTATGTTTTCGTTCGTGTATGTAACTTTGTTTTCTTTTTCTTTTCTGTCTGTCCCAAGGATATCTCCCGAACCGCTTGACCGAATCGCTTCAAATTTTGTGTGGTGGTGTGTCCCCATGAGAGGAAGGCATCCGCGCAAACATTTCGCTGTCCTGACCTTGATCTTGGCGTATGACCGTCGAAAACCGAAAATCGTTACACCGTAGGTCCTAGAGTCTTGAAACTTGGCATGGAGTTACTTTGGCTTATGGCCGTTCTGATGATGGCATACCGATCAAGGTCAAGGTCAAGGTCAGGGAGATCGGTACGCCTTGAAAGTGGTTGGGGTCTAAAAATTGGGGGTTTTCTGTCCCAAGGATATCTCTCGAACCACTTGACCGAATCGTTTCCAATTTTGTGTGGTGGCGTGTCACCATGAGACGAAGGCATCCGCGCATATATTGTTATTGCCGTCGTGACCTTGACCTTGGCGTATGACCTTGAAAACCGAAAATCTTTAAGGGACTATAACTTCCACACCGTTTGTCTTAGAGACGTCAAACTTGGCGTGTAGGTACTCTGGCTTATGGCCGTTCTGATGATGGCATACCGATCAAGGTCAATGTCAAGATCAGGGAGATCGGTGGGCCTCGAATGTGGTAGGGGTCTAAAAATTGAATTTTCAGCCATATTTTCCACATTTGTAATTAACAGAAGCGCTTCAGATTGTGTGTGGTACTGTATAGCCTAGAGTAGAAACCATCCGAGCATAAATTATCACCATACTGATCTTGACCTTGAAGTGTGACCTTGAAAACCGAAATTTCCTTCTTTGCGCTATATATTTCTTGTCCAAGCTGTATCTCGTGAACTAGGAGACAGAATCCCTTCAAATTTTCTGTGAGGATGTGGCACTAAGAGTATAACACATTCGTACATAAATTATCCCTCGGAAATACAATGTCGCCGAGCGGCAGACATGTTTCCGTTTTTCTTCACCCTCCTATATCTCGTGAAATACTGTATAGAATCACTCCAAATTTTGTGTGGGTGTGTAAAAAGAAGAGTAGAAAACATTGCAGTACAAATTATGCCACGTGGGATTTTAATGTCGCCGAGCGGCAGACATGTCTCCGAGTTAAGGGTGTACACCCCATTAATGGTGTACACCCCACTAATTAAGGGTGTTCATCCCGGTAAAGGAGGGGGTCTAATACTAAAAGTAAAAGACATCCTAGCACAAAATGTGCCACGTGCAGCTTAAATGTCGCCGAGCGGCAGACATGTCTCAGTGTCAAGTGTGTACACCCCACCAATTAAGGGTGTGCTCCCGGAAAACGATTTGCACCCAGTCAAGGGTGTGTAGGTGCATCACCCAAAGGTCACAAGGAGAACGGGGACCTAAGATGTGACGGGGAAGGGACGTACAGGGCGGGGCATGTACAGGGCGTAACCGGCAAAGGACATATCTGCCGCTCGGCGATGCCCTTGTTAGCTCTGTTGCAGTACAGTTGCACAAGTTAAACATCACAGAACGATTGTATGCACCATTGATGTCACAACCATCTTCATATTTTGTTTTTATTCAGTTATGTTAATGCCGCAATTTATGATATTATTGATACATACTAAAAACATTGATGTCGACAGTCCAAAGTTATAGAGTTATATTGCTTTGTAAAACAGTTTGGTATGAAAGAGATCCCATAAAAAGGCAGAGAAAAGGGCTAATAAGGCACAACAAAGTAGATGCCAACAAGGAAAGGAAAGGGCAGAATCACAAAGAGTGATAGAGTAGAAGTACCTAGCACATAAATGTTATAAGGCTAGGCTATTGTTTTTACTGAAAGACTCTTTGGGTAACACTCAGTTTTCGTTGTCTCAAGGTATTGCAGTGGAGAGAAAGAGCGCTTCAGCAGGGCGTTTTGTGTCACACTAGATCCCATTGTACCAGTCCGTGGACAAATGGGGCTCTGGAATCACGGCACCAACGCACCTAGGCCAAGAGAGTATTGAAGAGAAAGATTTAAACTAGAGAGCTAGAGAGAGAGAGAGAGAGAGAGAGAGAGAGAGAGAGAGAGAGAGAGAGAGAGAGAGAGAGAGAGAGAGAGAGAGAGAGAGAGAGAGAGAGAGAGAGAGAGAGAGAGAGAGAGAGAGAGAGAGAGAGAGAGAGAGATAACGGAAATAGGATTTAGAATTTACGACAAAAATACAAGTTCGCGATAGATATGCGTTGGGAAGGCGGCGGTGAGAGGCTAAGAAAGATAATTACGTAATAGAAGACATATCTGTTAGAGTCAATCTGAAAATTAAAAATGAAACATCTCCCCATTGACCTTAATAAAACAAAACCTCTGCATTCCAGCGTCATTGACAATAAAGGTTTTGCCATCATCATTGCCATCATTTTTTATGGTAAAACATCCAACAGAAGTGGATGCATTGGATAAAAGCATGACATTTGTTGTGAGGCTTCATTTTCTGATTTCGATGAAGACAATAATAAAGGCGTGCAAAATGTGCAATGTTAAATGGTTTGGCCGATTCGAATGGGTTTTTGAGCACATGTTTCCTTACAAATAAGCCGTAGGAGCTTTGTATCCCAGGGTGGACCTTTTACTTCATGTTCCTCTATATAAGAGGATATTACATGTTGAACTAATATCAAAATCTAAGCTTGGGAGGACAAATAATGCTGACATATTGAAATATTCTAAGGGAAACAAAAAAACAAAAAAAAGATCAAGCAACAAATACCCCACCCCCCAACCCCCGACCAAAATCCTCCCACCCCCACCTCGTCCCCCCAAGCAAAAAACTTATTTCTTAAAATAAAGACACAAAAAAGTTAAGCATGAGTTATGACCCAAAACATCCTCCGTCTTGCTGTAGCCATTAGCACAGTAATATGTTGTTCGTCACCTCAGACCAAGCACAATGCTGTCCCTTGTGTTGCGTGATAAGAAAGAAGAAAAAAAATGCCTTTCTATCCTGGCCCCCATAAGGGAGATAATTAGCCCCAGAGAAAGCTCTTTGGTTCTTAGCCCGTAATGGACATAAGCTCTGGGGCATCAGGGATCAGCTTAGAGCATGCATTCCCCATACCATTTTATCTTTTCTTTTCTTCAAAAATGTGTGTGTGTGTGTGTGTGTGTGTGTGTGTGTGTGTGTGCGTGTGCGTGCGTGTGCGTGTGCGTGTGTGTGCGTGCGTGTGCGTGCGCGTGCGTGCGCGTGCGTGCGCGTGCGTGCGCGTGCGCGTGTGTGTGTGTGTGTGTGTGTGTGTGTGCTTGCATCCATATCCGTTCTTATTGTTCTTTTGTCATGGTCAGTCCATGCAAGTACCAAAACCAATGCTTTCGTTACTTTAGTACAAGTATAAACGAGTTTCATTTATGTTATGGAAACTTAACAACAACCTTGCAGTGGACTCCCAAGAAAGTGCCCTCAAGAGAAGAAGAAGAAGTGAGAACAAGCGTGGCAGCCTGTCGATGTTGTTTTATTTAGCCATTTATTATATCAGTGATTTTTTCGTGTAGTAATCTCCAGGTCCCATGTCCGTTGCCTTCACTGGTTTATCAGGGCTTGAAGATCTGGCAGCACACGTTCTCTACGATCTCCAGGGAACGCCACAGTTGCATGTTCAGGAAATGAGACATTTCTGAACGACACAGGAAAGGGGAAAAAAGTGGTTTGGGATGGGATGGGGATTGAGTTTCGCGCGCGCGTATGCAAGCACGCGCGCACACACACACATAAATATACACGCATGCATCCAAAAACTTGCTAAAGCATGCGTGCGCACATACGCACACATCCGCATAATTACTCACGCACACTCATACGAACATAACGCTCGCGCGCAGAGAGAGAGAGAGAGAGAGAGAGAGAGAGAGAGAGAGAGAGAGAGAGAGAGAGAGAGAGAGAGAGAGAGAGAGAGAGAGAGAGAGAGAGAGAGAGAGACTTCAGAAACTTTATTTTACAAGGAAAAGAATTTAGGCTGGGCCTAGTCTTCAACGACATGGTAGGCAGAGCATCAACATCAGCAATAAAAACAAACAGAATAGAAAACTAACCAACCAAATAAACAAATAAGTAGATGAAAAACACCTATTTCACTACAATTTACTTCTTCTACTACCATTACTACTACTAGTGTAAGACAAGGCAAAAAGCCCATGGGCGGGTAAGAGGCCCATGTCAATTATCCCACGAAACAAAGCAAATCTCGGTCACATTTTGCCCATGAGACGAGTGTTAATGCTTAGCATTCGTCTCATGGACAAATCCGACCGAAACCCGCCCCACTCCATGAGACAACCGGCACGGGCCTCCCACCCGCCCATGGGCCCTCTACCCCGTCTTCCCCTACTATTACTATTACTACCACCATCACCACCACCGCCACCACACCACTAATTCTTATTAGCAAAACAGAAACCAACCGACCGAACAAAAAATAAAACAAAAAATAAATTAAGAGAAAACAAAAATGACTTCCACCACAATTTACTTCATCTACTACTACTACTACTACTACTACTACTACTACTACTACTACTACTACTACTACTACTACTACTACTACTACTACTACTACTACTACTGCTACTACTACTACTACTATTAATAATCATAGCATCATAATAACACAAGTAGCCTAATGTCAATCAAATAAAAAGCAAAAGTAGTCATAAAAAGCATAATGACACAAGTAGCCTAATGTCAAACAAACAAAGAAGAAAAACAAGCAAACATAATCAGAGAAACACAATGACAGCATCATATAATAACAAGAGGCAAAGCCTGCAAGGCTCACGTCTGATTTTTATTACTATAGCAGGCATGGGAATTCCCATGACAATTTCCATGCCTGTATAGAGAGAATACTGTTATGTAGACACTTGTGCATCTGAAAACAGAATTAATTTTTATTTTACTGTGTAAATTAAAATTATTTCTATGCACCCCTACCCCTTTCTTTAAAATTTAATTATATGTATGCGCATGTTGTTAACATAGTGGAGCCCTATTTTTATTTTTGGCAAACAAGTAAAATTGAAAAGCATATTGACCAAGCTTTCAGAAAAAACATAGTGACCAATCCCCCCCCCCCCCCCCCCGCCGGGGTAAGGGGGGTCTACGGACACCTGTAGGCCTAGTAGGCCTAGTCTTTGCCTGTGGGTCTAAGCCTCTTACTCTTAGAAAATTAATCATTGAAGTTGCGTGATTCTGTTACTGTTTTAAACTGATTGTTCATGCGATGAAAACTTGTTCCACATCATCTACATTTCTGTAAGATATTTTATATTAGTCCTAATATTTTATTTTCGCTTCGTTAATTCCCCCCCCCCCCCCCCCACCCCCACCCCTCTGCCACAAAGCAAAGGTCAAGGTCACAGCCAGCAAGCTCATCCATGTTTATCTTCCCCTGTACAGTCTTTGCTCATGGTGATCAATCGTCTAGGCCTAACAAAGGATTCGTACGTCGAAGGCAGTGAAATCGACGAACCCTGGATTTTCCGTATATTTTTTTTCAAGACTGAAATGAATGTGGGCTAAATGTTAAGTACGTCGTCTTGATTATGAGGTAAGGCATGGACTCTAGGCCTAGGCCTTGTTGCCGGAAGTGCGGTAGGCTAAGTTATGCGCAGAGATGATGGGCAAATGAACACGAACAACCGTTACTCAAAGGCGCAAATAAAAGCTAAACAACCGGGCCGTCAACGCACACACTCGGTACATCCATTTGTTACAGAAAATATAAGTTGACGACGTTAAAATGTACCTATTTGTACACACCTGAAGTCTTGTGTTTCTTTTTAAAGAGCGTTTTTGTATATCTAATGGAGAGTCTTCTTTCCAGTATGTATCTCCTACTCGGTACAACACAACAGTTACAGTAATCTCTGCAACAAATGATTTTCTTTCTTTTGTTCCTTACCGATGTATCTGACTGCTTTGATCGCCATGACTTGAAGGCTCACGTCAAAATCAAGTATCCTGCTAACTTTAACCCTCTAACATCTTATGTTTTTTTGAGAAAATGACAACGTTAAAGTTTCAGTGGAGAGTGAGAGTCTTCTTTAGTTTGAAGAGTGTGACTGAGTCAAGGTTAAAGGTTGCACAACAGTAATCTCTGCAACAAATGATTATCTTTATTTTGTTCTTTATCAATGTATCTGACTGCTTTGATCGTCGTGACTTGAAGACTCACGTCAAAATCAAGTATCCTGCTAACTTTAACCCTCTAACGCCTTTTATGTTTAGAGAAAATGACAACGTTAAGGTTTGAGTTAAGGTTAACGGTCGGGGCCACGGACGCAACACACACACACACACACACACACACAAACACACATACACACACACACATACACACAGACACACAACCGAACATGTATGATACTATAGACTCACTTTGTTTTAAAAAACGACGTGAGCCAAAAAGGCAAGCGTGTGTGTGTCGGTGTGTGTAAAACACAAAACGGGCCTTATAACTCCGCCGTTTTTCGACCGAATCGCTTCAAATTTACTGTGAGCACTAACGGGGCGATAGCAACGGCTACCAAGGCGGCCGTGTCATTTGCGCGGTTTGGCAAATGCGCGAAACGCGTATCCACCGGCCTCTCGGCGCCCGTATCTCCGGTATTTCTCGACCGATTGCCTTCGTATTTGGCAGATACATGACCGGGGCCGGTGACTATGGGTGTGCTAAACCAAAGCGAATCGATATAGAAACGCGCGCGATATAGACCGCTTAACCTTTTCACAAACCGGGGCGAAACGAGACCCGATATTGACTCGCAATTTGCAACGTGCATGACCAGGGATAGAGAATATCTTGGTGCAAAATTTCAACAGCATCCGTTCATAACCGCGCGCGCTATGACCCGATTTACATTTTGCGGGCACCCCAAAACGACGCTAATTTCAACATTATACACAAAAAGAACTCTCCCGAGTAACGGAGCAGCGAGAAAACGGTTGCACAGCAGACATTACTTCAGTGAGGATTTACTGTAGCGAAGCCTACTATAGCGCTACTCTCTCTCTCTCTCTCTCTCTCTCTCTCTCTCTCTCTCTCTCTCTCTCTCTCTCTCTCTCTCTCTCTCTCTCTCTCTCTCTCTCTCTCTCTCTCTCCCCCTCTCTCTCTCAAAACTTAAGAACCACCAATCTGAGGTATTGATTCAAAACTAATCAAATGTATGTAATCAACTATGATAATGTTATTCAATAATAACTGAAAAAGACATCTTCAAAATATCAAATCACATAGTCTTTGTGTTACTTGTCTTTTTGCAAGCTGCTAGTAAAAAAAAACACGAAAAACTACTCACACACACACACACACACACACACACACACACACACACACACACACACACACACACACACACACACACACACACACACACACACACACACACACACACACACACACACACACACATATCAGTTATTGTGACTTTGCTGTGGGATATTGCTTTTATCCTATCTCTCGAGATGATAGGATAAAAGCAATATCCCACAGCAAAATCATAATAACTATTATATACCGATATTCTACCTCTTTCAGATAAAATCAGCTGATAATCAAACACGCAACGATGCGAGACGCCGTGCATGCAGATCTAAAATAATACTAACCACTTCACCGTAGCAAGAAAATCCCACTCATCCACAAATAATATAGTTCTCCAAGTTAGAAAGTCGTGAACTATGTTGATCTTGCACAAGCGATACATTATGAAAGGAAACTGATTATTAATAGAGACATAGAACTGTACTGGCCTCAGCTGTACAACAAATATCCATTACAATGACATATTCTTCTTTCACTTCAATCACTTATAGGAGTTATTGTCATTTAGCCAATGACGAACTTTCAATGATGACGTAATTTCGGTGATTGCGTAAGTTCACTAACATGACGTTAAGAAGGCTCTATGTGCAGTGCCACTGCCTTGAGTATTTAGTGTTTATGCTCTATTTTTATCATTTGCAATTTCACTAAAAGTTGCTGTTCACAATTTTTTCTCAATGTAAAATGTTCATCAGAAACAACCTTTTGCATTGGTTAGGAGTATGTTTGGGCTTTTTTTTTACTAAACATCACTTGATGCAAATAAAGAAAATATGGCTTGAGTACTGCAGACAGTCGCATGCGAGTGTTGATGTGTGATAGTGATAATGATATGTCAAGTTTCTAATAGCAATGGTGTATTCTTACACCTTTTCTCACGCGCGTTTACACTAAGCCTATGGGTTAATATACGCAAATGATATCTCTGGATATTATCAGTTATTGGGATTTGCGAGTGTGATATAGCTTTTATTCTCTCTCTCTCTCTCTCTCTCTCTCTCTTTCTCTCTCTCTCTCTCTCTCTCTCTCTCTCTCTCTCTCTCTCTCTCTCTGAGATGTCTGTGTTTGTGAGTATCTGGAGACGCATGCGCGTGCGCGAGCATTTGAGTATGCTTTGCCTGTCGATTTCTGTCGATGACAGTTGTTACGATTGTGAAAAATGTATTCCATTTTCTCTACTTCAGGTTTTCATTTTGAAGGACTGAAAGCTTAAATTTGTTTGAAATGTTCTGATAAGATTCTTGTTAGTGTATGCGTTTCGTTTCCTGGCCACTTTATGCATTATGTAAAAGTGTCATGATTGTGAAAAATGTATATAATTGTTCTACTAGTAATATGTGTTTCAGACCTTCATGTTTTCACTTTGAAGGACTGAAAGCTTGAATTTGTTCGAAATGTTCTGACAAGATACTTGCGTATGCGTTTCGTTTCGTAGCCACGTTTCGTAGCCACTTTATGTATATACTAGCCGGTTGAACACCCGCTTGCTTCACAGATAATAAGCCAGGGCCTGTATTCACGTTGAGATAGCATGAGACTTAGCATCATGCTAACTTAGAAGCTCTTCCAAAAGTCCTATTAAATCCTATAGGACATTGGAAGAGCTTCTAAGTTAGCATCATGCTAAGTCTCATGCTATCTCAACGTGAATACAGGCCCTGGTTGATTGTTTAAACCCCCCCCCCCCCAACCCCTACCCCTACCCCTACCCCTACCCCTACCCCCCAAAAAAAAAAAATTGGGAACGTTCGTGTGAGAGTAGTACGCCTAACCCACACAGCTACGGTTTTTCTCTGACGTGACGACGACGACGAAAATGGTGTTTTACGTCCTCTTGGTCTGAATCAGACACATATGGGACATTTGTAAATACAAATATGGTGGGAACAATATACTGGAGGCAATGCCCGGAGGCAGTACGAAACCAGTAAAGTCCCAATTTTTTTATTAATACAGATAGGTGTAGCGGTAGCCACGCCTCGGTTAAACCTCATCGGCTATGGCACCGCTACATTCTCTGACGTGAGAGTAAAATTTACCCTTTTACCCCAACTTTGACCCACTGCTCGACTGACCCGAACTTTGACTAATTACGCTAATTACGGGGCACGTTGCCAAATGTAAAGTACCCTACCGTCAGCATGGGTCATCCCTCTGGATACTGCGAAAGTTTGGCGGCGCTAAAACCACGCTAAATACGGTTGCATAGCGTCCACACAGACACACAGACAGACAGACACAGCTGGCATATATATTTAGATGTCAGTCCCATTCATAAAAAAGCATCTAAAGAGTTATGTACTAACTATCGACCTATATCATTACTTAGCTGCGTAGGTAAGATATTGGAGAGATGTATTCATAAATATGTTTTCCACTTTTTGTTACTTAATAAAGTCAGTCTGGGTTTACCCCTGGGGATTCCACTGTCAACCAGCTTGTGTGTATCTACAATGATTTATCTTACGACAATGGAATTGCAACACAGGCAATCTATTTTGATATTTCTAAGGCTTTTGACCGTGTGTGGCACAAGGGTTTAATTCATAAACTTAATGCTAATGGCATTGATGGGTGGTTTGTCGATTATCTTTCTAATCGTTTTCAGGCTGTTTAAAGGCAATAAATCTGATTATAAAAAGATATCTGCAGGTTTTCCTCAGGGATCTGTCTTAGGTCCTCTTTTATTTCTGATATATATTAATGATATTGTAGAAGGAATTCAATCAATTATTAAACTGTTTGCAGATGACACAAGCATGGCATTAACATCGAACAACCCAGTTCTTCGTGCAGAAGTTCTTAACTGTGACTTAGAAAAATTATATGCTTGGTCTAAACGTTGGAAAATGAAATTTAATGATGATAAAACAGAGCTATTAAACATTATACGTAGCACACACACTGTTTTATCCTTGACATTTGGCTTAACACACTTGCAAAGCACTGAATATCACAAGCACTTGGGCATCACACTTCAACATAACTGTAAATGGGACATTCATATTAAAAGCATAATTAGCACTGTTGCCATGTTGATATCATGTCTGAAAACGTATAAACATAAGTTGAGCAGAAAAGCATTAGAAATTATGCATAAATCATATTACCCCATTTTGATTATGCTGACATTATATGGGATAGTTGTACTGACACTCAAGCGGCTTCCCTTGAAAACTTACACCTTGAAGCCATTAGAACTATTATTGGAGCTGTTCGTGGCACTAGCCATCAGAAATTATACAATGAATCTGGTTTTTCTTCTCTTAGAGAAAGACGACGTAGACATAAACTTATATTCTATTTTAAACTGATTTATGGTCTGTGCCCTGATTATCTCTCAAATTTAATTCCTGATTTGGTTTCTGTAAGAAATCCGTACCATAGGCGAAGACCTTCAGAGAACAGAATTGTATCATAGGTCATTTATTCCATCCACTACAGAACTCTGGAACTCCAGAAAATTTTAAAAGTTGTGATTCCCTTAGTGCTTTTAAGCGCAGTCTATCAGCACAGGACACTGTTATATTTCTATTTTGGCAACCACAAAGAACAAATTTTGCACTGTCGTCTTCGCCTTGGCATTAGTGACTTGAATTATGATTTATTCACCCGTGCAGGAAGACACCATTCTCTTGTAGAATGCCTTTTTGCTCAGGTTGGCATCCACTGGACAGTCAAATTGCTCGGGGCGCGGGCACACTCTAAGCCCTGTCGGCTCTTTTCGAGTGGTGCTGCGCCCCTGGCGGGCCGGCCACCCTCTGTAGGGAGCCGCTCAAGCCCCTCTCACCCCCAGTACCCAGTCGGTCCTTGTTTCCGGGGGCAAGCAGGTCGCCGGGGGTTGCCCCCCGGGGCCGGGCGCCCCACCGCATTTACCAGGGACGTCCGGTTCCGACGGGCGCACCCCGGCGGGTTCCCTCCCGGTACGAGCGGCATCTCCCTGGACCGACCCCCTGGGCCTAGCCAGCCATAGTCCCTCCCCCTCCCCCCCGGGGCCCCGAGGGGAGGCCCGCCGTACCACAGAGGGTCACAAGTCCCCAACTCTTTTGGGGACCCCCACCCCCAACTTTCCTTCTATTTCCCCTCAACCGGGGGCCTGTCCCAGCCCCCTTACCCTCTCTATGGGCTTCAAATTCACCACCTATGCCACTCAAATAACCGTAAATTTCAAAATAAAATAACATTATTTTGCCTCCCGCCATGTGGAAACACACACACTCTTGCAGACTGGCAGCCCATCACCATTTTTATCAAAATTTTAAAACTAATCATACACCGTTTTATTCAATTATACATACTCTAGATTTTAATAAATAAAAGTAAGCTAATCTTAAAAAAAATCTTTTATTTATAATAAATGAATAATACTCGTAGCGCAGGTCAAAACAAAATAAACAAAAAACTTGCTTCATCACTGTAAATTAGTGTATGGTGGGTTGGGGGGTAAAAAACCCACAAACGGAGCCAGGCAGGTATGAACCTGGAACGTTAGTGCGGAGACTAAACCATTACGCTGTGAATGTCCTGAAAATTTTCATCATAGCTCGGGGAGCGGCCATTATCAAATAATGTATTTTATAAGTAACGATTATAACATAACTAACTATATTTTTTATCATGTATAATTAATTTTACTTTAGCCCTCTATTTTTTATATAAAATTTATAAAATAAGTTTTAGATAAAAAGTAAATCCCTGACTGGGCCTCCTGCTCTAGGATGTGCATCAAAAGAAGCATTAAGAGAAAATAGGCCGGGAGACTCCCCAATGGATATTCTTATCCATCTTAACGTTTTAATCGGTTGTCACCATTAAAAATGATATTCGCTGCGAAATAAATAATTAAATATAAATAGTATGTCGGGTGTACATATGTAGATAAATTAATCTCGCCTTGTAATTTTTAAAAAAAACCGCTCCACACTGTACAGTAGAATAGAGGGGCCCACTTTAGGGGCTCCACATTCTCCCGTGGTAGCACCAGTGATTTTACCCACGGCTTCACCAATAATGATACATTTTTCATCTAATAGTAAGAACATTCACAGCGTAATGGTTTAGTCTCCGCACTAACGTTCCAGGTTCATACCTGCCTGGCTCCGTTTGTGGGTTTTTTACCCCCCAACCCACCATACACTAAAAAATAATGCACTCAACGTCAGCCTCATTATGAAGCCAAATTATTTTTTGTACATAACCTTATTTGTTTTTCGCGTTTTAAACTGACCTTACATGACATTTTAAAAGTTTTTAATAATAAAGATTACATTTTAAACTTTGTGGTCCTGAAAATTTTCATCATAGCTCGGGGAGCGGCCATTCTCAAATAATGTATTTTATAAGTAACGATTATAACATAACTAACTATATTTTTTATCATGTGTCAACTGGTAGTCTGTAGAATGTGAGCTCGCAATAAACTACAAGTAAAAAATAAAGATTTTCCTGCCCCCCCTTCCCCCCCCCCCCCCCCCTCTTTATATCCCCAAGTAAAATCCCAATGCCCCACATGGCCGAAAGGCCAAAGAGGGCGTAAAGCATTATTTTTCGTAGTCAAATTGCAGGCCGATCATGCAAACTGATGAGACCTTCACTCAGGTCGAAACAGCTGTCTCCCCGTGTTGTGTTCCTGAACCATGTGTTGACAACTGCGTGACCAACGACTGTGACTCTGACTGTGATGTGTCTTCTAACCAGCCCTTTGCTTCACTACTGCTGCCTTCAACGCCCAGATCTCCATCTCCACCTCCCCCTACAGCACCCAGCCACCAGTGTGACGTGTTATCTGTGTCACTGAACTCTATTCCATCCTCTGATAGTTTTAGTGTATGTGTATTTAATGCCCAGTCTGTCTGCCCTGAGAACAAAGCGGATTATATTGCGGACTATGTTTTTGAGCATGACTTTGATTTAGTTTTTATAACCGAAACGCGGCTCAAAAGTAATGGACATGAACCTAAACTAAAGCAGCTAACTCCTCCTGGCTACAAAATTAAATCCTTCTTTAGGTGAGGGCCTCGCTGTACTGTATAGGGACGTGTTAGATAAATTCCTTTCCTTCAACACAACCCTCCCCTTCCCCCATATGTCGTTTGAGGCTGTAGAAGTTGTTCTTAGCATGTCTGGTCAATCTGTTGTCTTCTCCTGTATCTATCGCCCTCCCCCTAGCAGAACTAACAATCTCACTGATTCAATGTTTCATCCCGAATTTGAAGCCCTCTTTGACTCCTATTCTCTGAACCGCAGTCCTCTTATTGTGCTAGGTGATTTTAATTTTCACTTCGACAACCAACAGTCCTCTCACACAAAGCGTCTCTGCCTCTCACTTGCAAGGCAAGGCAAGGCAAGAAGGCAAGAAATTTATTTCATACCCCATTTGGGCACAGAAATATAAAAACATACACACACATAAATTAATTTCCAAGAATCAACCCAAGAGTGATGTCCAAAATCATTTTAAAGATAACCCATACCATAATATTACAAATAATGTAATGTATTACTAAATTAAAAACAAAATGGGAAAAAGACATGATTAATAGCATTTATCTGAAAGAACCGTTAACAACTGTAATGAAGTGCTTTAGTTTGAGTAATATTTTCTTATGTTTTGTAGAGAACAAAGCTTTGAATTTATAAGCATTAGGGCGAGTAAAAAAATACTTGGGGAGGTACCTTCTCCTGTCAGTGTCAAAGAAAGGACAAACAAACAAGTAGTGAAACTCATCTGCCACATCATGTACATTACATTTTTCACAAATTCGTTCATGTCTGGGTGTACCAGTATAACGCAATGTGTTCACAGGCAAGTTATTATTAGTAGTTCTGAATTTTAACACAGTAATCATATAGCTATATGGCAAGACTAAGTAATATGGGTCAACACAAAAAGACGTTTTAAACATTCTGTAGTTTAAATATAATTCGTCATTATCTACATGCATATACCAAGATTGTAAAAAGGTGTCTTTTAAGCATCTTTTCACCTTCTCCTTGAACCACAATGGATTTGCATCAAGAAAGTTTTGATTCAACCAAAAACTACTGAAGCCAGTTTCATTTAGTAGTGTATGGATATATTTGATGTATCTGTTTTCATAAACATTTGACTCGTACATTTTCAATAGGCATTTATAAACAAGAACTGATAATTTTTCTGTCTGGTGGTTTGTTACAAGGTTAAACCAAAATGATAACATTCTACATTTAACAGTTACACCAACAGGGAATTTACCCGTTTCTCCAAAAATCATGAGAGAAGGAGTCGACTGTCTTACTTTCAGAACCAACTTGTAAAATCTTAACTGCAGTCTCTGAATAATATCATTCATATCAAAGCCCCAAATTTCACAACCATATGTAAGGATAGGAAGTACAGTTTTATCAAATAGGTCAATTGTTAGATCTGCAGGAAGCATCAATAATTTAGCTTTCCTCAACAAAGCAAACATGGCTCGGGAAGCTCGGTCATAAAGATCACGTTGTGCGACATTCATTTTGTTATTATAATTTAACTTTAACCATAAAGTACATAAAGTTCTGAACAACCTCTAATTTTTCAGTCGCTATAAGAAAGTCGGGAAAACGTCTACCTTACCCTTAGAAAAAATAAGAACTTTACATTTCTTGGCATTTCATTTCAAATTCCATTTTTGACAATAGCGTTGAATATAGCGTTATCTAAGCCTCTTTGCAATCCTACTGGAGTTTCAGAAAATATGACAGTGTCGTCTGCATACAACAACAAAAATAGTATTAACAAAATGTTAATTTCATGTTCGTTCATACCTAATATATCTGCTTCTCTAGCAACTGTGGTAAGACCAGTCATATCTCTAGACATAAAAACTTTCATGTCATTCAGGAACATGGCAAACAATACAGGCGACAGGTTTTCTCCTTGCCTTAATCCAACTTCCGAGCAGAAAAAGTCCGAAAATTCACTATTAACCGCAACACATGATTTAGCTTGGGAATACATATTTTGTATTACTTTTAATAACCGACCGCTGATACCATTGTCTATAAGTTTTTGCCACAAAAATGCCCTATTAACTTTATCGAAAGCTTTTTCATAATCCAGAAATGCACAATACAAGCGCTTTTTCTTAAACAACAAAATATCAATCAGCCCGTACAAATTAAACAAGTGATCCAGTGTTGAAAAGTTGTTTCTAAACCCAGCTTGTTCCATGCCAATTAAGTGAAATGTTTCAATGTATACCTTTAGGCGTTCGTTCAGGATACTTGTAAACAGTTTCCCAAAACAGGACAGTATGGTTATACCACGATAGTTGTTGGGATCTGCAGGGGAACCTTTGTTTTTGAATATTGGCTGTATAACCCCAATTACCCAATCAGTTGGTACTTTACCGGTAATTAATATCAGATTAAATAGTTTCACAAAAACACCTAACATTTTATCTGCTGAATTTTTAAGGAATTCATTTACTATATTATCTAACCCGCATGCTTTATTGCTCTTTAACTTCTTTATGCAATTTAGAACCTCATTTTCAGTAATTAAATTATCTAACAGAGCATTAACATTATCAGAATCAACTCCATTGTCAGGGGCATCATCAGCCTCCTCTTCAACTGTATTCATATTTTTAAACAGTTCAAAAAAGGCCTGACAGCTAGGTTGGCTATGGTTAGATTTATTCTTTTTCCCATTTATTATGGCCCAATAATCCTTGGGGTCTTTAGACTTTGTTTCACGTAATCGTCTTGCCATTTCATGGTTATATTTTCTCGCCTGTTTTTTAACTGTCTTTTTATATGACTTGGCAGCACGTTCTTTTTCTGCCCTCAAAAACAAATCATTTTTCATTAGTAAACTTCTTCTCCTACATCGCGAAAAAATTCTACTCTTAATCCTGCATTCCACATTATACCATGATTTATCCTTTTTTTTATCTTTTTAGATGGGCCACGATATTTCTTTCTCTTTTTTACCATGTGTAGTGTACTTGCACTTTCAATTAGAATATTGTTAACTCTACCGACAATCTCATCTACACTGTTTAAAGTAATATTCTCTGAGTGTGAAAGCAGGCCATCGAGCTCGTGCTCTACCAATGTTATTTTTTCAACGTCTAAATCGTCAACAAAATTTAGTTTTAGATCATTATTCCATTTCACAAAATGCGAATTAGGATCATTGGTACTTGGCTCATGGACTGCTTTCTCTTTCTTATCTATGGATTCTGCCACAAAATTTATACTAATTGGACAATGGATATCTGAAAGCAATTCATTAAATTCATGCACGCAAAAGTCGTCAGCACGTTCAAATAAATCATAAGAAACTACACCGTAATCCACAACAGAAGCATTCTTACAAGTCAGCTTACCTTTACCACAATCTCTACCAATTCTGCCATTAACAATAATAAGCTGACATGCTCTACAGAAACCTAATAATTCATGCCCCATGCTATTTGTCTGCCTATCTTCAGATGTTCTTTCGGGATAGTTGTTATCGTTGTTAAAAACACCATCAACAAATGAGTTATTGACAAACAATTCATTCAGCTGACCAATTCTAGAATTAAAGTCTCCAAGAAGACAAACACTGCCAATTCCGATTTGCAAAATAGTATCCTGTAAATCATTATAAATATTACGGTTAAAATATGGCGAACCTTCTGGCTCAATGTAGACAGCACAAAACACGACTTTCCTTCCCAAAACAGAGTCATGAAAAGCAAAGAACAACGCACTACGACACATCTCAAAATCCACAAACTTATATCTACTTCTTGCTTCATTACTAACGTTATTCTTGAATCGTGTTTCCTCAAAAACAGTAATATGCTGAACAAAACAATCTCTTATTAGTACTAGGATGCCTCCAGATTTTCTTCTGTATTTATTTCTGTTTTTATAAAATGCCGTGTAACCATCTATTTGTACTGTGTCAACATCTGCAAGTTTGCTCTCAGAGATGCAGATAACGTCATAGTTATTCAAAAACTCTGAAAATTCAGGAAAAGCCTGTTTAGATAGAAAACCGCACACATTAAGTGCAACACACTTCAGGCATCTAGCTGACCTTTCACCCTCACTGGGGTCATCTTCTTCTCTTTCCTCGTTATGGAAAGTGGGATCGTTTTCTTCAGCATCACTGTTATTATTGTCAGGGTTATCATTATTTCCATCAGCGTTGCTAATATTGGGGGTGTTGTGGCTATCGGACTGGTTTTGTATTATTCTATGAGAATTGTCCTGCTGGTTGTTATTATCATTATCGTCATTGTCTTTGTTATTATCATCATCATCATCATCACCATCATCATCATCATCATCATTATCAACATTATGATACCCACTAACATTATCATCATCATCTATATGACACCCACCAACATTAGTATCATCGTCATTAACCCACACCGCTACATTATCATCATCATTATGACACCCACCAACATTATTATCATCGTCATTATCATTATGACGCCCACCAACATTATCATCATCATCATTATAACACCCACCCACGTTAACCTCATCATCATTATGACACTCACCAACATTATCATCATCACCATTATGACACCCACCCACATTAACAACATCCCCGTTATGACACTCACCCAAATTATCATCATCATTATGACATCCACCCACATTAGCATCGTCATCATTGTTACAATGAATGACTGTGTCCCCCCCACATTAACATCATTATCATTATGGTATCCACCCACATTAACATCATCATCATTATGACATCCACCAACATTATCAACATCATCATTATGACACTCACCCACATTATCAACATTATCATGGCCACGATATTTCTTTCTCTTTTTTACCATGTGTAGTGTACTTGCACTTTCAATTAGAATATTGTTAACTCTACCGACAATCTCATCTACACTGTTTAAAGTAATATTCTCTGAGTGTGAAAGCAGGCCATCGAGCTCGTGCTCTACCAATGTTATTTTGTCAACGTCTAAATCGTCAACAAAATTTAGTTTTAGATCATTATTCCATTTCACAAAATGCGAATTAGGATCATTGGTACTTGGCTCATGGACTGCTTTCTCTTTCTTATTTATGGATTCTGCCACAAAATTTATACTAATTGGACAATGGATATCTGAAAGCAATTCATTAAATTCATGCACGCAAAAGTCGTCAGCACGTTCAAATAAATCATAAGAAACTACACCGTAATCCACAACAGAAGCATTCTTACAAGTCAGCTTACCTTTACCACAATCTCTACCAATTCTGCCATTAACAATAATAAGCTGACATGCTCTACAGAAACCTAATAATTCATGCCCCATGCTATTTGTCTGCCTATCTTCAGATGTTCTTTCGGGATAGTTGTTATCGTTGTTAAAAACACCATCAACAAATGAGTTATTGACAAACAATTCATTCAGCTGACCAATTCTAGAATTAAAGTCTCCAAGAAGACAAACACTGCCAATTCCGATTTGCAAAATAGTATCCTGTAAATCATTATAAATATTACGGTTAAAATATGGCGAACCTTCTGGCTCAATGTAGACAGCACAAAACACGACTTTCCTTCCCAAAACAGAGTCATGAAAAGCAAAGAACAACGCACTACGACACATCTCAAAATCCACAAACTTATATCTACTTCTTGCTTCATTACTAACGTTATTCTTGAATCGTGTTTCCTCAAAAACAGTAATATGCTGAACAAAACAATCTCTTATTAGTACTAGGATGCCTCCAGATTTTCTTCTGTATTTATTTCTGTTTTTATAAAATGCCGTGTAACCATCTATTTGTACTGTGTCAACATCTGCAAGTTTGCTCTCAGAGATGCAGATAACGTCATAGTTATTCAAAAACTCTGAAAATTCAGGAAAAGCCTGTTTAGATAGAAAACCGCACACATTAAGTGCAACACACTTCAGGCATCTAGCTGACCTTTCACCCTCACTGGGGTCATCTTCTTCTCTTTCCTCGTTATGGAAAGTGGGATCGTTTTCTTCAGCATCACTGTTATTATTGTCAGGGTTATCATTATTTCCATCAGCGTTGCTAATATTGGGGGTGTTGTGGCTATCGGACTGGTTTTGTATTATTCTATGAGAATTGTCCTGCTGGTTGTTATTATCATTATCGTCATTGTCTTTGTTATTATCATCATCATCATCATCACCATCATCATCATAATCATCATTATCAACATTATGATACCCACTAACATTATCATCATCATCTATATGACACCCACCAACATTAGTATCATCGTCATTAACCCACACCGCTACATTATCATCATCATTATGACACCCACCAACATTATTATCATCGTCATTATCATTATGACGCCCACCAACATTATCATCATCATCATTATAACACCCACCCACGTTAACCTCATCATCATTATGACACTCACCAACATTATCATCATCACCATTATGACACCCACCCACATTAACAACATCCCCGTTATGACACTCACCCAAATTATCATCATCATTATGACATCCACCCACATTAGCATCGTCATCATTGTTACAATGAATGACTGTGTCCCCCCCACATTAACATCATTATCATTATGGTATCCACCCACATTAACATCATCATCATTATGACATCCACCAACATTATCAACATCATCATTATGACACTCACCCACATTATCAACATTATCATGGCCACGATATTTCTTTCTCTTTTTTACCATGTGTAGTGTACTTGCACTTTCAATTAGAATATTGTTAACTCTACCGACAATCTCATCTACACTGTTTAAAGTAATATTCTCTGAGTGTGAAAGCAGGCCATCGAGCTCGTGCTCTACCAATGTTATTTTGTCAACGTCTAAATCGTCAACAAAATTTAGTTTTAGATCATTATTCCATTTCACAAAATGCGAATTAGGATCATTGGTACTTGGCTCATGGACTGCTTTCTCTTTCTTATTTATGGATTCTGCCACAAAATTTATACTAATTGGACAATGGATATCTGAAAGCAATTCATTAAATTCATGCACGCAAAAGTCGTCAGCACGTTCAAATAAATCATAAGAAACTACACCGTAATCCACAACAGAAGCATTCTTACAAGTCAGCTTACCTTTACCACAATCTCTACCAATTCTGCCATTAACAATAATAAGCTGACATGCTCTACAGAAACCTAATAATTCATGCCCCATGCTATTTGTCTGCCTATCTTCAGATGTTCTTTCGGGATAGTTGTTATCGTTGTTAAAAACACCATCAACAAATGAGTTATTGACAAACAATTCATTCAGCTGACCAATTCTAGAATTAAAGTCTCCAAGAAGACAAACACTGCCAATTCCGATTTGCAAAATAGTATCCTGTAAATCATTATAAATATTACGGTTAAAATATGGCGAACCTTCTGGCTCAATGTAGACAGCACAAAACACGACTTTCCTTCCCAAAACAGAGTCATGAAAAGCAAAGAACAACGCACTACGACACATCTCAAAATCCACAAACTTATATCTACTTCTTGCTTCATTACTAACGTTATTCTTGAATCGTGTTTCCTCAAAAACAGTAATATGCTGAACAAAACAATCTCTTATTAGTACTAGGATGCCTCCAGATTTTCTTCTGTATTTATTTCTGTTTTTATAAAATGCCGTGTAACCATCTATTTGTACTGTGTCAACATCTGCAAGTTTGCTCTCAGAGATGCAGATAACGTCATAGTTATTCAAAAACTCTGAAAATTCAGGAAAAGCCTGTTTAGATAGAAAACCGCACACATTAAGTGCAACACACTTCAGGCATCTAGCTGACCTTTCACCCTCACTGGGGTCATCTTCTTCTCTTTCCTCGTTATGGAAAGTGGGATCGTTTTCTTCAGCATCACTGTTATTATTGTCAGGGTTATCATTATTTCCATCAGCGTTGCTAATATTGGGGGTGTTGTGGCTATCGGACTGGTTTTGTATTATTCTATGAGAATTGTCCTGCTGGTTGTTATTATCATTATCGTCATTGTCTTTGTTATTATCATCATCATCATCATCACAAATCATCATCATAATCATCATTATCAACATTATGATACCCACTAACATTATCATCATCATCTATATGACACCCACCAACATTAGTATCATCGTCATTAACCCACACCGCTACATTATCATCATCATTATGACACCCACCAACATTATTATCATCGTCATTATCATTATGACGCCCACCAACATTATCATCATCATCATTATAACACCCACCCACGTTAACCTCATCATCATTATGACACTCACCAACATTATCATCATCACCATTATGACACCCACCCACATTAACAACATCCCCGTTATGACACTCACCCAAATTATCATCATCATTATGACATCCACCCACATTAGCATCGTCATCATTGTTACAATGAATGACTGTGTCCCCCCCACATTAACATCATTATCATTATGGTATCCACCCACATTAACATCATCATCATTATGACATCCACCAACATTATCAACATCATCATTATGACACTCACCCACATTATCAACATTATCATGGCCACGATATTTCTTTCTCTTTTTTACCATGTGTAGTGTACTTGCACTTTCAATTAGAATATTGTTAACTCTACCGACAATCTCATCTACACTGTTTAAAGTAATATTCTCTGAGTGTGAAAGCAGGCCATCGAGCTCGTGCTCTACCAATGTTATTTTGTCAACGTCTAAATCGTCAACAAAATTTAGTTTTAGATCATTATTCCATTTCACAAAATGCGAATTAGGATCATTGGTACTTGGCTCATGGACTGCTTTCTCTTTCTTATTTATGGATTCTGCCACAAAATTTATACTAATTGGACAATGGATATCTGAAAGCAATTCATTAAATTCATGCACGCAAAAGTCGTCAGCACGTTCAAATAAATCATAAGAAACTACACCGTAATCCACAACAGAAGCATTCTTACAAGTCAGCTTACCTTTACCACAATCTCTACCAATTCTGCCATTAACAATAATAAGCTGACATGCTCTACAGAAACCTAATAATTCATGCCCCATGCTATTTTGTCTGCCTATCTTCAGATGTTCTTTCGGGATAGTTGTTATCGTTGTTAAAAACACCATCAACAAATGAGTTATTGACAAACAATTCATTCAGCTGACCAATTCTAGAATTAAAGTCTCCAAGAAGACAAACACTGCCAATTCCGATTTGCAAAATAGTATCCTGTAAATCATTATAAATATTACGGTTAAAATATGGCGAACCTTCTGGCTCAATGTAGACAGCACAAAACACGACTTTCCTTCCCAAAACAGAGTCATGAAAAGCAAAGAACAACGCACTACGACACATCTCAAAATCCACAAACTTATATCTACTTCTTGCTTCATTACTAACGTTATTCTTGAATCGTGTTTCCTCAAAAACAGTAATATGCTGAACAAAACAATCTCTTATTAGTACTAGGATGCCTCCAGATTTTCTTCTGTATTTATTTCTGTTTTTATAAAATGCCGTGTAACCATCTATTTGTACTGTGTCAACATCTGCAAGTTTGCTCTCAGAGATGCAGATAACGTCATAGTTATTCAAAAACTCTGAAAATTCAGGAAAAGCCTGTTTAGATAGAAAACCGCACACATTAAGTGCAACACACTTCAGGCATCTAGCTGACCTTTCACCCTCACTGGGGTCATCTTCTTCTCTTTCCTCGTTATGGAAAGTGGGATCGTTTTCTTCAGCATCACTGTTATTATTGTCAGGGTTATCATTATTTCCATCAGCGTTGCTAATATTGGGGGTGTTGTGGCTATCGGACTGGTTTTGTATTATTCTATGAGAATTGTCCTGCTGGTTGTTATTATCATTATCGTCATTGTCTTTGTTATTATCATCATCATCATCATCACCATCATCATCATCAATCATCATTATCAACATTATGATACCCACTAACATTATCATCATCATCTATATGACACCCACCAACATTAGTATCATCGTCATTAACCCACACCGCTACATTATCATCATCATTATGACACCCACCAACATTATTATCATCGTCATTATCATTATGACGCCCACCAACATTATCATCATCATCATTATAACACCCACCCACGTTAACCTCATCATCATTATGACACTCACCAACATTATCATCATCACCATTATGACACCCACCCACATTAACAACATCCCCGTTATGACACTCACCCAAATTATCATCATCATTATGACATCCACCCACATTAGCATCGTCATCATTGTTACAATGAATGACTGTGTCCCCCCCACATTAACATCATTATCATTATGGTATCCACCCACATTAACATCATCATCATTATGACATCCACCAACATTATCAACATCATCATTATGACACTCACCCACATTATCAACATTATCATGGCCACGATATTTCTTTCTCTTTTTTACCATGTGTAGTGTACTTGCACTTTCAATTAGAATATTGTTAACTCTACCGACAATCTCATCTACACTGTTTAAAGTAATATTCTCTGAGTGTGAAAGCAGGCCATCGAGCTCGTGCTCTACCAATGTTATTTTGTCAACGTCTAAATCGTCAACAAAATTTAGTTTTAGATCATTATTCCATTTCACAAAATGCGAATTAGGATCATTGGTACTTGGCTCATGGACTGCTTTCTCTTTCTTATTTATGGATTCTGCCACAAAATTTATACTAATTGGACAATGGATATCTGAAAGCAATTCATTAAATTCATGCACGCAAAAGTCGTCAGCACGTTCAAATAAATCATAAGAAACTACACCGTAATCCACAACAGAAGCATTCTTACAAGTCAGCTTACCTTTACCACAATCTCTACCAATTCTGCCATTAACAATAATAAGCTGACATGCTCTACAGAAACCTAATAATTCATGCCCCATGCTATTTGTCTGCCTATCTTCAGATGTTCTTTCGGGATAGTTGTTATCGTTGTTAAAAACACCATCAACAAATGAGTTATTGACAAACAATTCATTCAGCTGACCAATTCTAGAATTAAAGTCTCCAAGAAGACAAACACTGCCAATTCCGATTTGCAAAATAGTATCATGTAAATCATTATAAATATTACGGTTAAAATATGGCGAACCTTCTGGCTCAATGTAGACAGCACAAAACACGACTTTCCTTCCCAAAACAGAGTCATGAAAAGCAAAGAACAACGCACTACGACACATCTCAAAATCCACAAACTTATATCTACTTCTTGCTTCATTACTAACGTTATTCTTGAATCGTGTTTCCTCAAAAACAGTAATATGCTGAACAAAACAATCTCTTATTAGTACTAGGATGCCTCCAGATTTTCTTCTGTATTTATTTCTGTTTTTATAAAATGCCGTGTAACCATCTATTTGTACTGTGTCAACATCTGCAAGTTTGCTCTCAGAGATGCAGATAACGTCATAGTTATTCAAAAACTCTGAAAATTCAGGAAAAGCCTGTTTAGATAGAAAACCGCACACATTAAGTGCAACACACTTCAGGCATCTAGCTGACCTTTCACCCTCACTGGGGTCATCTTCTTCTCTTTCCTCGTTATGGAAAGTGGGATCGTTTTCTTCAGCATCACTGTTATTATTGTCAGGGTTATCATTATTTCCATCAGCGTTGCTAATATTGGGGGTGTTGTGGCTATCGGACTGGTTTTGTATTATTCTATGAGAAATTGTCCTGCTGGTTGTTATTATCATTATCGTCATTGTCTTTGTTATATCATCATCATCATCATCATCACCATCATCATCATAATCATCATTATCAACATTATGATACCCACTAACATTATCATCATCATCTATATGACACCCACCAACATTAGTATCATCGTCATTAACCCACACCGCTACATTATCATCATCATTATGACACCCACCAACATTATTATCATCGTCATTATCATTATGACACCCACCAACATTATCATCATCATCATTATAACACCCACCCACGTTAACCTCATCATCATTATGACACTCACCAACATTATCATCATCACCATTATGACACCCACCCACATTAACAACATCCCCGTTATGACACTCACCCAAATTATCATCATCATTATGACATCCACCCACATTAGCATCGTCATCATTGTTACAATGAATGACTGTGTCCCCCCCACATTAACATCATTATCATTATGACATCCACCCACATTAACATCATCATCATTATGACATCCACCAACATTATCAACATCATCATTATGACACTCACCCACATTATCAACATTATCATGGCCACGATATTTCTTTCTCTTTTTTTACCATGTGTAGTGTACTTGCACTTTCAATTAGAATATTGTTAACTCTACCGACAATCTCATCTACACTGTTTAAAGTAATATTCTCTGAGTGTGAAAGCAGGCCATCGAGCTCGTGCTCTACCAATGTTATTTTGTCAACGTCTAAATCGTCAACAAAATTTAGTTTTAGATCATTATTCCATTTCACAAAATGCGAATTAGGATCATTGGTACTTGGCTCATGGACTGCTTTCTCTTTCTTATTTATGGATTCTGCCACAAAATTTATACTAATTGGACAATGGATATCTGAAAGCAATTCATTAAATTCATGCACGCAAAAGTCGTCAGCACGTTCAAATAAATCATAAGAAACTACACCGTAATCCACAACAGAAGCATTCTTACAAGTCAGCTTACCTTTACCACAATCTCTACCAATTCTGCCATTAACAATAATAAGCTGACATGCTCTACAGAAACCTAATAATTCATGCCCCATGCTATTTGTCTGCCTATCTTCAGATGTTCTTTCGGGATAGTTGTTATCGTTGTTAAAAACACCATCAACAAATGAGTTATTGACAAACAATTCATTCAGCTGACCAATTCTAGAATTAAAGTCTCCAAGAAGACAAACACTGCCAATTCCGATTTGCAAAATAGTATCCTGTAAATCATTATAAATATTACGGTTAAAATATGGCGAACCTTCTGGCTCAATGTAGACAGCACAAAACACGACTTTCCTTCCCAAAACAGAGTCATGAAAAGCAAAGAACAACGCACTACGACACATCTCAAAATCCACAAACTTATATCTACTTCTTGCTTCATTACTAACGTTATTCTTGAATCGTGTTTCCTCAAAAACAGTAATATGCTGAACAAAACAATCTCTTATTAGTACTAGGATGCCTCCAGATTTTCTTCTGTATTTATTTCTGTTTTTATAAAATGCCGTGTAACCATCTATTTGTACTGTGTCAACATCTGCAAGTTTGCTCTCAGAGATGCAGATAACGTCATAGTTATTCAAAAACTCTGAAAATTCAGGAAAAGCCTGTTTAGATAGAAAACCGCACACATTAAGTGCAACACACTTCAGGCATCTAGCTGACCTTTCACCCTCACTGGGGTCATCTTCTTCTCTTTCCTCGTTATGGAAAGTGGGATCGTTTTCTTCAGCATCACTGTTATTATTGTCAGGGTTATCATTATTTCCATCAGCGTTGCTAATATTGGGGGTGTTGTGGCTATCGGACTGGTTTTGTATTATTCTATGAGAATTGTCCTGCTGGTTGTTATTATCATTATCGTCATTGTCTTTGTTATTATCATCATCATCATCATCACCATCATCATCATAATCATCATTATCAACATTATGATACCCACTAACATTATCATCATCATCTATATGACACCCACCAACATTAGTATCATCGTCATTAACCCACACCGCTACATTATCATCATCATTATGACACCCACCAACATTATTATCATCGTCATTATCATTATGACGCCCACCAACATTATCATCATCATCATTATAACACCCACCCACGTTAACCTCATCATCATTATGACACTCACCAACATTATCATCATCACCATTATGACACCCACCCACATTAACAACATCCCCGTTATGACACTCACCCAAATTATCATCATCATTATGACATCCACCCACATTAGCATCGTCATCATTGTTACAATGAATGACTGTGTCCCCCCCACATTAACATCATCATCATTATGACATCCACCCACATTAACATCATCATCATTATGACATCCACCAACATTATCAACATCATCATTATGACACTCACCCACATTATCAACATTATCATGGCCACGATATTTCTTTCTCTTTTTTTACCATGTGTAGTGTACTTGCACTTTCAATTAGAATATTGTTAACTCTACCGACAATCTCATCTACACTGTTTAAAGTAATATTCTCTGAGTGTGAAAGCAGGCCATCGAGCTCGTGCTCTACCAATGTTATTTTGTCAACGTCTAAATCGTCAACAAAATTTAGTTTTAGATCATTATTCCATTTCACAAAATGCGAATTAGGATCATTGGTACTTGGCTCATGGACTGCTTTCTCTTTCTTATTTATGGATTCTGCCACAAAATTTATACTAATTGGACAATGGATATCTGAAAGCAATTCATTAAATTCATGCACGCAAAAGTCGTCAGCACGTTCAAATAAATCATAAGAAACTACACCGTAATCCACAACAGAAGCATTCTTACAAGTCAGCTTACCTTTACCACAATCTCTACCAATTCTGCCATTAACAATAATAAGCTGACATGCTCTACAGAAACCTAATAATTCATGCCCCATGCTATTTGTCTGCCTATCTTCAGATGTTCTTTCGGGATAGTTGTTATCGTTGTTAAAAACACCATCAACAAATGAGTTATTGACAAACAATTCATTCAGCTGACCAATTCTAGAATTAAAGTCTCCAAGAAGACAAACACTGCCAATTCCGATTTGCAAAATAGTATCCTGTAAATCATTATAAATATTACGGTTAAAATATGGCGAAACCTTCTGGCTCAATGTAGACAGCACAAAACACGACTTTCCTTCCCAAAACAGAGTCATGAAAAGCAAAGAACAACGCACTACGACACATCTCAAAATCCACAAACTTATATCTACTTCTTGCTTCATTACTAACGTTATTCTTGAATCGTGTTTCCTCAAAAACAGTAATATGCTGAACAAAACAATCTCTTATTAGTACTAGGATGCCTCCAGATTTTCTTCTGTATTTATTTCTGTTTTTATAAAATGCAGTGTAACCATCTATTTTTACTGTGTCAACATCTGCAAGTTTACTTTCAGAGATGCAGATAACGTCATAACTATTCAAAAACTCTGAAAATTCAGGAAAAGCCTGTTTAGATAGAAAACCGCACACATTAAGTGCAACACACTTCAGGCATCTAGCTGACCTTTCACCCTCACTGGGGTCATCTTCTTCTCTTTCCTCGTTATGGAAAGTGGGATCGTTTCTTTAGCATCACTGTTATTATTGTCAGGGTTATCATTATTTCCATCAGCGTTTGCTAATATTGGGGGTGTTGTGGCTTGATCGGACTGGTTTTTGTATTATTCTATGAGGGAAGTGGTCCCTGCTGGTTGTTTTATTATCATTATCGGTCATGTGTCTTTGTTATTATCATCATCATCATCATCACCATCATCATCATAATCACAATCATCATAATTACTGAGACCCACTAACATTATCATCATCATCTATATGACACCCACCAACATTAGTATCATCGTCATTAACCCACACCGCTACATTATCATCATCATTATGACACCCACCAACATTATTATCATCGTCATTATCATTATGACACCCACCAATATTATCAACATCATCATCATAACACCCACTCACAATCAACATCACCATCATCATGACATCATCACCATCATTATCATCATCACCATTATGACACCCACCCACATTATCAACATTATCCGTTATGACACTCACCCAAATTATCATTATCATCATTATGACATTCCACCCAAATTAGCATCATCATCATTGTTGTTACAATGAATGACTGTGTCCCCCCCACATTAACATCATTATCATTATGGTATCCACCCACATTAACATCATCATCATTATGACAACCACCAACATTATCAACATCATCATCATGAGGACCTCACCCACAGTAATCAACATTATCATGGCCACGATATTTCGTTTCTCTTTTTTTACCATGTGTAGTGTACTTGCACTTTCAATTAGAATAATGTTAACTCTACCGACAATCTCATCTACACTGTTTAAAGTAATATTCTCTGAGTGTGAAAGCAGGTCATCGAGCTCGGGCTCTACCAATGTTATTTTTTTCAACGTCTAAATCGTCAAAATAATTTAGTTTTAGATCATTATTCCATTTCACAAAAAACGAATTAGGATCATTGGTACTTGGCTCATGGACTGCTTTCTCTTTCTTATTTATGGATTCTGCCACAAAATTTATACTAATTGGACAATGGATATCTGAAAGCAATTCATTAAATTCATGCACGCAAAAGTCGTCAGCACGTTCAAATAAATCATAAGAAACTACACCGTAATCCACAACAGAAGCATTCTTACAAGTCAGCTTACCTTTACCACAATCTCTACCAATTCAGCCGTTAACAATAATAAGCTGACATGCTCTATAGAAACCTAATAATTCATGCCCCATGCTATTTTGTCTGCCTATCTTCAGATGTTCTTACGGGATAGTTGTTATCATTGTTGAAAACACCATCAACAAATGAGTTATTGACAAACAATTCATTCAGCTGACCAGTTCTAGAATTAAAGTCTCCAAGAAGACAAACACTGCCAATTCCGAATTGCAAAATAGTATCCTGTAAATCATTATAAATAATACGGTTAAAATATGGCGAACCTTCTGGCTCAATGTAGACAGCACAAAACACGACTTTCCTTCCCAAAACAGAGTCATGAAAAGCAAAAGAACAACGCACTACGACACATATCAAAATCCACAAACTTATATCTACTTCTTGCTTCATTACTAACGTTATTCTTGAATCGTGTTTCCTCAAAAACAGTAATATGCTGAACAAAACAATCTCTTATTAGTACTAGGATGCCTCCAGATTTTCTTTTGTATTTATTTCTGTTTTTATAAAATGCCGTGTTAACCATCTATTTGTACTGTGTCAACATCTGCAAGTTTGCTCTCAGAGATGCAGATAACGTCATAGTTATTCAAAAACTCAGAAAATTCAGGAAAAGCCTGTTTAGATGGATAACCGCACACATTAAGTGCAACACACCTCAGGCATCTAGCTGACCTTTCACCCTCACTGGGGTCATCTTCTTCTCTTTCCTCGTTATGGAAAGTGGGATCGTTTTCATCAGCATCACTGTTATTATTGTCAGGGTTATCATTATTTCCATCAGCGTTGCTAATATTGGGGGTGTTGTGGCTATCGGACTGGTTTTGTATTATTCTATGAGAATTGTCCTGCTGGTTGTTATTATCATTATCGTCATTGTCTTTGTTATCATCATCATCATCATCATCACATCCATCATTGTCATCATCTCATCATCATCATTATCATCATCACCACTAACATTATCATCATCATCTATATGACACCCACCAACATTAGTATCATCGTCATTAACCCACACCGCTACATTATCATCATCATCTTTATGACACCCATCAACATTATTATCATCATCATTAACATTATGACGCCCACTAACATTATCATCATCATCATTATAACACCCACCCAACATTAACCTCATCATCATTATGACACTCACCAACATTATCATCATCACCATTATGACACCCACCCACATTAACAACATCCCCATTATGACACCCACCCAAATTATCATTATCATCATTATAACATCCACCCACATTAGCATCGTCATCATTGTTACAATGAATGACTGTGTCCCCCCCACATTAACATCATCATCATTATGGTACCCACCCATATTAACATCATCATCATTATGACGTCCACTCACATTATCAACATCATCATAATGACACTCACCCACATTATCAACATTATCATGGCCACGATATTTCTTTCTCTTTTTTACAATGTGTAGTGTACTTGCACTTTCAATTAAAATATTGTTAACTCTACCGACAATCTCATCTACACAGTTTAAAGAAATATTATCTGAGTTTGAAAGCAGGCAATCGAGCTCGTGCTCTACCAATGTTATTTTGTCAACGTCTAAATCGTCAACAAAATTTAGCTTTAGATCATTATTCCATTTCACAAAAAACGAATTAGGATCATTGGTACTTGGCTCATGCACTGCTTTCTCTTTCTTATTTATGGATTCTGCCACAAAATTTATACTAATTGGACAATGGATATCTAAAAACAATTCATTAAATTCATGCACGCAAAAGTCATCAACACGTTCAAATAAATCATAAGAAACTACACCATAATCCACAACAGAAGCATTCTTACAAGTCAGCTTACCTTTACCACAATCTCTACCAATTCAGCCATTAACAATAATAAGCTGACATGCTCTACAGAAACCTAATAATTCATGCCCCATGCTATTTGTCTGCCTATCTTCAGATGTTCTTCCGGGATAGTTGTTATCGTTGTTAAAAACACCATCAACAAATGAGTTATTGACAAACAATTCATTCAGCTGACCAATTCTAGAATTAAAGTCTCCAAGAAGACAAACACTGCCAATTCCGAATTGCAAAATAGTATCCTGTAAATCATTATAAATATTATGGTTAAAATATGGCGAACCCTCTGGCTCAGTGTAGACAGCAAAAAACACGACTTTCTTTCCCAAAACAGAGTCATGAAAAGCAAAAGAACAACCCACTACGACACATCTCAAAATCCACAAAATTATAACTACTTCTAGCTTCATTACTAACGTTATTCTTGAATCATGTTTCCTCAAAAACAGTTATATGCTGAACAAAACAATCTCTTATTTGTACTAGGATGCCTCCAGATTTTCTTTTGTATTTATTTCTGTTTTTATAAAATGCCGTGTTAACCATCTATTTGTACTGTGTCAACATCTGCAAGTTTGCTTTCAGAGATGCAGATAACGTCATAGTTATTCAAAAACTCTGAAAATTCAGGAAAAGCCTGTTTAGATAGAAAACCGCACACATTAAAGTGCAACACACTTCAGGCATCTAGCTGACATTTCACCCTCACTGGGGTCATCTTCTTCTCTTTCCTCGTTATGGAAAGTGGGATCGTTTTCTTCAGCATCACTGTTATTATTGTCAAGGTTATCATTATTTCCATCAGCGTTGCTAATATTGGGGGTGTTGTCGCTATCGGACTGGTTTTGTATTATTCTATGAAAATTGTCCTGCTGGTTGTTATTATCATTATCTTTGTTATTATCATCATCATCACCATCACCACAATCATCATCACCGCCATCATCATATTCACCTTTATCAAACATTATGATACCCACGAACATTATCATCCATCATTTATTGATGGACACCCACCAACATTAGTATCATCATCATTAACCCACACAGCTACATTATCATCATCATTATGACACCCACCAACATTAATCATCATCGTCCATTATCATTATGACACTCACCAACATTATCAACATCATCATTATGACTCTCACCAACATTATTAACATCGTCATTAACCCACACCGCTACATTATCGTCATCACCATTATGACACCCACCCAAATTATCATCATCAATCATTATGACACCCACCCAAATTATCATCATCATTATGACATCCACCCACATTAGCATCGTCATCATTGTTACAATGAATGACTGTGTCCCCCCCACATTAACATCATCATCATTATGGTACCCACCCACATTAACATCATCATCATTATGACTTCCACCAACATTATCAACATCATCATTATGACACTCACCAACATTATCAACATCATCATGGCCTACGATATTTTCTTTCTCGTTTTTACCCATGTGTAACGTGTACTTGCCACTGTCAAATTAGAATATTGTTAACTCTACCGACAATCTCATCTACACTGTTTAAAGTAATATTCTCTTAGTTTGAAAGCAGGCCATCGAGCTCGTGCTTTACCACTGTTATTTTGTCAACGTCTAAATCGTCAAAAAAATTTAGTTTTAGATCATTATTCCATTTCACAAAATGCGAATTAGGATAATTGGTACTTGGCTCATGGACTGCTTTCTCTCTCTCTTATCTATGGATTCTGCCACAAAATCTATACTAATTGGACAATGGATAGCTGAAAACAATTAATTAAATTCATGCACGCAAAAGTCATCAACACGTTCAAATAAATCATAAGAAACTACACCATAATCCACAACAGAAGCATTCTTACAAGTCAGCTTACCATTACCACAATCTCTACCAATTCTGCCATTAACAATAATAATAAGCTGACATGCTCTACAGAAACCTAATAATTCATGCCCCATGCTATTTTGTCTGCCTATCTTCAGATGTTCTTTCGGGATAGTTGTTATCGTTGTTAAAAACACCATCAACAAATGAGTTATTGACAAACAATTCATTCAGCTGACCAATTCTAGAATTAAAGTCTCCAAGAAGACAAACACTGCCAATTCCGATTTGCAAAATAGTATCCTGTAAATCATTATAAATATTACGGTTAAAATATGGCGAACCTTCTGGCTCAATGTAGACAGCACAAAACACGACTTTCCTTCCCAAAACAGAGTCATGAAAAGCAAAGAACAACGCACTACGACACATATCAAAATCCACAAACTTATAACTACTTCTAGCTTAATTACTAACGTTATTCTTGAATCGTGTTTCCTCAAAAACAGTAATATGCTGAACAAAACAATCTCTTATTAGTACTAGGATGCCTCCAGATTTTCTACTGTATTTATTTCTGTTTTTATAAAATGCCGTGTAACCATCTATTTGTACTGTGTCAACATCTGCAAGTTTGCTCTCAGAGATGCAGATAACGTCATAGTTATTAAAAAAAACTCTGAAAATTCAGGAAAAAGCCGTTTTAGATAGAAAACCGCACACCATAAGGCAACACACGTAGGCATCTAGCTGACCTTTCACCTCATGGGGTCATATCTCTCTTTCCTCGTTAGGAAAGTGGGATTCGTTTTCTTCAGCATCACTGTTATTATTGGTCAGGGTTATCATTATTCCATCAGCGTGCTAATATTGGGGGTGTGGTGCTATCGGACTG
>CM065700.1:24202422-24235078 GCA_017654935.2 Phymorhynchus buccinoides | reverse complement strand
TTCAACACACGCACATCTCAACAGCATTTATTCAGGATTAATGGTGAACAGTTCATTTCCTGATAACAATAAAGGCAAATAGCATGCAGGAGCAACAAAGCGGCCCGGCATATTCTTACTGTCTTTATGCAAGTCATTGTTCATATGTTTACTGTCTTTGGTTTGCTGGTTTCGTTACAAACAAGCACAAGATGGAATAGATGGGCGTCTATATTGCTGTTTCCGAAGTCGGGCCGTAGTGGTTGACTGCGTGTTTTATCTGAGTGATGGGTTTTGCCAATATACAACAGGGAAACTTTCCCACTGTCTTAAGGTGAGAAAATCCCACATGACTTGGGTAAGATCCTAATGCCGTGTTTAACTGACGAGATCTTCATGGATCGAAAACAGCCTAAAAAGGAGCAAAAACTAAGCTAGCACTCTATATTTTTTAGAACATAGATCTTGATTGCAATGTTCGATTATAAAGACATTTGGATAAAAATTGTTTTTTGTAATCAAATTTGCTGATATTTTATTTCAAATCTGCTTCTTCTCTCTCTCTTTCTTTTTTGTGTCTGTTGGTCTTTCTCTGTCTCTGCTTTCCTGCCGTTCTGTCTATCAGTCTGTCTGTTTATCTGTCTTTGACATTCCCTGTTCCTGTCTGTCAGTCTCTGTGCATGTGTGTCTGTTTGTCTCTTTCACTCTCTGCCTGTCTATCTGTCTATCCATATATATGTTTATTTTTATTTTTAAAGCAGCCTGTATGTATCCGAACATTGTCTATTTGACACTTCTATGCATGTACAGGAGTGTACATGTATGTGTGCGTGCATACATTTTGCATGTGGCCTGCAGGCGTGTGCATGTAAGGTGTGTGTGTGTGTGTGTGTGTGTGTGTGTGTGTGTGTGTGTGTGTGTGTGTGTGTGTGTGTGTGTGTGTGTGTGTGTGTGTGTGTGTGTGCGTGCGTGTGCGTGTGCGTGTGTGTGTGTGTGTGTGTGTGTGTGTGTGTGTGTGTGTGTGTGTGTGTGTGTGTGTGTGCGTGTGCGTGCGTGTGCGTGCGTGTGCGTGTGTGTGTGTGTGTGTGTGTGTGTGTGTGTGTGTGTGTGTGTGTGTGTGTGTGTGTGTGTGTGTGAGTGTGTGTGTGCAAACAATGAACACATTGTTTAAAGATCAAAGATTTAGGCTTAGGCCCATATCACTAGAGGTGAGATGCAAAGCACATTCAAATAAAACACATATGGGACATAAATAAGACATAACTAAATAAATAAGGCATCAACAATAATCGTCTTTTTGCCTAATACAAATATAAAATGTAGTTCATTTTCCACAACAGAGCAAAATGGACAGTTTAGATTGATAGCAGAAAGATTCTGAGCATGTCGCAGACGATGTGGCTGTTAACCGCCGTTTTGTCCAAATTCCGTCTGTAGACAAAACGGCGGGTTGAACAAAACGGCGCCCGATTTTGAACCGCCGTTTTGTCCAAGTGAAAGTTGGAGTTATAAAAACTCATTCTTGACAAGTTCTTTTTTTTCTAAATGTTTGTTTGATAAAATGAATAACAAGCTGACCACTGACACTGGTCACTTTGGCCTAATTTTACCGTTTGAATGCTAATTAGTGTATTAGGAGATCATATGAACAATTGTTGATGTGGTTGACCAGTGGTCAGTGTCACTGACCAGTGGTCACTTTGGCCTATTTTCACTGTTTGACTACACATAGGAGTTCAAATGAACAAATTTTGATGTCGTTAACCAGTGGTCAGTGTCACTGAAGGGGCAAGCAATTATAGAAAGTCGAAGATGCTTCAGCGTTCTTTGAGGGCACTATTTTTGACATACTTGAGCTGGTCTGGTGCCATAACCATTTGGGTTGAAAGGATATCCACGTTTTAGTGAGGGACTCTTCTAAAAGTTTGACTAGCCAGAAGGAGGATGCACACTGCCAGTGATCCACATTGCAAAAGTGCCCCTCGTACAAGAGCAAAAGAGTTTAAGTCTCCTGGAACACAACATGTAACCAAAGGGCCAGCCACACTGCATACGATTCGATATCAATGCGATCGGATTGTGACATTTGTGAGGTAGGATTCTCGTGAAATTCTGCTGTATAAATAAATCTGATGAAATCCTACTAGATATGTTCACTATATTTGTAGTCCTCCGTACACGAATCTGATGAAATATTTGGGGTTTTTTTAATCAAACATTTCATTTGATTCATATACTGGGATGTACACGAGTATAGTGAGTGGAAATACCATCATTATTTTTTAGACAGGAGCATTTTCGCATACATCGTCACAATCGTATCGCATTTCGATTGAATCGAATGCGGTGTGGCTGGCCCTTGAGCCAAATATAAGACCTCCAGACAATAATGACTTTAATAAAAACAAATCCTGATCGCTTCTTGGCCTTTTGGCTAAGAGTGATTCAGGAACATAAATTTTTGTTTATACCATGGTTGGTTTGTTCAGCCCGTCGTACATGGCGAAAGCCGATACGCGACGTTAAGCTGAACTTCCATGACTTTAATCATCTGTATGTTTTAGAACCGCACATAAAGTGACACATTAATATACCTTAAGGATTGTGGACACCTTATCATAGGAGATTACAAACACAAATACAGTATTGATGTTACTTTACACATGTCAATCACTATTATAAAGTATGAAGAACATTTTCTTGTATTCGAAATGCCTGCATGTAAAGCAAAGCATTAGTGCCATATACGAATTTACACTATCGAATGTGCCATCGACCAAAAATCAAGCAATCTTCTTGCGCAATTGATCGATCAATTTATTGATAGCCTCAAGATCGATCAATATTTGCGCAGACGATCGATGATCAGTTGCGAGTACCACTATGCTTGTTTAAAAACACACATAAGCAACCAGACAATCCCTGTGTGGATTAACGTCGCTAATGTTTTCATAGAAAATGACGTTGATTTTCATCTATGATCAAATTAATTTGGCGCATGTGTGTGTTCGTTCTTTAGTTTTACGTCTGTTTGTGATAACAGACAATAATAGACAACAACAACATTAATAGACAACAAAACAAAAACAAAAAAAACAAAAATGTGTGTGTGTGAAATTTTAAGCCTACAGCAGATAGCTATTGAAGTATTTATGTGATTTCCCTACACATCTATTCATACAAATCTAACTGAGTGCATGTAAAAATTACATTATTAGCAGATATATAAGATGGGAGGGAGGGGGGTGGGACATACAGTAACATTTCAAACTGACATGAAGAGTTAAACAAGATTGTTTGATTATTTGAATTGGAGTACAGAATTGCTTCAAATTTTGTGTGATAGTGCATCATGCTGCAGATATGGTCCCATAGAAAATTTGAATCTCCAGTTCAAATCTCCGCCAAGGCAGACTCACTTTTCTGTAAAATATGTGTGCCCTGTAATTCATGCCCCTTTTAGACAGAATCATTTCAAATTTTGTGTTGGGGGTTGTCATGGTATCTATATGGTCCCATAGAAATTGGGAACTCCCAGTGCAAACCTCCACCAAGGAAGACTCACAAAACCGAAATATCCTTCTCTGTGCTATATATTTAATGTCCGAGCTGTATCATGATCCAGTTCGAATTTTGTGTGGTGGTGTGCAGGAATGGCTCCATTGAAACAATATAAACGTGCTGACCTTGATCTTGAAGTTTGACTTTGAAAACCGAACTTTTTCGTTCGCACCATTCGACTTACACTTTTAAAAATTGGGATGTGCGAGCATTTGCTAATGGTGATTTAGAATATTGGGAACCAATCACGGTCAAGGACACCTTGGCGGTATCAAGTTGGTGTTTTGGCTACATCATTCACATTTTTTCAGTTACTGGCTTCAAAGTTGGCAGGTAGGCAGACTACCTTAACGTCATGTGTGGTGCAAAGTATTGATTATCCTAATGACCTTGACCTTGACTTTTGAACTTCTCTTTTTTTACCTGTGGCGTAGATCGGACACCACAAAACCATATATATTCCTGATCAGCATGACCCAAGGAATGCAGTTGGAGACATTTAAAAGCCACTTGACCGTGACCTTTATATTTGACCTTAAAGTCGTTATAATTATGAATTATGACTGTAACCCCCAAACAAATAGCCATAGCTTGAAAACAGTTGGCCGGCTGTAGACCACTTTAAACCATATATATTCACGATCATCATCACTGGGAGACATTTTGAAGTGCTATTATGAAGACCCGGGCCATTTGTATAAAATAAACAATTGTAGCATGTAAACGATTAGCCATGTATGTGTCACAGTAGAAACTGGAATCCAGTAGGATTCGGAATCATACTAGTACAAATTAGAATAATCGGAATTCTATAATTTCTACTGGATTGTCTTCTGGATTGTGTGTGTGTGTGTGTGTGTGTGTGTGTGTGTGTGTGTGTGTGTGTGTGTGTGTGTGTGTGTGTGTGTGTGTGTGTGTGTGTGTGTGTGTGTGTGTGTGTGTGTGTGTGTGTGTGTGTGTGTTGTGTGTGTGTGTGTGTGTGTGTGTGTGTGTGTGTGTGTGTGTGTGTGTGTGTGTGTGTGTGTGTGTGTGTGTGTGTGTGTGTGTGTGTGTGGTGTGTGTGTGTGTGTGTGTGTGTGTGTGTGTGTGTGTGTGTGTGTGTGTGTGTGTGTGTGTGTGTGTGTGTGTGTGTGTGTGTGTGTGTGTGTGTGTGTGTGTGTGTGTGTGTGTGTGTGTGTGTGTGTGTGTGTGTGTGTGTGTGTGTGTGTGTGTGTGTGTGTGTGTGTGTGTGTGTGTGTGTGTGTGTGTGTGTGTGTGTGTGTGTGTGTGTGTGTGTGTGTGTGTGTGTGTGTGTGTGTGCATGCATATGTACTAATGTATCTATATGACAAACTTTTAGGAAGCACAGAGAACAGATAACTTTTTAAAGCGACTTTGGCCTTGTTTACTAAAGTAAATGGCTATAGTGGGGGTGAGGCTGATGCACACCCGCCCCCAAAGCAGGTGGGGTGGTGAGCGTGAGTGATTGAGTATTCAAGAAATAACAGTAGTCAATTTAGGTATGGGTGATAATGATTTGAAATCAAGCCATTGATGTATTTGTGTGGATTTGTTTTTTATTCAAGTGAATTGTATTCAACTTAAATTTTATTTGCTCCGTTTGGTGGTGTGTTTCTTTTGTGGCTGTCAAAAGCTGTGACCAAGCCTGCGATTAAGACAGGCGAACAGTCAGGAGAAATAAAAAGAAAGATGTTGACTTCCAATTTTTGTTTTTTAACCTTAATTTACCGTAAGGCAGTCCTCTCCTAAGAGAAAGACAGAGAGAGAGAGAGAGAGAGAGAGAGAGAGAGAGAGAGAGAGAGAGAGAGAGAGAGAGAGAGAGAGAGAGAGAGAGAGAGAGAGAGAGAGAGAGAGAGAGAGAGAGAGAGAGAGAGAGAGAGAGAGAGAGAGAGAGAGAGAGAGAGAGAGAGAGAGAGAGAGAGAGAGAGAGAGAGAGAGAGAGAGAGAGAGAGAGAGAGAGAGAGAGAGAGAGAGAGAGAGGGGGGGGGGAGAAGCACCAAGTCTATAACCTTCCAAATGATTGACGTAGTAGTTATACTTCCATGGCTTGTCCTTAGATTCCAATCTCACGGGTCGTCTGTTTCTTTGATGTTGTCGCCTTCATGCATCCCCCCCCCCCCCCCCCCCAATTCATCTAGATGCAGACTGGACGGAGTATTGCTGCACTGAGACATGATAAGGTAACTTCAAAGTGGTGTGTGTGTGTGTCACGTGTGTGTGTGTGTGTGTGTGTATGTGTGTGTGTGCGTGTGTGCGTGTGCGTGCGTGCGTGCATGCGTACGTGCGTGCGTGCGTACGTGCGTGCGTGCGTGCGTGCATGTGTGTGTGTGTGTGTGTGTGTGTGTGTGTGTGTGTGTGTGTGTGTGTGTGTGTGTGTGTGTGTGTGTGTGTGTGTGTGTGTGTGTGTTCACAGAGCTGAATCTGACGGGAGAGGACATGTATTTCTGGACCTTTCCACTTGCAAATAATAAGGTTCAATTTAGTAATATATGTAACATTCTCTTTAGCATGTTTGAGACTTAAAAAAATAGATCATTAACTTATAATTAGAATTTTCACCTTTATACGCTGATATTGCTTAAAGTGGGCTTAAATGGATTCTAAAACGCTTTGAAGAAACGTCTCAGCATTGTTTTACAACATAGATAGGCTCAGACGGCAAGGTTTCCTCTCCAAAGTCATTATTGTCCCATGTTTTTTTCAAAAAGCCGTGTGGGACGTTTCTTTTCTGAGACAGTTGCTGCTCTGCAAGGGCAGTGTCATGTTCGAGCACTGTAGAACGACTCATGAGTGCCCTAGACCATTAAGAATGTTGATGACTGCTGAAGTTACGTGTCGTATGGTCAAGCCTAATGCATAATGTTTTGGTAAGAAAAGCCTTCCTCTGTGAAACAAATTCAAAATGTCCTGACATATCCTCAAAAGTTTCCATCTCTCATTATCCTCTACAGTAACAAATTCAGCATGTACATACTCGGACCAACAATCAGCTGAATTTGTACAATCTCTCGGGCCTTGTCAAGGGTCATGTCCCTTGCTTCAGGTGGCCAGACATGTTGTGTTGAAGGCTGACGGCAAGCCGCCCCACATGATGCATGAGCTGTCCTGGTGAAATCCGAAAAATTATATTTTATGCCTACAATCACTCAACTGCCATTACGAATATTTACCTAGAATAGACGGCTTCTGTTACCATCCAGTCGTTAGTAACTCAACAGGATTGATTAGAACAGCAACGCACGTCAGAACCAACTTAGTTTGTAATAGAATAGTTTCCCCAGTTAATAATATAGATTCAATTCTGTACTCCAACGCAATCCAAATCAATTTAAATGATAAACCGTTGAATATCTTAAATATGTATTATTATTATTATGTATTATTGTTACGGTACAATTTGTCGTAACGGTACAATTTGTCGTAATATTACAACAAATTGTACCGTTACGACAAATTGTACCGTGAGGTCAAGGTCAAGTTCAAGAAGATATCTGGACCCTGAAAATTGCAGGGTCGTTTTTTTCTCTTTTGTCTGTCCTAAGGATATCTTAAGAAAGAGGTGATAGAATTGCTTCAAATTTTGCTTGGTGGTGTGCCACCTTAATAGAAATATATCCGAACATGAACTATTAAGCTCAAGGTATTGACCTTGATGTATGACCTTGAAATCCAAAATTCTATTTTCAGGCATATCTGGTCAACATAGGAGGTCAAGGTCAGTTATTTCAGTGGAACCTGAAAATCGGATGGTCTGGAATCTGGAGTTTTGCTTTTTCTGACTATATCTCGGGAACATGGTGGCAGATTTGCTTCAATTTTTGGTGGTGGTGTACAACCTTAACAGGAAAAGATCTGAACATGAATTATCAAGGTCAAAGTCATGTCCTTGAAAACCGAAACGTCTTTTTTTTTAGCCATATCTCGGGCACTGGTCAACATGGGATGTTGAAACTTGGTATATAGGTAGTTTAGGTTATGTCCCATATGTGCCCTTATGGGTCGAGAGGACGTTAAACCCAACTTACTGTGTATTGTGTACCGACCAAGGTCAAGGCTATGGAGATCGGTGGACCCTGAAATAGGAGGGTCGGTGAATTGTCTGCCCCTAGGATATCTTCTAAACGGTTTGACAAAATCGCTGAGATATGATGGGAAGGGGAGGCTGAGGGGCGTAACGGGGTGTAACGGGCATAACGGGCGTAACGGGCAAAGGATATATCTGCCACTCGGCGTTGCTGACGCTCGGCGATGCCCTTGGTTGTTTTTTTAATCTCCTATTCTTATGATTGATAGCACTACACATTTTAATGCATGTTATGTGTGTGTCAGCCCATGCGTGTTGACTAATTCGTGTAACCTCATTAGCTTTTAAGATGCGCTCTTTTGGAACATACGTATATTGTAGGATAACATACGCGATCTTTTGGGATATGACCATCCGCGAACATCTTGGCTATGCGCTCAAATCGTCATTTGCCAAAATGCGCTCTTTTGGGCTACACACAAAACAACATCACAAAAGGTACACACATACAAATGCAAGAAAAACACACATTATATAAACACACGTGGACTATGCTTTAAAATAATTGAATTACCTTTATTTTAATAGTTTCATTTCACTTATAAAGAATATATAACCTCACAAAATATGTCATTCCTGTAATCATACTTTAAAAAGAAGACTGAATCGTGATCTTCTCTTTTCAAATCAAAATAAAGGAAATGAACGCAAGATAACCAAAACCTGTCACCGTATATAATAAACAAAAGCCAACACAATCTGGCACATCATTTGACTTAAAATAAACATGCTTTTATTTCAAAATACTTTCGGAATGTTTTCTCAGGGGTGTGTTTATTGGGGGCTCTGGCCGGGTTTGCATTGTCTCAATGCATTGCTGCCGCTCGGCGATGCCCTTGTTTTATATTTTCAAGCATTGGGGGAGGGCGGGGAGGTCTTAAACCAGGGATTGTACCCTGTGCACAGTTTTTGCCTCAATATGAGTATTTTACAGTATTACAGCTTAGGGACATATTGTGCCGCGGCAGACAAAAAAAGGTAACACCGCGGCACAATTTGTTGTAATTACGACAAATTGTACCGTTACGACAAATTGTACCGTGAGATGCGGTACAATTTGTCGTAAAAATTGTACCGTTACGACACCCACAAACAGAACTAATAATAAGTATTTCCAGATATGCTATAAAAATCATCAGACCTTTACATAGCAGCATACTTAAGGGAGAACGGCTTTACACTGTGCATGGATAAGTGTGATTTTATGTTTTTTTAAACGTAAAAAGTACCATTTTAGGAACAATTAAACAACAACATTAATTATTAGGAGTAATACTCACTCCGACTTTAAGTTGGCAACCACACATAACACATACCATCCAAAAAGCGACACAATGTTATTAAAATAATTTCCAAAGAAAGATGGGACCCGAAATTCCTCACTCACTTGGTTAGGGCCCTGGTTCGTAGCCGCTTAACTTATGGAATGGAAGCTTTTTACTCACTAACAATTTCAAAAATGACAAGCCATAGAAACAAAAGAATTCCAATCAAATATTTTAGATCCTTTCCTGAACTACTAAAAAAATACAAACTAAAAAAACCTATCTAAATATAAAACTATAAATATTATTCACTGCAAACCCTATCTAAATATAAAGCTATAAATATTATTCACTACTCTACAGACTTATTTGAAGAAGCTAATTTGAAGTTGGAAGATGTTTTCCCCGTCCCGCGGCGGCTTTTCTGAAGTGCGAGAAGGAGGAGATACAATACGATACAACTTTAAATGAAATGTATTCTAAAGAAGTCAATCTCATAAGCATAGCCGCTAAAGAAAACGTCGAAAGCCTAAAAGAATTTTTACATATTTTTACGGACGGTTCAAAAATCAATCATAAAAGAGGATGTGCATTTACCATTCCTGCACTCAAAATTACAAAATCTTTCCAACTAAATGACTATTTTAACAGGCTCGGTATCGAGGGCAATACCTTTAATTTCATAAAAACCTTCCTACGAAACAAAAAAAATGTGAGTCCCTTTCGGAAATTCATTTTTTAGATATGGGCGTTCCCCAACGTTATTCAATATTATGCTGCATGAAAAAAATAAAAAATATAAAAAAATCTATATGTACGCAGATGATATAGCTATTATGGAATTAATTGCAATTATTATGGAATGAAGCGCAGAATTATAGGCACTACTAGAACTTCCTAAATAATTTAGCTAACCCTCCACCAAACGTAATTTTCAGACTCCCTACCTTCTATTCAGGCCCTTCGGGAAGAAAATAAAAACAGGCTGGAAATCGTAAATGAAATTAGAATACTATTACATCAAATATCAATAAAAGGTACAGCCCTACAGCTAACATGGATACCGTCCCATAGCAGCATAATAGGCAATGATCAGACCGACAGAGCAGCTAAAAGTGCAGCTATGGGAAAATCCGGTGGGGTAACAAATATAAAACTTTCAATTAAAGAAGCAAAGGGCAAATTAAAAACAGTAGCGTTCCAACAGGATGGTCTTTTTCTAAAACAAATACAGCTGTCACTACAATCCTTAATTTTTAGACTAAGAACTCCTTCATATCCTTGTAATTTTGTAAAAACCACATGGAGTGTGGGAAAACCTTCGATATAGACCATCTATTTGACTCCTGTCACTACGGTTTTTTAGCCATTAATATGTAAATTAAAAACTATAAACATTGCTTTTACAAAGTCAATCATGCTTCTAAATAGTACGGCGGGGTCTGGCTGGCGAAATCTCTTATATTTTGGCCACCATTTTTAAAGCATTCCAAGGGTTTGTAAATTTTAACTAAATTAAGGGACCCTCGCTCTCTCATAATTTACACGTCACACGCCAAGATATAATATGCTTTCGTAAATTATACTCTTAATTCTTTTAGACTTGTAAAGCCGAAACTTATACTATAAAATAATTGCGCTTATTTTGAAACATTGTCGAGAATAAAGATCGAATGTAAATAGTTGTCATGTGTCTTCAGACCTTAATCGATTTTTAAAACTTTATTATGTACTTTATTAAAGTGGTCCTGAAAATTGTAATCTCCTAGCTCAGGGAGCAATAACCAAAAGTTTTAGCCCAACATTTTAAAACAAAAGTGTAAATATTTATAGCCCAGAGTAGTCTTGTGCGAGCCATGGCACCTAAAGAAAAACTTGACCTTTATTCAAGAAAAAAACAGAATCAAAATCAAAATAAATTATAAAAGAAAAATATCTATATTTTCAGAAAATCTCTTTTTTTGTTTTCCCAATTTTCCCCCAAATCTAAAAGTCACAGTAATGTCCCGTATGACTTTGCCAAGAGGACGAAAAACTTTAACTTTGGACGTTTTTCTCAGATCACTAATAAAAAAAACAAGCACTCATCCAGCAAAAGTGCACCACAAAGTGTTTTATGCACCTGTGTGGATCACTTTTTTGGACAGGTAAATATTATTTAAATTAATTGCAACAATCATCTAACATAATCTCATGTGAGTGACGTAGGCTACTTGCTTTTGCTTTTACCAGTCTGCCGATGAAAACGACACACGCTGAAAATATCAGTGCAGTGCAGTGTCTGTTAAAAGGGTTCCAGCATTGTCTCACTATTTGCACAATATATATTTATTTGCCAGTTGACAAGCGGAATATATTTTCTTCAAGAAGTGAACGAAAAGAAATTACTGCTCTCCTCACTTCCACCCGCTCTCTTAAATCCTAACTGACATAATACAACTAAAACCAGATTTGAAGTAGTTATTTTCCCTTACTTCTGTCTATCCACTATCTGCCTGTCTGTTTGAAACACCGTTGATTTGATTTATGATTGTTAAATCACATTTTGAAAAGAGAGAAAGTAGGATAAACAGCTTGTAACCGATGTTGTCAAACGTTTGCTAAAAGAAGGCTACAATGAGTTGAGAGCATGAGAGAGGGGGGGGGGGGGGGGGGGGGGGGGGGGGGGGGGCTGTGTATGGCTGTCTGTCTGTGTCAATTTTCTTGTTTGCATTCGTATCATATTGCCTTATCTATAGAATAGGGTTTATTAGTTTTTGTTTGGTCCGTCCGGTGTCCGTCCGTCCGTCCGGCGTGCCTCCGTCCGTCCGGCTATTCTTATCTACTCACAATCGGGTTACTAAATCCCAACATTTGAGAAGATAATGAGGCGTTAATCTGAAAGCCGGCAGCTATTGGAGAGAGGGAAATGATCAACTAAAGCTAAAGAATGTGAATGTTTAAGGCTGATGGCGTCTTCTTGTAATGCCACCCTGTCAACAGCTAGCGTGGTGAAATGATCAACTAAAGCTAAAGAATGTGAATGTTTAAGGCTTATGGCGTCTTCTTATGGCGTCCACCCTGTAAAACAGCTAGCGTGTATCAACGAACTCGCTGTGGTTTTCTGTCTTATTATAGTAAACTGTATTGCTGCATGCTTTTTTAAAAATAACAAACTGAATACCCGCTTCATGCCTTTTTTTAAATCGGAATTTTAAAAAAAAAAAAAAAAACGTTTAGCTGTCAGTCTCTACTCTTAATACATCTCTAAACACAAAAATAAACTTATTTTGCAAAATTATCTTCCTATATTTTATCTTCAGAACTAACTCCTGAAGTGTGAATGGTAAATAACTGGGTTGTGTTTTTAATGGCCACAAAGCAGCCAAACCCAAATTACCATCACCACCTACAGCCTCAGGACTTGGTGGCCTCTTTTGCCTTTTCATCTCCTTCCCCCATGCCTCTCCCACCCCCTCCACTTCTCCAAACTCTCAGCATACTTTCTAAACTTTTTCTACATTTTATGTCCTCTGATTCTTTGTACATGGTTCAACATTAGAAGAACACAGGGGTCATTTTGCCGCTCACAGCCGTAAGTGAACTGTTGTTGATTTTGATATTTTTTGCATGTAAGTAGTACAAGAATTACTCACCAAAGCATTTTCAGCAATTCTCAAAGATACGTTATTGAAGTAAATAAAATTGTCATATAAAAGATTTTTTCTTAAACAAAAAAGAACAAAAATCTAAATAAATCTAAATATTATAATTGATTTGACTATCTTTAAATTTTTTTATGTCGCACAGTTAAAATAATTCGACAATGACATTGAAGCAATAATATATTGATATGATAAAGTTTCCCTGACTCGACTTGGCTTGATATATATATATGGTGGCATCACAGTCACTACCATGAACACAGGACGGCGGAGGAAAGCGTTCTTTAGTAGCTTGCTATTCTGCCAGTCATCCTGTGTGCAAAATAACCGTAACTAGTTTAATTTAAGATAGCACACAAATCAGGAGAGAGAGCAAGTGGTGGCGCCAGTCTATGCAAAGCTTGATTGAATGTGGTTGACTTGGAAGTTTTCAACACACGCACATCTCAACAGCATTTATTCAGGATTAATGGTGAACAGTTCATTTCCTGATAACAATAAAGGCAAATAGCATGCAGGAGCAACAAAGCGGCCCGGCATATTCTTACTGTCTTTATGCAAGTCATTGTTCATATGTTTACTGTCTTTGGTTTGCTGGTTTCGTTACAAACAAGCACAAGATGGAATAGATGGGCGTCTATATTGCTGTTTCCGAAGTCGGGCCGTAGTGGTTGACTGCGTGTTTTATCTGAGTGATGGGTTTTGGGGGGGCTTTTTGCCAATATACAACAGGGAAACTTTCCCACTGTCTTAAGGTGAGAAAATCCCACATGACTTGGGTAAGATCCTAATGCCGTGTTTAACTGACGAGATCTTCATGGATCGAAAACAGCCTAAAAAGGAGCAAAAACTAAGCTAGCACTCTATATTTTTTAGAACATAGATCTTGATTGCAATGTTCGATTATAAAGACATTTGGATAAAAATTGTTTTTTGTAATCAAATTTGCTGATATTTTATTTCAAATCTGCTTCTTCTCTCTCTCTTTCTTTTTTGTGTCTGTTGGTCTTTCTCTGTCTCTGCTTTCCTGCCGTTCTGTCTATCAGTCTGTCTGTTTATCTGTCTTTGACATTCCCTGTTCCTGTCTGTCAGTCTCTGTGCATGTGTGTCTGTTTGTCTCTTTCACTCTCTGCCTGTCTATCTGTCTATCCATATATATGTTTATTTTTATTTTTAAAGCAGCCTGTATGTATCCGAACATTGTCTATTTGACACTTCTATGCATGTACAGGAGTGTACATGTATGTGTGCGTGCATACATTTTGCATGTGGCCTGCAGGCGTGTGCATGTAAGGTGTGTGTGTGTGTGTGTGTGTGTGTGTGTGTGTGTGTGTGTGTGTGTGTGTGTGTGTGTGTGTGTGTGTGTGTGTGTGTGTGTGTGTGTGTGTGTGTGTGTGTGTGTGTGTGTGTGTGTGTGTGTGTGTGTGTGTGTGTGTGTGTGTGTGTGTGTGTGTGTGTGTGTGTGTGTGTGTGTGTGCGTGCGTGTGTGTGTGTGTGTGTGTGTGTGTGTGTGTGTGTGTGTGTGTGTGTGTGTGTGTGTGTGTGTGTGTGTGTGTGTGTGTGTGTGTGTGTGTGTGTGTAAACAATGAACACATTGTTTAAAGATCAAAGATTTAGGCTTAGGCCCATATCACTAGAGGTGAGATGCAAAGCACATTCAAATAAAACACATATGGGACATAAATAAGACATAACTAAATAAATAAGGCATCAACAATAATCGTCTTTTTGCCTAATACAAATATAAAATGTAGTTCATTTTCCACAACAGAGCAAAATGGACAGTTTAGATTGATAGCAGAAAGATTCTGAGCATGTCGCAGACGATGTGGCTGTTAACCGCCGTTTTGTCCAAATTCCGTCTGTAGACAAAACGGCGGGTTGAACAAAACGGCGCCCGATTTTGAACCGCCGTTTTGTCCAAATGAAAGTTGGAGTTATAAAAACTCATTCTTGAGAAGTTCTTTTTTTTCTAAATCTTTGTTTGATAAAATGAACAACAAGCTGACCACTGACACTGGTCACTTTGGCCTAATTTTACCGTTTGAATGCTAATTAGTGTATTAGGAGATCATATGAACAATTGTTGATGTGGTCAGTGTCACTGACCAGTGGTCACTTTGGCCTATTTTCACTGTTTGACTACACATAGGAGTTCAAATGAACAAATTTTGATGTCGTTAACCAGTGGTCAGTGTCACTGAAGGGGCAAGCAATTATAGAAAGTCGAAGATGCTTCAGCGTTCTTTGAGGGCACTATTTTTGACATACTTGAGCTGGTCTGGTGCCATAACCATTTGGGTTGAAAGGATATCCACGTTTTAGTGAGGGACTCTTCTAAAAGTTTGACTAGCCAGAAGGAGGATGCACACTGCCAGTGATCCACATTGCAAAAGTGCCCCTCGTACAAGAGCAAAAGAGTTTAAGTCTCCTGGAACACAACATGTAACCAAAGGGCCAGCCACACTGCATACGATTCGATATCAATGCGATCGGATTGTGACATTTGTGAGGCATGATTCTCGTGAAATTCTGCTGTATAAATAAATCTGATGAAATCCTACTAGTTATGTTCACTATATTTGTAGTCCTCCGTACACGAATCTGATGAAATATTTGGGTTTTTTTTAATCAAACATTTCATTTGATTCATATACTGGGATGTACACGAGTATAGTGAGTGGAAATACCATCATTATTTTTTAGACAGGAGCATTTTCGCATACATCGTCACAATCGTATCGCATTTCGATTGAATCGAATGCGGTGTGGCTGGCCCTTGAGCCAAATATAAGACCTCCAGACAATAATGACTTTAATAAAAACAAATCCTGATCGCTTCTTGGCCTTTTGGCCTATTTTCAGGAACATAAATTTTTGTTTATACCATGGTTGGTTTGTTCAGCCCGTCGTACATGGCGAAAGCCGATACGCGACGTTAAGCTGAACTTCCATGACTTTAATCATCTGTATGTTTTAGAACCGCACATAAAGTGACACATTAATATACCTTAAGGATTGTGGACACCTTATCATAGGAGATTACAAACACAAATACAGTATTGATGTTACTTTACACATGTCAATCACTATTATAAAGTATGAAGAACATTTTCTTGTATTCGAAATGCCTGCATGTAAAGCAAAGCATTAGTGCCATATACGAATTTACACTATCGAATGTGCCATCGACCAAAAATCAAGCAATCTTCTTGCGCAATTGATCGATCAATTTATTGATAGCCTCAAGATCGATCAATATTTGCGCAGACGATCGATGATCAGTTGCGAGTACCACTATGCTTGTTTAAAAACACACATAAGCAACCAGACAATCCCTGTGTGGATTAACGTCGCTAATGTTTTCATAGAAAATGACGTTGATTTTCATCTATGATCAAATTAATTTGGCGCATGTGTGTGTTCGTTCTTTAGTTTTACGTCTGTTTGTGATAACAGACAATAATAGACAACAACAACATTAATAGACAACAAAACAAAAACAAAAAAAACAAAAATGTGTGTGTGTGAAATTTTAAGCCTACAGCAGATAGCTATTGAAGTATTTATGTGATTTCCCTACACATCTATTCATACAAATCTAACTGAGTGCATGTAAAAATTACATTATTAGCAGATATATAAGATGGGAGGGAGGGGGGTGGGACATGCAGTAACATTTCAAACTGACATGAAGAGTTAAACAAGATTGTTTGATTATTTGAATTGGTGTACAGAATTGCTTCAAATTTTGTGTGATAGTGCATCATGCTGCAGATATGGTCCCATAGAAAATTTGAATCTCCAGTTCAAATCTCCGCCAAGGCAGACTCACTTTTCTGTAAAATATGTGTGCCCTGTAATTCATGCCCCTTTTAGACAGAATCATTTCAAATTTTGTGTTGGGGGTTGTCATATGGTCCCATAGAAATTGGGAACTCCCAGTGCAAACCTCCACCAAGGAAGACTCACAAAACCGAAATATCCTTCTCTGTGCTATATATTTAATGTCCGAGCTGTAAGACAGAGATGATTCTTGTAGCCTCTAACCACACAATTAAAACTCAGGTTCTCCCAGGTTCTGTAGACATTGATGGCACTGAGATCAAGCTATCGGCATCCGTCCGCAATCTAGGTGTTACTTTGGACCAAACCCTTTCTTTCAAACAGCATGTTTCCAATGTTTGCAAGGCTTGCTATCTAGAACTTCGAAGAATTAGTTCCATCCGCCGTTTCCTCTCTCAGGATGCCCTGAAGACTCTAGTATGTGCTTTTGTCCTGTCTCGCCTTGACTACTGTAACTCACTTCTTGCTGGCTGTCCATCAATTCTCATCTCTAAGCTCCAACGGGTCCAGCATAATGCTGCTCGTCTCATTTCTCGCTCCCCTAGGTACGATCACATCACTCCGGTTCTTCGTTCCCTACATTGGCTCCCAGTTCAATCACGTATTGACTACAAAATTCTCCTCCTTGCCTTCAAGTCACTGAATGATCAAGCTCCCCAGTATCTCTCTGATCTTCTTCATCTCTATGTCCCAGCTCGCCAACTACGTTCGTCTTCTGATTCTCGTCTCCTTTCCATTCCCTCCATCCGTCTCAAATCTGCTGGCCAACGTTCTTTTTCTTGTCAAGCACCATCTCTTTGGAATTCTCTGCCTTCTCCTCTCCGACACTCCAACTCAGTCTCCTCATTCAAAACCTCTCTTAAAACCCATCTTTTTCCTGCTGCGCCCTAAATATTTGATCAGTTGTCTATCGTTGTGTGCACGTGAGGGAAGATTGATTTAAGAGGTTTGTGCTGTGTTTTGTGGTGTGTGTGTGTGTGTGTGTGTGTGTGTGTGTGTGTGAGTGTGTGTGTTGTGTGTGTGTGTGTGTGTGAGCATGAATGTGTGCTTGTGTGTATTTTGGTTTTGTGGGTTGTGTGTGCACGCATGTGTGTGTGTTTGTGTGCGTGTGTGTGTCTGTGTGTCTGTCTGCGTGCGTACGTTGTGTGTGAGGGTGTTTGTGTGTGTGTGTTGGTGTATGTGGTCAGTCCATGCGGCTCAGTTGCTGTGACTTACCGAATGGGGTATGAACGAGTTGGCGTCAATAATTGTGTGTGTATGTGTGTGTGTTTGTGTGTGTGTGTGTGTGTGTGTGTGTGTGTGTGTGTGTGTGCGTGTGTGCGCGTGTGTGTGTGTGTGTGTGCGTGTGTGTGTGCGTGTGTGTTAGAGAGAGAGTGTGAGAGAGAGTTGCTTTGCATATGCACTGTTGGTGGTTGGTGTCACTCTTGAATGTTGTTTTTTTGTTATCTGTTGATGAATAATTGATTGTAAAGCGCTTTGGGCTCATCTGAGGTAAAGCGCTATATAAATGTACTGTTATTATTATTATTATTATTATCATGATCCAGTTCGAATTTTGTGTGGTGGTGTGCAGGAATGGCTCCATTGAAACAATATGTGTGTGCTGACGTGACCTTGAAGTTTGACTTTGAAAACCGAACTTTTTCGTTCGCACCATTCGACTTACACTTTTAAAAATTGGGATGTGCGAGCATTTGCTAATGGTGATTTAGAATATTGGGAACCAATCACGGTCAAGGACACCTTGGCGGTATCAAGTTGGTGTTTTGGCTACATCATTCACATTTTTTCAGTTACTGGCTTCAAAGTTGGCAGGTAGGCAGACTACCTGTAAAGTCATGTGTGGTGCAAAGTATTGATTATCCTAATGACCTTGACCTTGACTTTTGAACTTCTCTTTTTTTACCTGTGGCTGTAGATCGGACACCACAAAACCATATATATTCCTGATCAGCATGACCCAAGGAATGCAGTTGGAGACATTTAAAAGCCACTTGACCGTGACCTTTATATTTGACCTTAAAGTCGTTATAATTATGAATTATGACTGTAACCCCCAAACAAATAGCCATAGCTTGAAAACAGTTGGCCGGCTGTAGACCACTTTAAACCATATATATTCACGATCATCATCACTGGGAGACATTTTGAAGTGCTATTATGAAGACCCGGGCCATTTGTATAAAATAAACAATTGTAGCATGTAAACGATTAGCCATGTATGTGTCACAGTAGAAACTGGAATCCAGTAGGATTCGGAATCCTACTAGTACAAATTAGAATAATCGGAATTCTATAATTTCTACTGGATTGTCTTCTGGATTGTGTGTGTGTGTGTGTGTGTGTGTGTGTGTGTGTGTGTGTGTGTGTGTGTGTGTGTGTGTGTGTGTGTGTGTGTGTGTGTGTGTGTGTGTGTGTGTGTGTGTGTGTGTGTGTGTGTGTGTGTGTGTGTGTGTGTGTGTGTGTGTGTGTGTGTGTGTGTGTGTGTGTGTGTGTGTCTGTAGGCCTATGTGTGCAGGCACAAATAGCAATAATAATTGCTTAAATTTAGAGGAGACCAAGCAAAATGTAAAAGAAACGTAACCTGACTTTTTCTCTGCAGCAAATTTCTCCATATTTACTCCCTTTGAGTCAAATTGCAACAAGAATACTTAGATTACTATTACGATGACGATTTTGACTAATGTTAATCCTCTAGCGTCGTATGTAACACCTGTGATATAAACATTTCATCTTCGCCTGACAAACACTGCTTTTAAACTGTACCAATCAAAACAGTGAGGTATTGTGTTTATTTTAACAACAATGCCACCACACTCCTTTGACACATGCATTGCAGACAGCTTTATGTTATCACTAGGTCAACCACAATCGCTACGTCGTTGGTCTGAGTCAGTTTTCACCCCTCATTATTTCAGCACATGAGTACTTCCAGACCAAGTGGTTTATTGTTTCTTGTCATCTACACACTAGTGGAGGGGGCCGTGGATCAAAGGTGCTTCTCACCAGGCAGTTTGATACCAGGAGGGGGGGTGTCAAAACAGTGTTTCACCAGTGATACAGTAGGTCTTTGGAGAAGTTCCAAGGGAAGTAATTCAGTGTTGTCTGTATCACCTGTGATGCAATAGGCTTTTGAGGAAACTTAGAAACAAACTAAATTATTCTGTTTTGTGGATATAAAATTAATTTTCTGTATGAAAAAGGTTCAGATAGTATTATGTGACACATGCTATGTATGTGGAACTTCTGTGTTATTATTACACTTCCAAAACATGTACATATTTTCCTCTTAGAGTACACAAACCTAAGATTAACTTGTTGGTTTTAGTGTGTGTGTGTGTGTGTGTGTGTGTGTGTGTGTGTGTGTGTGTGTGTGTGTGTGTGTGTGTGTGTGTGTGTGTGTGTGTGTGTGTGTATGCATGCTTGCTCAAGTGAGTGTGCATGCGTGCCATGTATGTGAGATCATGTGTTTGTCTATGCACATGTTATCAATGGTGGTGGAGTATGGTGATGTAAGCCCATTATTGGCACTGTTAACCGCCGTTTTGTTCATATTCCGCCGTTTTGTCCAAATTTTCTATTATGATTTAGACAAAACGGCGGTTCAACAATCTATAGACAAAACGGCGGGTTGGACAAAACGGCGCCCGATTTGGAACCACCGTTTTGTCTAAATGAAAGTTGGAGTTATAAAAGCTCATTCTTGACAAGTTCTCATTTAAATAAAAAAATCTTTGTTAAATAAAATGAATAACAAGCTGACCACTGACATTGGTCACTTTGGCCTAATTTTACCGTTTGAATGCTAATTAGTGTATTAGGAGATCATATGAACAATTGTTGATGTGGTTGACCAGTGGTCAGCGTCACTGACCAGTGGTCACTTTGACCTATTTTCACTGTTTGACTGCAAATTAGTGTGTTAGGAGTTCAAATTAAAAAAAATTATGTGGTTGACCAGTGGTCAGTGTCACTGACCAGTGGTCATTTTGGCCTATTTTCACTGTTTGACTGCAAATTAGTGTATTAGGAGTTCAAATGAACAAGGTTTGATGTGGTTGACCAGTGGTCAATGTCACTGACCAGTGGTCACTTTGGCCTATTTTCACTGTTTGACTGCTAATTAGTGTATTAGGAGTTCAGATGAACAAGGTTTGATGTGGTTGACCAGTGGTCTGTGTCACTGACCAGTGGTCACTTTGGCCTATTTTCACTGTTTGACTGCAAATTAGTGTATTAGGAGTTCAAATGAATTTTTTTTGATGTGGTTGACCAGTGGTCAGTGTCACTGACCAGTGGTCACTTTGGCCTCTTTTTTTTATGTGGTTGACCATTGGTCAGTGTGACCAATCAATTAATCAATATGAATCTAAAAAAGAACATGAGATCAGATCAAAATTGGAGCCTAAGCAGTCAACCAGCACCAGCTAGTTTCTCTTTCGGGAGTCATCCGGTGACTGATAGCGGGGACATCTTCCCAAGTGGACTCCAAACAGCAGTGTAGGACAATAAGTGCACTTGGATGTTGCCCTTTGCAGAAATGCAATGGGCAGCTCTGCTTCCAGAAAGAAAGAAATAGCTTTCTTCAATTTTAAGCATTCTCCTAAATGGACACCTCCGCCAACAAAGTATAACAGACTGTATATCATTTTTGTAAGGGAAAAATAACAAAGGGTGCGATGCATAATTGTGTTCCAACACCCCTAACAATAAAATAAAGTCAGCAACAGCAACTGTGCACCGATTGACCATGTAATTACTTTATGTATCACCTGTGATACACCAGGACTCCGTGTCTCTAAGACCTGATGTATCACTTGTGATACAAACACTAATTTGGACATTTTGTTAAGATTTTAATAAAATTTCACTGGAAATGGATTTCTTGCAATGGTCTGATTTACTTTGTCCAAATACATAATTTTCATATAAGTTTTTATATGTTCAGGTTCTAGAGGGTTAATAGAACTATGCTGAGCTTCCTACTGAGTTGACCACTGTTCACACGCTTTAAAAATATTCAACTATTTTGCTCATGTATTTCAATGATAAGTGCTCTCCTTCACCTTCCTTTTGTCTTTTTTCTTGTACAGCTGATTCATGTAGATTCCAAATTGTCCTGAATTCCATTTTCTACTGGCTGTACTAGTCGGATTCCGAATCCTACTGGATTCCCATGTCTACTGTGACATATAGTTGCAATCAGCATCATTGGAGGAATGCAATGGGAGGCGTTTGAAGTGCTGTGCTGGCGACTGCTATTCTGAAAACCCGGGCTGATTGCATAAAACAAACAATTGTAGTTTGAAAACCGTTGGTTAGAGATCCCTATAACCATGTACATTCGTGATCAACATCACTGGAGAATGCAGTGGGAGACATTTCAAAGTGCTATTCTGGCAACTGCTATCCAGGGGAAGAGCTGCCGGGAAGCGTAGCGAGCGCGGGGTCAACTATAAAAACAGAAGCAAAATGCTTGGCAACATTTGTTGAATGCAACAAATACTTGTAGCGATGAGGTTTAACCGAGGCGTGGTTACCTGTATTAATAAAAAAAATCGGGACTTTACTGGTTTGGTACTGCCTCCGGGCATTGCCTCCAGTATTGTTCCCACCATATTTGTATTTACAAATGTCCCATATGTGTCTGATTCAGACCAAGAGGACGTAAAACACCATTTTCGTCGTTGGCAGCAACAAGAGCTGTCTGGTTAATTTCTATCATTCTTTTTAGCTTAATAGGCCTATATTCAAAACCAATTAAAAGTTGTTATAATAATATGTTCGCAGGTTTGGACTCGATCGTAATTATCGATCACTTTACACTTGTTAGCGCACAACTTCATACAAATGTATATGTCTGCCGACCAGTGACACAGCGTATCCTTGAGACGCAACATGCATTATTTGAAAAGACTGGCAGCGATAACTCAACGTGAAGAAACCCATGCCTATTTGTACTGTTAATGTATTTTTGGTATAGTATTTTTGTTTTAATTTGGTGATTATGGACAGTTTATTCAAACACAGTGGCTAGAGGTACAGCATTCTTGCAACACTCAGACCATGTTCAGGGATAGTAACTCTTCCTAGTCGAATTTTTCGTCAACAAATGCATTTTCTTATTTCATATAATTAACGCATCTTGGTAAGGAATAGGGTTAGGGATAGGGTGAGAAACATGTCAGAGTGAATGTTAGTAGTTTTTAAGACATTTGCGCACAATTCATGCGTCCCGTGATTGAGCGCCGTACCCGTAGCATGGAGAATGTGAGATACGGGCCCGTACCCCGAGCCTCTGCCTTACTCAAAAGATCACAAACGAATCTTATGACATTTTGAAAGAAAATATTGTAATGTCCATCGAAAGTATTATCTACTGTTTTAAACTCTTTTTTTCAGATTCATACGCTTTGTTTTATTAAGCACGCAAGAAACATTAAAGTTTGTGTTGCACACTCTCATGTAGCTGCAATGTACAGTCAAATAAAAGTTCGCAAAAAACAACTAAACTGACAGGTAAGCTTACGTTATCTTCAACAAATTACATTGAAAATATAGTCAGATTGTGAGGTTTACGCTTTTCGAATCTGGCCAGAATCTGTTTATATTATGTGTTATTGTCCTTTGACTGGCGGTGCTTTGGTTTTCTCCCAAAGAGTGTCCAAAATATTTCCCGATACCGAGTTCCCATGGTATAATACACAAAGATGTTGAAGGCAGGTTTAATATAAGAGATTTGTTCAAAGTAATGGGTCAACACATTGAATAAATTGTACTCTTTTTGTCCGTAATCAAGTTCAGGGATAAAGACCCGAATGGAGCTGAACAGAGCGTAGGGCGAAACGCAGATGACAAAGAGGATGGAGCTAGCTACCAGCATGATGGTCAGAGCTTCATCATGGGACGAGAAAGATGAGGACTCCGATCTCCACTGTCGGATTTTGCGGAGTTTCAGAACCGTTAACGTTGTTGATATTGCCACCACTACCATTGTACCCCCAAGAACTCCAATACCCAGCACAAAGCCTTCCACAGCATTGACCAAATCCTTGTTCTCTTTGTAAAAATCAGATTCCATTCCTGTGTCAACACGAAGTCCTAATAGTGGGTCAAAGAGACAGCCCATACGAAATCTAATAAACATAGGGAATGAAAGCGCAAACGCGATCATATAAATCAAAGCAATGATCAGAGCCATAGTCCTTGTACGAATCAGGCTTCGTGATTTCAACGGATTGAAGACACAGACACACCTCTCTACCGCAATGATCGCCGAGATGATTGGAGACGTGAAATAGATGCCAATTGCAATAAATGCTTTTTTGTTGGTTAGATACCTAACAACGGTATGCGCATCTTTCGAAGAAACAAATCGCTTGTAGAGTTCTTCAGCTTGATACGCCATGGAAACGACCAGAACTACCCCGTCGCTGAGGGCCAGGAAGAACAGAAGTAACGTCACACGATCCTTCAGACCCTGTCTGTAAAACACCGCCATGTTGATGACGTTGGATGGTCCACCAATCAGAAACAGGAACAGTTGAACGCAGTGTTTAATTTGCATATGAGTACGTCTCTCATGTGCGCTCAGAATGCCGCGTGAATCTTCACCAGGAATAAAGCCCAGGTAACTGAAGAGAACCATGGTGCAGCCTTCAGGGAGGGTCCAGTTTCCGCATCCCGTCAGGAATGACTGAGAAATGGTAGTTAGCACGGTCATTGTTTTGCCTATGCAGTATAGTATACTGTGTGTACTGTGTGTTCAGGGGAAGCAGTTATTCTAAATTCTTAAGATAAAGAAATTAAATTGAGTTGCAGTCTCCGTTGAAGATTGAGTCAATCTAGTCTAGTTGGATCTTGTCAACAATCAACACTATTTTATTGCCATTAGCTTACAAAGCCCTTGTGGCAAGGGGTGGGGTGGGGGTGTTACAATATACAATACTAACTTACAGAAATTGAAGTGAAATAGAAGAAATGAAATAGAAAATAAACAAAAATACCAAACTGTATTATATGGTTATGCATAATGTGGCACACAGACACATTTCGCGCGTACACACACACACACACACAGATACACACACACACACACACACACACACACAGATACACACACACACAACACACACACACACACACACACACACAGCACACACACACACACACACACACACAAACACGCAACACACACACAACACACACACACACACACACACACACACCACACACACACACACACACACACACATCACCACACAACACACACACACACACACACACACATACGCACACACACACACACACACACACGCACACACACACACACACACCCACACACACACACACACACACACAGGCACCACACACACACACAGACATGCACACACGAGACACTGGCACACGCTCGCAAAAAACACAACACGGACTACACACACAATCAACACGAGCACAACGCGCAAGCCGAGGCGCTTCTCAATTGTGTGCCGGACTATGTGTGTGTGCAAAAGTGTGTGTATGTGTACAATGTACAAAGTGGGCGTGTGAACGTGATGTGGTGTTGGTTTGGTTGTGTGTGTGTGTGTGTGTGTGTGTGTGTGTGTGTGTGTGTGGATTATTTAAAGAAGTGTTCATATTCCTTAGCCGCTTGGAAAAAAAGAGAGAATAATGGGCTTTTTTACGACTCAAGATGAATGACAGATCGATACGTGACTTGTAACATGCTCGAGAAAAATCTCGTAAATCTCTCCTATTTCGTAAAACCTATCAAAAAAAAGGGGGGGGGAAACACGCACACACATATTGGATACACATGCACACACATGCATACACGCAAGAACGAAATCAAACACGCGCGCACACATCCGTCTAATATCACAAATGGTGGATAGACGCACGCACACACGCAAGCACACAGAAATGTATGTATGTATGTGGTGTGGTGTGTGTGTGTGTGTGTGTGTGTGTGTGTGTGTTGTGTGTGTGTGTGTGTGTGTGTGTGTGTGTGTGTGTGTGTGTGTGTGTGTGTGTGTGTGTGTGTGTGTGTGTGTGGTGTTGTGTTGTTTGTGTGGTGTGTGTGTGTGTGTGTTTGTGTGTGTGTGTGTGTGTGCTGTGTGGTGTGTGTGTGGTGTTTGTGTGTGTGTGTGTGTGTGTGGTGTGTGTGTGTGTGTATGTGTGTGTGTGTGTGTGTGTGTGGTGTGTGTGTGTGTGTGTGTGTGTGTGTGTGTGTGTGCTGCATATGTGTGCATCATATGTACTGTGTATCTATATGACAAACTTTTAGGAAGCACAGAGAACAGATAACTTTTTAAAGCGACTTTGGCCTTGTTTACTAAAGTAAATGGTTATAGTGGGGGTGAGGCTGATGCACACCCGCCCCCAAAGCAGGTGGGGTGGTGAGCGTGAGTGATTGAGTATTCAAGAAATAACAGTAGTCAATTTAGGTATGGGTGATAATGATTTGAAATCAAGCCATTGATGTATTTGTGTGGATTTGTTTTTTATTCAAGTGAATTGTATTCAACTTAAATTTTATTTGCTCCGTTTGGTGGTGTGTTTCTTTTGTGGCTGTCAAAAGCTGTGACCAAGCCTGCGATTAAGACAGGCGAACAGTCAGGAGAAATAAAAAGAAAGATGTTGACTTCCAATTTTTGTTTTTTAACCTTAATTTACCGTAAGGCAGTCCTCTCCTAGAGAGAGACAGTACGAGAGAAACGAAGAATGAAGTGAGAGAGAGGGAAGTGATAAGAGACCGAATAAACTCCTGCAGGAAGGAGACAGAGGAGATAGAGAGAATAGCACATAGGAGAGAGAGGAGAGAGAGAATGAAAGAAAGCGAGAGAGAAAGGATGCAAAGAAGGGTGCGCGCGAAGTGAGAAGACACCAAGTCTAGGTGGGATGTTCAGATGATTGGCGTAGTAATTGAAACTTCCATGGCTTGACCTTAGGATTCTATAGGGGTCTGGACAGGAGTCGTCTAGTGCTCTACTGAATGTTGTCGCCTTCATGTATCCCCCCCCCTTTCCCCAGTGTCACCCCCCCCGCCTTCTTAACGCCCACCCTTCCAAATGATTGACGATAGTACCCCCCCCCCCCCCCCCCCCCCAGTTATACTTTCCATGGCTTGATCCTTAGACTTCCAGAAGCACCTTCCATCTCACGTGTCGTCTGTTTCCTTCCATGCTTGTCACCACCCCCCCCCCCCCCCCCCCCCCCCATCCCCCCATCCCCACCCCCCCCCCCCCGTCCCCCCCCCCCCCCTCCCCCCCCCCCCCCACCCCCCCCCCCCACCCCCCCCCCCCCCCCCCGCCCCCCCCCCCCCCATCCCCCCCCCCCCCCCCCCCCCCAATTCATCTAGATGCAGACTGGACGGAGTATTGCTGCACTGAGACATGATAAGGTAACTTCAAAGTGGTGTGTGTGTGTGTCACGTGTGTGTGTGTGTGTTGTGCGTATGTGTGTGTGTGTGTGTGTGCGTGTGCGTGCGTGCGTGCACATGCGTACGTGCGTGCGTGCGTGCGTGCGTGCGTGCGCGCGTGCGTGTGTGTGTGTGTGTGTGTGTGTGTGTGTGTGTGTGTGTGTGTGTGTGTGTGTGTGTTGTGTGTGTGTGTGTGTGTGTGTGTTCACAGAGCTGAATCTGACGGGAGAGGACATGTATTTCTGGACCTTTCCACTTGCAAATAATAAGGTTCAATTTAGTAATATATGTAACATTCTCTTTAGCATGTTTGAGACTTAAAAAAATAGATCATTAACTTATAATTAGAATTTTCACCTTTATACGCTGATATTGCTTAAAGTGGGCTTAAATGGATTCTAAAACGCTTTGAAGAAACGTCTCAGCATTGTTTTACAACATAGATAGGCTCAGACGGCAAGGTTTCCTCTCCAAAGTCATTATTGTCCCATGTTTTTTTCAAAAAGCCGTGTGGGACGTTTCTTTTCTGAGACAGTTGCTGCTCTGCAAGGGCAGTGTCATGTTCGAGCACTGTAGAACGACTCATGAGTGCCCTAGACCATTAAGAATGTTGATGACTGCTGAAGTTACGTGTCGTATGGTCAAGCCTAATGCATAATGTTTTGGTAAGAAAAGCCTTCCTTTGTGAAACAAATTCAAAATGTCCTGACATATCCTCAAAAGTTTCCTTCTCTCATTATCCTCTACAGTAACAAATTCAGCATGTACATACTCGGACCAACAATCAGCTGAATTTGTACAATCTCTCGGGCCTTGTTAAGGGTCATGTCCCTTGCTTCAGGTGGCCAGACATGTTGTGTTGAAGGCTGACGGCAAGCCGCCCCACATGATGCATGAGCTGTCCTGGTGAAATCCGAAAAATTATATTTTATGCCTACAATCACTCAACTGCCATTACGAATATTTACCTAGAATAGACGGCTTCTGTTACCATCCAGTCGTTAGTAACTCAACAGGATTGATTAGAACAGCAACGCACGTCAGAACCAACTTAGTTTGTAATAGAATAGTTTCCCCAGTTAATAATATAGATTCAATTCTGTACTCCAACGCAATCCAAATCAATTTAAATGATAAACCGTTGAATGTACTCCAACGCAATCCAAATCAATTTAAATGATAAACCGTTGAATATCTTAAATATGTATTATTATTATTATGTATTATTGTTACGGTACAATTTGTCGTAACGGTACAATTTGTCGTAATTACAACAAATTGTACCGTTACGACAAATTGTACCGTGAGGTCAAGGTCAAGTTCAAGAAGATATCTGGACCCTGAAAATTGCAGGGTCGTTTTTTTCTCTTTTGTCTGTCCTAAGGATATCTTAAGAAAGAGGTGATAGAATTGCTTCAAATTTTGCTTGGTGGTGTGCCACCTTAATAGAAATATATCCGAACATGAACTATTAAGCTCAAGGTATTGACCTTGATGTATGACCTTGAAATCCAAAATTCTATTTTCAGGCATATACCTGGTCAACATAGGAGGTCAAGGTCAGTTATTTCAGTGGAACCTGAAAATCGGATGGACTGGAATCTGGAGTTTTGCTTTTTCTGACTTTATCTCGGGAACATGGTGGCAGATTTGCTTCATTTTTTTGTGGTGGTGTACAACTTTAACAGGAAAAGATCCGATCATGAATTATCAAGGTCAAAGTCATGTCCTTGAAAACCGAAACGTCTTTTTTTTTAGCCATATCTCGGGCACTGGTCAACATAGGATGTTGAAACTTGGTATATAGGTAGTTTAGGTTATGTCCCATATGTGCCCTTATGGGTCGAGAGGACGTTAAACCCAACTTACTGTGTATTGTGTACCGACCAAGGTCAAGGTTATGGAGATCGGTGGACCCTGAAATAGGAGGGTCGGTGAATTGTCTGCCCCTAGGATATCTTCTAAACGGTTTGACAAAATCGCTGAGATATGATGGGAAGGGGAGGCTGAGGGGCGTAACGGGGTGTAACGGGCATAACGGGCGTAACGGGCAAAGGATATATCTGCCACTCGGCGTTGCTGACGCTCGGCGATGCCCTTGGTTGTTTTTTTAATCTCCTATTCTTATGATTGATAGCACTACACATTTTAATGCATGTTATGTGTGTGTCAGCCCATGCGTGTTGACTAATTCGTGTAACCTCATTAGCTTTTAAGATGCGCTCTTTTGGAACATACGTATATTGTAGGATAACATACGCGATCTTTTGGGATATGACCATCCGCGAACATCTTGGCTATGCGCTCAAATCGTCATTTGCCAAAATGCGCTCTTTTGGGCTACACACAAAACAACAACACAAAAGGTACACACATACAAAAACATAGAAATGCAAGAAAAACACACATTATATAAACACACGTGGACTATGCTTTAAAATAATTGAATTACCTTTATTTTAATAGTTTCATTTCACTTATAAAGAATATATAACCTCACAAAATATGTCATTCCTGCAATCATACTTTAAAAAGAAGACTGAATCGTGATCTTCTCTTTTCAAATCAAAATAAAGGAAATGAACGCAAGATAACCAAAACCTGTCACCGTATATAATAAACAAAAGCCAACACAATCTGGCACATCATTTGACTTAAAATAAACATGCATTTATTTCAAAATACTTTCGGAATGTTTTCTCAGGGGTGTGTTTATTGGGGGCTCTGGCCGGGTTTGCATTGTCTCAATGCATTGCTGCCGCCCGGCGATGCCCTTGTTTTTTATATTTTCACATCATAGGCATTGGGGGAGGGACGGGGAAGGTCTTAAACCAGGGATTGTACCCTTTGCACAGTTTTTGCCTCAATATGAGTATCTTTACAGTATTACAGCTTAGGGACATATTGTGCCGTCAGGACAAATACAAAAAAAGACAACAAAAAAGGTAACACCCGCGGCACAATTTGGGTTTGTACCGTTACGACAAATTGTACCGGTTACGACAAATTTGTACACAGTGAGATGCGGTACAATTTGTCGTAAAAATTGTACCGTTACGACACCCACAAACAGAACTAATAATAAGTATTTCCAGATATGCTATAAAAATCATCAGACCTTTACATAGCAGCATACTTAAGGGAGAACGGCTTTACACTGTGCATGGATAAGTGTGATTTTATGTTTTTTTAAACGTAAAAAGTACCATTTTAGGAACAATTAAACAACAACATTAATTATTAGGAGTAATACTCACTCCGACTTTAAGTTGGCAACCACACATAACACATACCATCCAAAAAGCGACACAATGTTATTAAAATAATTTCCAAAGAAAGATGGGACCCGAAATTCCTCACTCACTTGGTTAGGGCCCTGGTTCGTAGCCGCTTAACTTATGGAATGGAAGCTTTTTACTCACTAACAATTTCAAAAATGACAAGCCATAGAAACAAAAGAATTCCAATCAAATATTTTAGATCCTTTCCTGAACTAAAAAAATACAAACTAAAAAAACCTATCTAAATATAAAACTATAAATATTATTCACTGCAAACCCTATCTAAATATAAAGCTATAAATATTATTCACTACTCTACAGACTTATTTGAAGAAGCTAATTTGAAGTTGGAAGATGTTTTCCCCGTCCCGCGGCGGTGTGGCTTTTCTGAAGTGCGAGAAGGAGGAGATACAATACGATACAACTTTAAATGAAATGTATTCTAAAGAAGAAGTCAATCTCATAAGCATAGCCGCTAAAGAAAACGCGTGGTCCGAAAGCGCTAAAAGAATTTTTACACGATATTTTTACGGACGGTTCAAAAATCAATCATAAAATAGGATGTGCATTTACTATTCCTGCACTCAAAATATACAAAATCTTTCCAACTAAAATGACTATTTTTTTAACAGGCTCGGTATCGAGGCGGGGCAATACCTTTCATATTTCATAAAAACCTTCCTACGAAACAAAAAAAATGTGAGTCCCTTTCGGAAATTTTTTTCATTTTTTAGATATGGGCCGGTTCCCCAACGTTATTCAATATTATGCTGCATGAAAAAAAATAAAAAATAAAAGAAAGATCTATATGTACGCAGATGATATAGCTATTATGGAATATAAATTGCAATTATTATGGAATGAAGCGGCAGAATTATAGGCACTACTAGAACTTCCTAAATAATTTAGCTAACCCTCCACCAAACGTAATTTTTTCAGTATCCCTATTTTTACAGACTCCCTAGTTCAGACTTCTATTCAGGCCCTTCGGGAAGAAAATAAAAACAGGCTGGAAATCGTAAATGAAATTAGAATACTATTACATCAAATATCAATAAAAGGTACAGCCCTACAGTTAACCTGGATACCGTCCCATAGCGGCATAATAGGCAATGATCAGGCCGACAGAGCAGATAAAAGTGCAGCTATGGGAAAATCCGGTGGGGTAACAAATATAAAACTTTCAATTAAAGAAGCAAAGGGCAAATTAAAAACAGTAGCGTTCCAACAGGATGGTCTTTTTCTAAAACAAATACAGCTGTCACTACAATCCTTAATTTTTAGACTAAGAACTCCTTCATATCCTTGTAATTTTGTAAAAACCAACCCCACATGGAGTGTGGGAAAACCTTCGATATAGACCATCTATTTGACTCCTGTCACTACGGTTTTTTAGCCATTAATATGTAAATTAAAAACTATAAACATTGCTTTTACAAAGTCAATCATGCTTCTAAATAGTACGGCGGGGTCTGGCTGGCGAAATCTCTTATATTTTGGCCACCATTTTTAAAGCATTCCAAGGGTTTGTAAATTTTAACTAAATTAAGGGACCCTCGCTCTCTCATAATTTACACGTCACACGCCAAGATATAATATGCTTTCGTAAATTATACTCTTAATTCTTTTAGACTTGTAAAGCCGAAACTTATACTATAAAATAATTGCGCTTATTTTGAAACATTGTCGAGAATAAAGATCGAATGTAAATAGTTGTCATGTGTCTTCAGACCTTAATCGATTTTTAAAACTTTATGATGTACTTTTAAAAGTGGTCCTGAAAATTTTAATCTCCTAGCTCAGGGAGCAATAGCCAGAAGTTTTAACCCAACATTTTAAAACAAAGGTGTAAATATTTATAACCCAGAGTAGTCTTGCGCGAGCCATGGCGCCTAAAGAAAAACTTGACCTTTATTCAAGAAAAAAACAGAATCAAAATCAAAATAAATTATAAAAGAAAAATATCTATATTTTCAGAAAATCTCTTTTTTTTCTTTTCCCCTTTCCCCCAAAAATCTAAAAGTCACAGTAATGTCCCGTATGACTTTGCCAAGAGGACGAAAAACTTTAACTTTGGACGTTTTTCTCAGATCACTAATAAAAAAAACAAGCACTCATCCAGCAAAAGTGCACCACAAAGTGTTTTATGCACCTGTGTGGATCACTTTTTTGGACAGGTAAATATTATTTAAATTAATTGCAACAATCATCTAACATAATCTCATGTGAGTGACGTAGGCTACTTGCTTTTGCTTTTACCAGTCTGCCGATGAAAACGACACACGCTGAAAATATCAGTGCAGTGCAGTGTCTGTTAAAAGGGTTCCAGCATTGTCTCACTATTTGCACAATATATATTTATTTGCCAGTTGACAAGCGGAATATATTTTCTTCAAGAAGTGAACGAAAAGAAATTACTGCTCTCCTCACTTCCACCCGCTCTCTTAAATCCTAACTGACATAATAAACTAAAACCAGATTTGAAGTAGTTATTTTCCCTTACTTCTGTCTATCCACTATCTGCCTGTCTGTTTGAAACACCGTTGATTTGATTTATGATTGTTAAATCACATTTT
>CM065700.1:24185658-24201922 GCA_017654935.2 Phymorhynchus buccinoides | reverse complement strand
ATTGCTTAAAGTGGGCTTAAATGGATTCTAAAACGCTTTGAAGAAACGTCTCAGCATTGTTTTACAACATAGATAGGCTCAGACGGCAAGGTTTCCTCTCCAAAGTCATTATTGTCCCATGTTTTTTTCAAAAAGCCGTGTGGGACGTTTCTTTTCTGAGACAGTTGCTGCTCTGCAAGGGCAGTGTCATGTTCGAGCACTGTAGAACGACTCATGAGTGCCCTAGACCATTAAGAATGTTGATGACTGCTGAAGTTACGTGTCGTATGGTCAAGCCTAATGCATAATGTTTTGGTAAGAAAAGCCTTCCTCTGTGAAACAAATTCAAAATGTCCTGACATATCCTCAAAAGTTTCCATCTCTCATTATCCTCTACAGTAACAAATTCAGCATGTACATACTCGGACCAACAATCAGCTGAATTTGTACAATCTCTCGGGCCTTGTCAAGGGTCATGTCCCTTGCTTCAGGTGGCCAGACATGTTGTGTTGAAGGCTGACGGCAAGCCGCCCCACATGATGCATGAGCTGTCCTGGTGAAATCCGAAAAATTATATTTTATGCCTACAATCACTCAACTGCCATTACGAATATTTACCTAGAATAGACGGCTTCTGTTACCATCCAGTCGTTAGTAACTCAACAGGATTGATTAGAACAGCAACGCACGTCAGAACCAACTTAGTTTGTAATAGAATAGTTTCCCCAGTTAATAATATAGATTCAATTCTGTACTCCAACGCAATCCAAATCAATTTAAATGATAAACCGTTGAATGTACTCCAACGCAATCCAAATCAATTTAAATGATAAACCGTTGAATATCTTAAATATGTATTATTATTATTATGTATTATTGTTACGGTACAATTTGTCGTAACGGTACAATTTGTCGTAATTACAACAAATTGTACCGTTACGACAAATTGTACCGTGAGGTCAAGGTCAAGTTCAAGAAGATATCTGGACCCTGAAAATTGCAGGGTCGTTTTTTTCTCTTTTGTCTGTCCTAAGGATATCTTAAGAAAGAGGTGATAGAATTGCTTCAAATTTTGCTTGGTGGTGTGCCACCTTAATAGAAATATATCCGAACATGAACTATTAAGCTCAAGGTATTGACCTTGATGTATGACCTTGAAATCCAAAATTCTATTTTCAGGCATATCCTGGTCAACATAGGAGGTCAAGGTCAGTTATTTCAGTGGAACCTGAAAATCGGATGGACTGGAATCTGGAGTTTTGCTTTTTCTGACTTTATCTCGGGAACATGGTGGCAGATTTGCTTCAATTTTTTTGTGGTGGTGTACAACCTTAACAGGAAAAGATCTGAACATGAATTATCAAGGTCAAAGTCATGTCCTTGAAAACCGAAACGTCTTTTTTTTTAGCCATATCTCGGGCACTGGTCAACATGGGATGTTGAAACTTGGTATATAGGTAGTTTAGGTTATGTCCCATATGTGCCCTTATGGGTCGAGAGGACGTTAAACCCAACTTACTGTGTATTGTGTACCGACCAAGGTCAAGGCTATGGAGATCGGTGGACCCTGAAATAGGAGGGTCGGTGAATTGTCTGCCCCTAGGATATCTTCTAAACGGTTTGACAAAATCGCTGAGATATGATGGGAAGGGGAGGCTGAGGGGCGTAACGGGGTGTAACGGGCATAACGGGCGTAACGGGCAAAGGATATATCTGCCACTCGGCGTTGCTGACGCTCGGCGATGCCCTTGGTTGTTTTTTTAATCTCCTATTCTTATGATTGATAGCACTACACATTTTAATGCATGTTATGTGTGTGTCAGCCCATGCGTGTTGACTAATTCGTGTAACCTCATTAGCTTTTAAGATGCGCTCTTTTGGAACATACGTATATTGTAGGATAACATACGCGATCTTTTGGGATATGACCATCCGCGAACATCTTGGCTATGCGCTCAAATCGTCATTTGCCAAAATGCGCTCTTTTGGGCTACACACAAAACAACATCACAAAAGGTACACACATACAAATGCAAGAAAAACACACATTATATAAACACACGTGGACTATGCTTTAAAATAATTGAATTACCTTTATTTTAATAGTTTCATTTCACTTATAAAGAATATATAACCTCACAAAATATGTCATTCCTGTAATCATACTTTAAAAAGAAGACTGAATCGTGATCTTCTCTTTTCAAATCAAAATAAAGGAAATGAACGCAAGATAACCAAAACCTGTCACCGTATATAATAAACAAAAGCCAACACAATCTGGCACATCATTTGACTTAAAATAAACATGCTTTTATTTCAAAATACTTTCGGAATGTTTTCTCAGGGGTGTGTTTATTGGGGGCTCTGGCCGGGTTTGCATTGTCTCAATGCATTGCTGCCGCTCGGCGATGCCCTTGTTTTATATTTTCAAGCATTGGGGGAGGGCGGGGAGGTCTTAAACCAGGGATTGTACCCTGTGCACAGTTTTTGCCTCAATATGAGTATTTTACAGTATTACAGCTTAGGGACATATTGTGCCGCGGCAGACAAAAAAAGGTAACACCGCGGCACAATTTGTTGTAATTACGACAAATTGTACCGTTACGACAAATTGTACCGTGAGATGCGGTACAATTTGTCGTAAAAATTGTACCGTTACGACACCCACAAACAGAACTAATAATAAGTATTTCCAGATATGCTATAAAAATCATCAGACCTTTACATAGCAGCATACTTAAGGGAGAACGGCTTTACACTGTGCATGGATAAGTGTGATTTTATGTTTTTTTAAACGTAAAAAGTACCATTTTAGGAACGATTAAACAACAACATTAATTATTAGGAGTAATACTCACTCCGACTTTAAGTTGGCAACCACACATAACACATACCATCCAAAAAGCGACACAATGTTATTAAAATAATTTCCAAAGAAAGATGGGACCCGAAATTCCTCACTCACTTGGTTAGGGCCCTGGTTCGTAGCCGCTTAACTTATGGAATGGAAGCTTTTTACTCACTAACAATTTCAAAAATGACAAGCCATAGAAACAAAAGAATTCCAATCAAATATTTTAGATCCTTTCCTGAACTACTAAAAAAATACAAACTAAAAAAACCTATCTAAATATAAAACTATAAATATTATTCACTGCAAACCCTATCTAAATATAAAGCTATAAATATTATTCACTACTCTACAGACTTATTTGAAGAAGCTAATTTGAAGTTGGAAGATGTTTTCCCCGTCCCGCGGCGGCTTTTCTGAAGTGCGAGAAGGAGGAGATACAATACGATACAACTTTAAATGAAATGTATTCTAAAGAAGTCAATCTCATAAGCATAGCCGCTAAAGAAAACGTCGAAAGCCTAAAAGAATTTTTACATATTTTTACGGACGGTTCAAAAATCAATCATAAAAGAGGATGTGCATTTACCATTCCTGCACTCAAAATTACAAAATCTTTCCAACTAAATGACTATTTTAACAGGCTCGGTATCGAGGGCAATACCTTTAATTTCATAAAAACCTTCCTACGAAACAAAAAAAATGTGAGTCCCTTTCGGAAATTCATTTTTTAGATATGGGCGTTCCCCAACGTTATTCAATATTATGCTGCATGAAAAAAATAAAAAATATAAAAAAATCTATATGTACGCAGATGATATAGCTATTATGGAATTAATTGCAATTATTATGGAATGAAGCGCAGAATTATAGGCACTACTAGAACTTCCTAAATAATTTAGCTAACCCTCCACCAAACGTAATTTTCAGACTCCCTACCTTCTATTCAGGCCCTTCGGGAAGAAAATAAAAACAGGCTGGAAATCGTAAATGAAATTAGAATACTATTACATCAAATATCAATAAAAGGTACAGCCCTACAGCTAACATGGATACCGTCCCATAGCAGCATAATAGGCAATGATCAGACCGACAGAGCAGCTAAAAGTGCAGCTATGGGAAAATCCGGTGGGGTAACAAATATAAAACTTTCAATTAAAGAAGCAAAGGGCAAATTAAAAACAGTAGCGTTCCAACAGGATGGTCTTTTTCTAAAACAAATACAGCTGTCACTACAATCCTTAATTTTTAGACTAAGAACTCCTTCATATCCTTGTAATTTTGTAAAAACCACATGGAGTGTGGGAAAACCTTCGATATAGACCATCTATTTGACTCCTGTCACTACGGTTTTTTAGCCATTAATATGTAAATTAAAAACTATAAACATTGCTTTTACAAAGTCAATCATGCTTCTAAATAGTACGGCGGGGTCTGGCTGGCGAAATCTCTTATATTTTGGCCACCATTTTTAAAGCATTCCAAGGGTTTGTAAATTTTAACTAAATTAAGGGACCCTCGCTCTCTCATAATTTACACGTCACACGCCAAGATATAATATGCTTTCGTAAATTATACTCTTAATTCTTTTAGACTTGTAAAGCCGAAACTTATACTATAAAATAATTGCGCTTATTTTGAAACATTGTCGAGAATAAAGATCGAATGTAAATAGTTGTCATGTGTCTTCAGACCTTAATCGATTTTTAAAACTTTATTATGTACTTTATTAAAGTGGTCCTGAAAATTGTAATCTCCTAGCTCAGGGAGCAATAACCAAAAGTTTTAGCCCAACATTTTAAAACAAAAGTGTAAATATTTATAGCCCAGAGTAGTCTTGTGCGAGCCATGGCACCTAAAGAAAAACTTGACCTTTATTCAAGAAAAAAACAGAATCAAAATCAAAATAAATTATAAAAGAAAAATATCTATATTTTCAGAAAATCTCTTTTTTTGTTTTCCCAATTTTCCCCCAAATCTAAAAGTCACAGTAATGTCCCGTATGACTTTGCCAAGAGGACGAAAAACTTTAACTTTGGACGTTTTTCTCAGATCACTAATAAAAAAAACAAGCACTCATCCAGCAAAAGTGCACCACAAAGTGTTTTATGCACCTGTGTGGATCACTTTTTTGGACAGGTAAATATTATTTAAATTAATTGCAACAATCATCTAACATAATCTCATGTGAGTGACGTAGGCTACTTGCTTTTGCTTTTACCAGTCTGCCGATGAAAACGACACACGCTGAAAATATCAGTGCAGTGCAGTGTCTGTTAAAAGGGTTCCAGCATTGTCTCACTATTTGCACAATATATATTTATTTGCCAGTTGACAAGCGGAATATATTTTCTTCAAGAAGTGAACGAAAAGAAATTACTGCTCTCCTCACTTCCACCCGCTCTCTTAAATCCTAACTGACATAATAAACTAAAACCAGATTTGAAGTAGTTATTTTCCCTTACTTCTGTCTATCCACTATCTGCCTGTCTGTTTGAAACACCGTTGATTTGATTTATGATTGTTAAATCACATTTTGAAAAGAGAGAAAGTAGGATAAACAGCTTGTAACCGATGTTGTCAAACGTTTGCTAAAAGAAGGCTACAATGAGTTGAGAGCATGAGAGAGGGGGGGGGGGGGGGGGGGGGGGGGGGGGGGGTGTATGGCTGTCTGTGTATGTCTGTGTCAATTTTCTTGTTTGCATTCGTATCATATTGCCTTATCTATAGAATAGGGTTTATTAGTTTTTGTTTGGTCCGTCCGGTGTCCGTCCGTCCGTCCGGCGTGCCTCCGTCCGTCCGGCTATTCTTATCTACTCACAATCGGGTTACTAAATCCCAACATTTGAGAAGATAATGAGGCGTTAATCTGAAAGCCGGCAGCTATTGGAGAGAGGGAAATGATCAACTAAAGCTAAAGAATGTGAATGTTTAAGGCTGATGGCGTCTTCTTGTAATGCCACCCTGTCAACAGCTAGCGTGGTGAAATGATCAACTAAAGCTAAAGAATGTGAATGTTTAAGGCTTATGGCGTCTTCTTATGGCGTCCACCCTGTAAAACAGCTAGCGTGTATCAACGAACTCGCTGTGGTTTTCTGTCTTATTATAGTAAACTGTATTGCTGCATGCTTTTTTAAAAATAACAAACTGAATACCCGCTTCATGCCTTTTTTTAAATCGGAATTTTAAAAAAAAAAAAAAAAACGTTTAGCTGTCAGTCTCTACTCTTAATACATCTCTAAACACAAAAATAAACTTATTTTGCAAAATTATCTTCCTATATTTTATCTTCAGAACTAACTCCTGAAGTGTGAATGGTAAATAACTGGGTTGTGTTTTTAATGGCCACAAAGCAGCCAAACCCAAATTACCATCACCACCTACAGCCTCAGGACTTGGTGGCCTCTTTTGCCTTTTCATTCTCCTTCCCCCATGCCTCTCCCACCCCCTCCACTTCTCCAAACTCTCAGCATACTTTCTAAACTTTTTCTACATTTTATGTCCTCTGATTCTTTGTACATGGTTCAACATTAGAAGAACACAGGGGTCATTTTGCCGCTCACAGCCGTAAGTGAACTGTTGTTGATTTTGATATTTTTTGCATGTAAGTAGTACAAGAATTACTCACCAAAGCATTTTCAGCAATTCTCAAAGATACGTTATTGAAGTAAATAAAATTGTCATATAAAAGATTTTTTCTTAAACAAAAAAGAACAAAAATCTAAATAAATCTAAATATTATAATTGATTTGACTATCTTTAAATTTTTTTATGTCGCACAGTTAAAATAATTCGACAATGACATTGAAGCAATAATATATTGATATGATAAAGTTTCCCTGACTCGACTTGGCTTGATATATATATATATGGTGGCATCACAGTCACTACCATGAACACAGGACGGCGGAGGAAAGCGTTCTTTAGTAGCTTGCTATTCTGCCAGTCATCCTGTGTGCAAAATAACCGTAACTAGTTTAATTTAAGATAGCACACAAATCAGGAGAGAGAGCAAGTGGTGGCAAAGCTTGATTGAATGTGGTTGACTTGGAAGTTTTCAACACACGCACATCTCAACAGCATTTATTCAGGATTAATGGTGAACAGTTCATTTCCTGATAACAATAAAGGCAAATAGCATGCAGGAGCAACAAAGCGGCCCGGCATATTCTTACTGTCTTTATGCAAGTCATTGTTCATATGTTTACTGTCTTTGGTTTGCTGGTTTCGTTACAAACAAGCACAAGATGGAATAGATGGGCGTCTATATTGCTGTTTCCGAAGTCGGGCCGTAGTGGTTGACTGCGTGTTTTATCTGAGTGATGGGTTTTGGGGGGGCTTTTTGCCAATATACAACAGGGAAACTTTCCCACTGTCTTAAGGTGAGAAAATCCCACATGACTTGGGTAAGATCCTAATGCCGTGTTTAACTGACGAGATCTTCATGGATCGAAAACAGCCTAAAAAGGAGCAAAAACTAAGCTAGCACTCTATATTTTTTAGAACATAGATCTTGATTGCAATGTTCGATTATAAAGACATTTGGATAAAAATTGTTTTTTGTAATCAAATTTGCTGATATTTTATTTCAAATCTGCTTCTTCTCTCTCTCTTTCTTTTTTGTGTCTGTTGGTCTTTCTCTGTCTCTGCTTTCCTGCCGTTCTGTCTATCAGTCTGTCTGTTTATCTGTCTTTGACATTCCCTGTTCCTGTCTGTCAGTCTCTGTGCATGTGTGTCTGTTTGTCTCTTTCACTCTCTGCCTGTCTATCTGTCTATCCATATATATGTTTATTTTTATTTTTAAAGCAGCCTGTATGTATCCGAACATTGTCTATTTGACACTTCTATGCATGTACAGGAGTGTACATGTATGTGTGCGTGCATACATTTTGCATGTGGCCTGCAGGCGTGTGCATGTAAGGTGTGTGTGTGTGTGTGTGTGTGTGTGTGTGTGTGTGTGTGTGTGTGTGTGTGTGTGTGTGTGTGTGTGTGTGTGTGTGTGTGTGTGTGTGTGTGTGTGTGTGTGTGTGTGTGTGTGTGTGTGTGTGTGTGTGTGTGTGTGTGTGTGTGTGTGTGTGCGTGCGTGCGTGCGTGTGCGTGTGCGTGTGTGTGTGTGTGTGTGTGTGTGTGTGTGTGTGTGTGTGTGTGCGTGTGCGTGTGTGCGTGTGCGTGCGTGTGCGTGCGTGTGCGTGTGTGTGTGTGTGTGTGTGTGTGTGTGTGTGTGTGTGTGTGTGTGTGTGTGTGTGTGTGTGTGAGTGTGTGTGTGTGCAAACAATGAACACATTGTTTAAAGATCAAAGATTTAGGCTTAGGCCCATATCACTAGAGGTGAGATGCAAAGCACATTCAAATAAAACACATATGGGACATAAATAAGACATAACTAAATAAATAAGGCATCAACAATAATCGTCTTTTTGCCTAATACAAATATAAAATGTAGTTCATTTTCCACAACAGAGCAAAATGGACAGTTTAGATTGATAGCAGAAAGATTCTGAGCATGTCGCAGACGATGTGGCTGTTAACCGCCGTTTTGTCCAAATTCCGTCTGTAGACAAAACGGCGGGTTGAACAAAACGGCGCCCGATTTTGAACCGCCGTTTTGTCCAAGTGAAAGTTGGAGTTATAAAAACTCATTCTTGAGAAGTTCTTTTTTTTCTAAATCTTTGTTTGATAAAATGAACAACAAGCTGACCACTGACACTGGTCACTTTGGCCTAATTTTACCGTTTGAATGCTAATTAGTGTATTAGGAGATCATATGAACAATTGTTGATGTGGTCAGTGTCACTGACCAGTGGTCACTTTGGCCTATTTTCACTGTTTGACTACACATTAGGAGTTCAAATGAACAAATTTTGATGTCGTTAACCAGTGGTCAGTGTCACTGAAGGGGCAAGCAATTATAGAAAGTCGAAGATGCTTCAGCGTTCTTTGAGGGCACTATTTTTGACATACTTGAGCTGGTCTGGTGCCATAACCATTTGGGTTGAAAGGATATCCACGTTTTAGTGAGGGACTCTTCTAAAAGTTTGACTAGCCAGAAGGAGGATGCACACTGCCAGTGATCCACATTGCAAAAGTGCCCCTCGTACAAGAGCAAAAGAGTTTAAGTCTCCTGGAACACAACATGTAACCAAAGGGCCAGCCACACTGCATACGATTCGATATCAATGCGATCGGATTGTGACATTTGTGAGGCATGATTCTCGTGAAATTCTACTGTATAAATAAATCTGATGAAATCCTACTAGATATGTTCACTATATTTGTAGTCCTCCGTACACGAATCTGATGAAATATTTGGGTTTTTTTTAATCAAACATTTCATTTGATTCATATACTGGGATGTACACGAGTATAGTGAGTGGAAATACCATCATTATTTTTTAGACAGGAGCATTTTCGCATACATCGTCACAATCGTATCGCATTTCGATTGAATCGAATGCGGTGTGGCTGGCCCTTGAGCCAAATATAAGACCTCCAGACAATAATGACTTTAATAAAAACAAATCCTGATCGCTTCTTGGCCTTTTGGCCTATTTTCAGGAACATAAATTTTTGTTTATACCATGGTTGGTTTGTTCAGCCCGTCGTACATGGCGAAAGCCGATACGCGACGTTAAGCTGAACTTCCATGACTTTAATCATCTGTATGTTTTAGAACCGCACATAAAGTGACACATTAATATACCTTAAGGATTGTGGACACCTTATCATAGGAGATTACAAACACAAATACAGTATTGATGTTACTTTACACATGTCAATCACTATTATAAAGTATGAAGAACATTTTCTTGTATTCGAAATGCCTGCAAAGCATTAGTGCCATATACGAATTTACACTATCGAATGTGCCATCGACCAAAAATCAAGCAATCTTCTTGCGCAATTGATCGATCAATTTATTGATAGCCTCAAGATCGATCAATATTTGCGCAGACGATCGATGATCAGTTGCGAGTACCACTATGCTTGTTTAAAAACACACATAAGCAACCAGACAATCCCTGTGTGGATTAACGTCGCTAATGTTTTCATAGAAAATGACGTTGATTTTCATCTATGATCAAATTAATTTGGCGCATGTGTGTGTTCGTTCTTTAGTTTTACGTCTGTTTGTGATAACAGACAATAATAGACAACAACAACATTAATAGACAACAAAACAAAAACAAAAAAAACAAAAATGTGTGTGTGTGAAATTTTAAGCCTACAGCAGATAGCTATTGAAGTATTTATGTGATTTCCCTACACATCTATTCATACAAATCTAACTGAGTGCATGTAAAAATTACATTATTAGCAGATATATAAGATGGGAGGGAGGGGGGTGGGACATGCAGTAACATTTCAAACTGACATGAAGAGTTAAACAAGATTGTTTGATTATTTGAATTGGTGTACAGAATTGCTTCAAATTTTGTGTGATAGTGCATCATGCTGCAGATATGGTCCCATAGAAAATTTGAATCTCCAGTTCAAATCTCCGCCAAGGCAGACTCACTTTTCTGTAAAATATGTGTGCCCTGTAATTCATGCCCCTTTTAGACAGAATCATTTCAAATTTTGTGTTGGGGGTTGTCATGGTATCTATATGGTCCCATAGAAATTGGGAACTCCCAGTGCAAACCTCCACCAAGGAAGACTCACAAAACCGAAATATCCTTCTCTGTGCTATATATTTAATGTCCGAGCTGTATCATGATCCAGTTCGAATTTTGTGTGGTGGTGTGCAGGAATGGCTCCATTGAAACAATATAAACGTGCTGAAGTTTGACTTTGAAAACCGAACTTTTTCGTTCGCACCATTCGACTTACACTTTTAAAAATTGGGATGTGCGAGCATTTGCTAATGGTGATTTAGAATATTGGGAACCAATCACGGTCAAGGACACCTTGGCGGTATCAAGTTGGTGTTTTGGCTACATCATTCACATTTTTTCAGTTACTGGCTTCAAAGTTGGCAGGTAGGCAGACTACCTTAACGTCATGTGTGGTGCAAAGTATTGATTATCCTAATGACCTTGACCTTGACTTTTGAACTTCTCTTTTTTTACCTGTGGCTGTAGATCGGACACCACAAAACCATATATATTCCTGATCAGCATGACCCAAGGAATGCAGTTGGAGACATTTAAAAGCCACTTGACCGTGACCTTTATATTTGACCTTAAAGTCGTTATAATTATGAATTATGACTGTAACCCCCAAACAAATAGCCATAGCTTGAAAACAGTTGGCCGGCTGTAGACCACTTTAAACCATATATATTCACGATCATCATCACTGGGAGACATTTTGAAGTGCTATTATGAAGACCCGGGCCATTTGTATAAAATAAACAATTGTAGCATGTAAACGATTAGCCATGTATGTGTCACAGTAGAAACTGGAATCCAGTAGGATTCGGAATCCTACTAGTACAAATTAGAATAATCGGAATTCTATAATTTCTACTGGATTGTCTTCTGGATTGTGTGTGTGTGTGTGTGTGTGTGTGTGTGTGTGTGTGTGTGTGTGTGTGTGTGTGTGTGTGTGTGTGTGTGTGTGTGTGTGTGTGTGTGTGTGTGTGTGTGTGTGTGTGTGTGTGTGTGTGTGTGTGTGTGTGTGTGTGTGTGTGTGTGTGTGTGTGTGTGTGTGTGTGTGTGTGTGTGTGTGTGTGTGTGTGTGTGTGTGTGTGTGTGTGTGTGTGTGTGTGTGTGTGTGTGTGTGTGTGTGTGTGTGTGTGTGTGTGTGTGTGTGTGTGTGTGTGTGTGTGTGTGTGTGTGTGTGTGTGTGTGTGTGTGTGTGTGTGTGTGTGTGTGTGTGTGTGTGTGTGTGTGTGTGTGTGTGTGTGTGTGTGTGTGTGTGTGTGTGTGTGTGTGTGTGTGTGTGTGTGTGTGTGTGTGTGTGTGTGTGTGTGTGTGTGTGTGTGTGTGTGTGTGTGTGTGTGTGTCTGTAGGCCTATGTGTGCAGGCACAAATAGCAATAATAATTGCTTAAATTTAGAGGAGACCAAGCAAAATGTAAAAGAAACGTAACCTGACTTTTTCTCTGCAGCAAATTTCTCCATATTTACTCCCTTTGAGTCAAATTGCAACAAGAATACTTAGATTACTATTACGATGACGATTTTGACTAATGTTAATCCTCTAGCGTCGTATGTAACACCTGTGATATAAACATTTCATCTTCGCCTGACAAACACTGCTTTTAAACTGTACCAATCAAAACAGTGAGGTATTGTGTTTATTTTAACAACAATGCCACCACACTCCTTTGACACATGCATTGCAGACAGCTTTATGTTATCACTAGGTCAACCACAATCGCTACGTCGTTGGTCTGAGTCAGTTTTCACCCCTCATTATTTCAGCACATGAGTACTTCCAGACCAAGTGGTTTATTGTTTCTTGTCATCTACACACTAGTGGAGGGGGCCGTGGATCAAAGGTGCTTCTCACCAGGCAGTTTGATACCAGGAGGGGGGGTGTCAAAACAGTGTTTCACCAGTGATACAGTAGGTCTTTGGAGAAGTTCCAAGGGAAGTAATTCAGTGTTGTCTGTATCACCTGTGATGCAATAGGCTTTTGAGGAAACTTAGAAACAAACTAAATTATTCTGTTTTGTGGATATAAAATTAATTTTCTGTATGAAAAAGGTTCAGATAGTATTATGTGACACATGCTATGTATGTGGAACTTCTGTGTTATTATTACACTTCCAAAACATGTACATATTTTCCTCTTAGAGTACACAAACCTAAGATTAACTTGTTGGTTTTAGTGTGTGTGTGTGTGTGTGTGTGTGTGTGTGTGTGTGTGTGTGTGTGTGTGTGTGTGTGTGTGTGTGTGTGTGTGTGTGTGTGTGTGTGTGTATGCATGCGTGCGTGCGTGTGCGCACACACATGCTTGCTCAAGTGAGTGTGCATGCGTGCCATGTATGTGAGATCATGTGTTTGTCTATGCACATGTTATCAATGGTGGTGGAGTATGGTGATGTAAGCCCATTATTGGCACTGTTAACCGCCGTTTTGTTCATATTCCGCCGTTTTGTCCAAATTTTCTATTATGATTTGGACAAAACGGCGGTTCAACAATCCTATAGACAAAACGGCGGGTTGGACAAAACGGCGCCCGATTTGGAACCGCCGTTTTGTCTAAATGAAAGTTGGAGTTATAAAAACTCATTCTTGACAAGTTCTCATTTAAAAAAAAAATCTTTGTTAAATAAAATGAATAACAAGCTGACCACTGACATTGGTCACTTTGGCCTAATTTTACCGTTTGAATGCTAATTAGTGTATTAGGAGATCATATGAACAATTGTTGATGTGGTTGACCAGTGGTCAGCGTCACTGACCAGTGGTCACTTTGACCTATTTTCACTGTTTGACTGCAAATTAGTGTGTTAGGAGTTCAAATTAAAAAAAATTATGTGTCACTGATGAGTGGTCATTTTGGCCTATTTTCACTGTTTGACTGCAAATTAGTGTATTAGGAGTTCATGTGAACAAGGTTTGATGTGGTTGACCAGTGGTCAGTGTCACTGACCAGTGGTCACTTTGGCCTATTTTCACTGTTTGACTGCTAATTAGTGTATTAGGAGTTCAAATGAACAAGGTTTGATGTGGTTGACCAGTGGTCAGTGTCACTGACCAGTGGTCACTTTGGCCTATTTTCACTGTTTGACTGCAAATTAGTGTATTAGGAGTTCAAATGATTTTTTTTATGTGGTTGACTAGTGGTCAGTGTCACTGACCAGTGGTCACTTTGGCCTCTTTTTTTTATGTGGTTGACCATTGGTCAGTGTGACCAATCAATTAATCAATATGAATCTAAAAAAGAACATGAGATCAGATCAAAATTGGAGCCTAAGCAGTCAACCAGCACCAGCTAGTTTCTCTTTCGGGAGTCATCCGGTGACTGATAGCGGGGACATCTTCCCAAGTGGACTCCAAACAGCAGTGTAGGACAATAAGTGCACTTGGATGTTGCCCTTTGCAGAAATGCAATGGGCAGCTCTGCTTCCAGAAAGAAAGAAATAGCTTTCTTCAATTTTAAGCATTCTCCTAAATGGACACCTCCGCCAACAAAGTATAACAGACTGTATATCATTTTTGTAAGGGAAAAATAACAAAGGGTGCGATGCATAATTGTGTTCCAACACCCCTAACAATAAAATAAAGTCATTTGTATAGAACTGGACAGCAACAGCAACTGTGCACCGATTGACCATGTAATTACTTTATGTATCACCTGTGATACACCAGGACTCCGTGTCTCTAAGACCTGATGTATCACTTGTGATACAAACACTAATTTGGACATTTTGTTAAGATTTTAATAAAATTTCACTGGAAATGGATTTCTTGCAATGGTCTGATTTACTTTGTCCAAATACATAATTTTCATATAAGTTTTTATATGTTCAGGTTCTAGAGGGTTAATAGAACTATGCTGAGCTTCCTACTGAGTTGACCACTGTTCACACGCTTTAAAAATATTCAACTATTTTGCTCATGTATTTCAATGATAAGTGCTCTCCTTCACCTTCCTTTTGTCTTTTTTCTTGTACAGCTGATTCATGTAGATTCCAAATTGTCCTGAATTCCATTTTCTACTGGCTGTACTAGTCGGATTCCGAATCCTACTGGATTCCCATGTCTACTGTGACATATAGTTGCAATCAGCATCATTGGAGGAATGCAATGGGAGGCGTTTGAAGTGCTGTGCTGGCGACTGCTATTCTGAAAACTCGGGCTGATTGCATAAAACAAACAATTGTACTTTGAAAACCGTTGGTTAGAGATCCCTATAACCATGTACATTCGTGATCAACATCACTGGAGAATGCAGTGGGAGACATTTCAAAGTGCTATTCTGGCAACTGCTATCCAGGGGAAGAGCTGCCGGGAAGCGTAGCGAGCGCGGGGTCAACTATAAAAACAGAAGCAAAATGCTTGGCAACATTTGTTGAATGCAACAAATACTTGTAGCGATGAGGTTTAACCGAGGCGTGGTTACCTGTATTAATAAAAAAAAAAAAATCGGGACTTTACTGGTTTGGTACTGCCTCCGGGCATTGCCTCCAGTATTGTTCCCACCATATTTGTATTTACAAATGTCCCATATGTGTCTGATTCAGACCAAGAGGACGTAAAACACCATTTTCGTCGTTGGCAGCAACAAGAGCTGTCTGGTTAATTTCTATCATTCTTTTTAGCTTAATAGGCCTATATTCAAAACCAATTAAAAGTTGTTATAATAATATGTTCGCAGGTTTGGACTCGATCGTAATTATCGATCACTTTACACTTGTTAGCGCACAACTTCATACAAATGTATATGTCTGCCGACCAGTGACACAGCGTATCCTTGAGACGCAACATGCATTATTTGAAAAGACTGGCAGCGATAACTCAACGTGAAGAAACCCATGCCTATTTGTACTGTTAATGTATTTTTGGTATAGTATTTTTGTTTTAATTTGGTGATTATGGACAGTTTATTCAAACACAGTGGCTAGAGGTACAGCATTCTTGCAACACTCAGACCATGTTCAGGGATAGTAACTCTTCCTAGTCGAATTTTTCGTCAACAAATGCATTTTCTTATTTCATATATTTAACGCATCTTGGTAAGGAATAGGGTTAGGGATAGGGTTAGAAACATGTCAGAGTTAATGTTAGTAGTTTTTAAGACATTTGCGCACAATTTATGCGTCCCGTGATTGAGCGCCGTACCCGTAGCATGGAGAATGTGAGATACGGGCCCGTACCCCGAGCCTCTGCCTTACTCAAAAGATCACAAACGAATCTTATGACATTTTGAAAGAAAATATTGTAATGTCCATCGAAAGTATTATCTACTGTTTTAAACTCTTTTTTTCAGATTCATACGCTTTGTTTTATTAAGCACGCAAGAAACATTAAAGTTTGTGTTGCACACTCTCATGTAGCTGCAATGTACAGTCAAATAAAAGTTCGCAAAAAACAACTAAACTGACAGGTAAGCTTACGTTATCTTCAACAAATTACATTGAAAATATAGTCAGATTGTGAGGTTTACGCTTTTCGAATCTGGCCAGAATCTGTTTATATTATGTGTTATTGTCCTTTGACTGGCGGTGCTTTGGTTTTCTCCCAAAGAGTGTCCAAAATATTTCCCGATACCGAGTTCCCATGGTATAATACACAAAGATGTTGAAGGCAGGTTTAATATAAGAGATTTGTTCAAAGTAATGGGTCAACACATTGAATAAATTGTACTCTTTTTGTCCGTAATCAAGTTCAGGGATAAAGACCCGAATGGAGCTGAACAGAGCGTAGGGCGAAACGCAGATGACAAAGAGGATGGAGCTAGCTACCAGCATGATGGTCAGAGCTTCATCATGGGACGAGAAAGATGAGGACTCCGATCTCCACTGTCGGATTTTGCGGAG
>CM065700.1:24170658-24180658 GCA_017654935.2 Phymorhynchus buccinoides | reverse complement strand
ATAGGAGGTCAAGGTCAGTTATTTCAGTGGAACCTGAAAATCGGATGGTCTGGAATCTGGAGTTTTGCTTTTTCTGACTTTATCTCGGGAACATGGTGGCAGATTTGCTTCAATTTTTTTGTGGTGGTGTACAACCTTAACAGGAAAAGATCCGAACATGAATTATCAAGGTCAAAGTCATGTCCTTGAAAACCGAAACGTCTTTTTTTTTAGCCATATCTCGGGCACTGGTCAACATGGGATGTTGAAACTTGGTATATAGGTAGTTTAGGTTATGTCCCATATGTGCCCTTATGGGTCGAGAGGACGTTAAACCCAACTTACTGTGTATTGTGTACCGACCAAGGTCAAGGCTATGGAGATCGGTGGACCCTGAAATAGGAGGGTCGGTGAATTGTCTGCCCCTAGGATATCTTCTAAACGGTTTGACAAAATCGCTGAGATATGATGGGAAGGGGAGGCTGAGGGGCGTAACGGGGTGTAACGGGCATAACGGGCGTAACGGGCAAAGGATATATCTGCCACTCGGCGTTGCTGACGCTCGGCGATGCCCTTGGTTGTTTTTTTAATCTCCTATTCTTATGATTGATAGCACTACACATTTTAATGCATGTTATGTGTGTGTCAGCCCATGCGTGTTGACTAATTCGTGTAACCTCATTAGCTTTTAAGATGCGCTCTTTTGGAACATACGTATATTGTAGGATAACATACGCGATCTTTTGGGATATGACCATCCGCGAACATCTTGGCTATGCGCTCAAATCGTCATTTGCCAAAATGCGCTCTTTTGGGCTACACACAAAACAACATCACAAAAGGTACACACATACAAATGCAAGAAAAACACACATTATATAAACACACGTGGACTATGCTTTAAAATAATTGAATTACCTTTATTTTAATAGTTTCATTTCACTTATAAAGAATATATAACCTCACAAAATATGTCATTCCTGTAATCATACTTTAAAAAGAAGACTGAATCGTGATCTTCTCTTTTCAAATCAAAATAAAGGAAATGAACGCAAGATAACCAAAACCTGTCACCGTATATAATAAACAAAAGCCAACACAATCTGGCACATCATTTGACTTAAAATAAACATGCTTTTATTTCAAAATACTTTCGGAATGTTTTCTCAGGGGTGTGTTTATTGGGGGCTCTGGCCGGGTTTGCATTGTCTCAATGCATTGCTGCCGCTCGGCGATGCCCTTGTTTTATATTTTCAAGCATTGGGGGAGGGCGGGGAGGTCTTAAACCAGGGATTGTACCCTGTGCACAGTTTTTGCCTCAATATGAGTATTTTACAGTATTACAGCTTAGGGACATATTGTGCCGCGGCAGACAAAAAAAGGTAACACCGCGGCACAATTTGTCGTAATTACGACAAATTGTACCGTTACGACAAATTGTACCGTGAGATGCGGTACAATTTGTCGTAAAAATTGTACCGTTACGACACCCACAAACAGAACTAATAATAAGTATTTCCAGATATGCTATAAAAATCATCAGACCTTTACATAGCAGCATACTTAAGGGAGAACGGCTTTACACTGTGCATGGATAAGTGTGATTTTATGTTTTTTTAAACGTAAAAAGTACCATTTTAGGAACAGTGGAACCTGAAAATCGGATGGTCTGGAATCTGGAGTTTTGCTTTTTCTGACTTTATCTCGGGAACATGGTGGCAGATTTGCTTCATTTTTGTGTGGTGGTGTACAACTTTAACAGGAAAAGATCCGAACATGAATTATCAAAGTCAAAGTCATGTCCTTGAAAACCGAAACGTCTTTTTTTTTAGCCATATCTCGTAGCACTGGTCAACATGGGATGTTGAAACTTGGTATATAGGTAGTTTAGGTTATGTCCCATATGTGCCCTTATGGGTCGAGACGTTAAACCCAACTTACTGTGTATTGTGTACCGACCAAGGTCAAGGCTATGGAGATCGGTGGACCCTGAAATAGGAGGGTCGGTGAATTGTCTGCCCCTAGGATATCCTTCTAAACGGTTTGACAAAATCGCTGAGACATATGATATTAAAAGGGGGGGGAGGCTGAGGGTAGGGCGTAACGGGGTGTAACGGGCATAACGGGCGTAACGGGCAAAGGATATATCTGCCACTCGGCGTTGCTGCGGTGACGCTCGGCGATGCCCCTTGGTTTGTTTTTTTAATCTCCTATTCTTATGATTGATAGCACTACACATTTTAATGCATGTTATGTGTGTGTCAGCCCATGCGTGTTGACTAATTCGTGTAACCTCATTAGCTTTTAAGATGCGCTCTTTTGGAACATACGTATATTGTAGGATAACATACGCGATCTTTTGGGATATGACCATCCGCGAACATCTTGGCTATGCGCTCAAATCGTCATTTGCCAAAATGCGCCATCTTTTTTTTTTTTGGGGGGGCTAGCACACAAAACACCATCACAAAAGGTACACACATACAAATGCAAGAAAAACACACATTATATAAACACACGTGGACTATGCTTTAAAATAATTGAATTACCTTTATTTTAATAGTTTCATTTCACTTTAAAGAATATATAACCTCACAAAATATGTCATTCCTGTAATCATACTTTAAAAAAAAACTGAATCGTGATTCTTCTCTTTTCAAATCAAAATAAAGGAAATGAACGCAATTATAACCAAAATCAAAACCTGTCACCGTAATAATAAACAAAAGCCAACACAATCCTGCACATCATTTGACTTAAAATAACATGCTTTTATTTCAAACGTACTTTCGGGATGTTTTCTTCAGGGGTGTGTTTATTGGGGCTCTGGCCGGGTTTGCATTGTCTCAATGCGTTGCTGCCGCTCGGCGGATGACCTTGTTTTATATTTTCAGAGTCATTGCCGGGGAGGGCGGGGAGGTCTTAAAACTAGGATTGTACCCTGTGCACAGTTTTTTGGCCTCAATATGAGTATTTATACAGTATTAGTGCAGCTTAGGGACAAATTGTGCCGCGGCAGATAAAAAAAGTTAACACCGGAGAAGCACAATTTGTTGTAATTACGAACAAATTGTACCGTTACGACAAATTGTACCGTGAGATGCGGTACAAATTGTCGTAAAAATGTTACCGTTACGACAACCCACAAACAGAGCTAATAATAAGTATTTCCAGATAATGCTATAAAAATCATCAGACCTTTACATAGCAGCATACTTAAGGGAGAACGGCTTTACACTGTGCATGGATAAGTGTGATTTTATGTTTTTTTAAACGTAAAAAGTACCATTTTAGGAACAATTAAACAACAACATTAATTATTAGGAGTAATACTCACTCCGACTTTAAGTTGGCAACCACACATAACACATACCATCCAAAAAGCGACACAATGTTATTAAAATAATTTCCAAAGAAAGATGGGACCCGAAATTCCTCACTCACTTGGTTAGGGCCCTGGTTCGTAGCCGCTTAACTTATGGAATGGAAGCTTTTTACTCACTAACAATTTCAAAAATGACAAGCCATAGAAACAAAAGAATTCCAATCAAATATTTTAGATCCTTTCCTGAACTACTAAAAAAATACAAACTAAAAAAACCTATCTAAATATAAAACTATAAATATTATTCACTGCAAACCCTATCTAAATATAAAGCTATAAATATTATTCACTACTCTACAGACTTATTTGAAGAAGCTAATTTGAAGTTGGAAGATGTTTTCCCCGTCCCGCGGCGGCTTTTCTGAAGTGCGAGAAGGAGGAGATACAATACGATATAAACTTTAAATGAAATGTATTCTAAAGAAGTCAATCTCATAAGCATAGCCGCTAAATAATAACGTCGAAAATTGCCTAAAAGAATTTTTACATATTTTTACGGACGGTTCAAAAATCAATCATAAAAGAGGATGTGCATTTACCATTCCTGCACTCAAAATTACAAAATCTTTCCAACTAAATGACTATTTTAACAGGCTCGGTATCGAGGGCAATACCTTTAATTTCATAAAAACCTTCCTACGAAACAAAAAAAATGTGAGTCCCTTTCGGAAATTCATTTTTTAGATATGGGCGTTCCCCAACGTTATTCAATATTATGCTGCATGAAAAAAAAATCTATATGTACGCAGATGATATAGCTATTATGGAATTAATTGCAATTATTATGGAATGAAGCGCAGAATTATAGGCACTACTAGAACTTCCTAAATAATTTAGCTAACCCTCCACCAAACGTAATTTTCAGACTCCCTACCTTCTATTCAGGCCCTTCGGGAAGAAAATAAAAACAGGCTGGAAATCGTAAATGAAATTAGAATACTATTACATCAAATATCAATAAAAGGTACAGCCCTACAGCTAACTTGGATACTGTCCCATAGCGGCATAATAGGCAATGATCAGGCCGACAGAGCAGCTAAAAGTGCAGCTATGGGAAAATCCGGTGGGGTAACAAATATAAAACTTTCAATTAAAGAAGCAAAGGGCAAATTAAAAACAGTAGCGTTCCAACAGGATGGTCTTTTTCTAAAACAAATACAGCTGTCACTACAATCCTTAATTTTTAGACTAAGAACTCCTTCATATCCTTGTAATTTTGTAAAAACCACATGGAGTGTGGGAAAACCTTCGATATAGACCATCTATTTGACTCCTGTCACTACGGTTTTTTAGCCATTAATATGTAAATTAAAAACTATAAACATTGCTTTTACAAAGTCAATCATGCTTCTAAATAGTACGGCGGGGTCTGGCTGGCGAAATCTCTTATATTTTGGCCACCATTTTTAAAGCATTCCAAGGGTTTGTAAATTTTAACTAAATTAAGGGACCCTCGCTCTCTCATAATTTACACGTCACACGCCAAGATATAATATGCTTTCGTAAATTATACTCTTAATTCTTTTAGACTTGTAAAGCCGAAACTTATACTATAAAATAATTGCGCTTATTTTGAAACATTGTCGAGAATAAAGATCGAATGTAAATAGTTGTCATGTGTCTTCAGACCTTAATCGATTTTTAAAACTTTATGATGTACTTTTAAAAGTGGTCCTGAAAATTTTAATCTCCTAGCTCAGGGAGCAATAGCCAAAAGTTTTAAATCAACATTTTAAAACAAAAGTGTAAATATTTATAGCCCAGAGTAGTCTTGTGCGAGCCATGGCACCTAAAGAAAAACTTGACCTTTATTCAAGATAAAAAACATAGAATACAAAATAAAAAAAAATTATAAAAGAAAAATATCTATATTTTCAGAAAATCTCTTTTTTTGTTTTCCCAATTTTCCCCCAAATCTAAAAGTCACAGTAATGTCCCGTATGACTTTGCCAAGAGGACGAAAAACTTTAACTTTGGACGTTTTTCTCAGATCACTAATAAAAAAAACAAGCACTCATCCAGCAAAAGTGCACCACAAAGTGTTTTATGCACCTGTGTGGATCACTTTTTTGGACAGGTAAATATTATTTAAATTAATTGCAACAATCATCTAACATAATCTCATGTGAGTGACGTAGGCTACTTGCTTTTGCTTTTACCAGTCTGCCGATGAAAACGACACACGCTGAAAATATCAGTGCAGTGCAGTGTCTGTTAAAAGGGTTCCAGCATTGTCTCACTATTTGCACAATATATATTTATTTGCCAGTTGACAAGCGGAATATATTTTCTTCAAGAAGTGAACGAAAAGAAATTACTGCTCTCCTCACTTCCACCCGCTCTCTTAAATCCTAACTGACATAATAAACTAAAACCAGATTTGAAGTAGTTATTTTCCCTTACTTCTGTCTATCCACTATCTGCCTGTCTGTTTGAAACACCGTTGATTTGATTTATGATTGTTAAATCACATTTTGAAAAGAGAGAAAGTAGGATAAACAGCTTGTAACCGATGTTGTCAAACGTTTGCTAAAAGAAGGCTACAATGAGTTGAGAGCATGAGAGAGGGGGGGGGGGGGGGGGGGGGGGGGGGGGGGGGGGGGGGGGGGGGGGGGGGGTGGGGGGGGGGGGCTGGGGGGGGGGGGGGGGGGGGGGGGGGGGGGGGGGGGGGGGGGGGGGGGTGGGGGGGGGGGGGGGGGGGGGCTGTGTATGGCTGTCTGTCTGTGTCAATTTTCTTGTTTGCATTCGTATCATATTGCCTTATCTATAGAATAGGGTTTATTAGTTTTTGTTTGGTCCGTCCGGTGTCCGTCCGTCCGTCCGGCGTGCCTCCGTCCGTCCGGCTATTCTTATCTACTCACAATCGGGTTACTAAATCCCAACATTTGAGAAGATAATGAGGCGTTAATCTGAAAGCCGGCAGCTATTGGAGAGAGGGAAATGATCAACTAAAGCTAAAGAATGTGAATGTTTAAGGCTGATGGCGTCTTCTTGTAATGCCACCCTGTCAACAGCTAGCGTGGTGAAATGATCAACTAAAGCTAAAGAATGTGAATGTTTAAGGCTTATGGCGTCTTCTTATGGCGTCCACCCTGTAAAACAGCTAGCGTGTATCAACGAACTCGCTGTGGTTTTCTGTCTTATTATAGTAAACTGTATTGCTGCATGCTTTTTTAAAAATAACAAACTGAATACCCGCTTCATGCCTTTTTTTAAATCGGAATTTTTAAAAAAACAAAAAAAACGTTTAGCTGTCAGTCTCTACTCTTAATACATCTCTAAACACAAAAATAAACTTATTTTGCAAAATTATCTTCCTATATTTTATCTTCAGAACTAACTCCTGAAGTGTGAATGGTAAATAACTGGGTTGTGTTTTTAATGGCCACAAAGCAGCCAAACCCAAATTACCATCACCACCTACAGCCTCAGGACTTGGTGGCCTCTTTTGCCTTTTCATCTCCTTCCCCCATGCCTCTCCCACCCCCTCCACTTCTCCAAACTCTCAGCATACTTTCTAAACTTTTTCTACATTTTATGTCCTCTGATTCTTTGTACATGGTTCAACATTAGAAGAACACAGGGGTCATTTTGCCGCTCACAGCCGTAAGTGAACTGTTGTTGATTTTGATATTTTTTGCATGTAAGTAGTACAAGAATTACTCACCAAAGCATTTTCAGCAATTCTCAAAGATACGTTATTGAAGTAAATAAAATTGTCATATAAAAGATTTTTTCTTAAACAAAAAAGAACAAAAATCTAAATAAATCTAAATATTATAATTGATTTGACTATCTTTAAATTTTTTTATGTCGCACAGTTAAAATAATTCGACAATGACATTGAAGCAATAATATATTGATATGATAAAGTTTCCCTGACTCGACTTGGCTTGATATATATATATATGGTGGCATCACAGTCACTACCATGAACACAGGACGGCGGAGGAAAGCGTTCTTTAGTAGCTTGCTATTCTGCCAGTCATCCTGTGTGCAAAATAACCGTAACTAGTTTAATTTAAGATAGCACACAAATCAGGAGAGAGAGCAAGTGGTGGCGCCAGTCTATGCAAAGCTTGATTGAATGTGGTTGACTTGGAAGTTTTCAACACACGCACATCTCAACAGCATTTATTCAGGATTAATGGTGAACAGTTCATTTCCTGATAACAATAAAGGCAAATAGCATGCAGGAGCAACAAAGCGGCCCGGCATATTCTTACTGTCTTTATGCAAGTCATTGTTCATATGTTTACTGTCTTTGGTTTGCTGGTTTCGTTACAAACAAGCACAAGATGGAATAGATGGGCGTCTATATTGCTGTTTCCGAAGTCGGGCCGTAGTGGTTGACTGCGTGTTTTATCTGAGTGATGGGTTTTGCCAATATACAACAGGGAAACTTTCCCACTGTCTTAAGGTGAGAAAATCCCACATGACTTGGGTAAGATCCTAATGCCGTGTTTAACTGACGAGATCTTCATGGATCGAAAACAGCCTAAAAAGGAGCAAAAACTAAGCTAGCACTCTATATTTTTTAGAACATAGATCTTGATTGCAATGTTCGATTATAAAGACATTTGGATAAAAATTGTTTTTTGTAATCAAATTTGCTGATATTTTATTTCAAATCTGCTTCTTCTCTCTCTCTTTCTTTTTTGTGTCTGTTGGTCTTTCTCTGTCTCTGCTTTCCTGCCGTTCTGTCTATCAGTCTGTCTGTTTATCTGTCTTTGACATTCCCTGTTCCTGTCTGTCAGTCTCTGTGCATGTGTGTCTGTTTGTCTCTTTCACTCTCTGCCTGTCTATCTGTCTATCCATATATATGTTTATTTTTATTTTTAAAGCAGCCTGTATGTATCCGAACATTGTCTATTTGACACTTCTATGCATGTACAGGAGTGTACATGTATGTGTGCGTGCATACATTTTGCATGTGGCCTGCAGGCGTGTGCATGTAAGGTGTGTGTGTGTGTGTGTGTGTGTGTGTGTGTGTGTGTGTGTGTGTGTGTGTGTGTGGTGTGTGTGTGTGTGTGTGTGTGTGTGTGTGTGTGTGTGCGTGTGTGTGCGTGTGCGGTGTGTGTGTGTGTGTGTTTGTGTGTGTGTGTGTGGTGTGTTTGTGTGTGTGTGTGTGTGCGTGGCGTGTGCGTGCGTGTGCGTGTGTGTGTGTGTGTGTGTGTGTGTGTGTGTGTGTGTGTGTGTGTGTGTGTGTGTGTGTGTGTGAGTGTGTGTGTGCAAACAATGAACACATTGTTTAAAGATCAAAGATTTAGGCTTAGGCCCATATCACTAGAGGTGAGATGCAAAGCACATTCAAATAAAACACATATGGGACATAAATAAGACATAACTAAATAAATAAGGCATCAACAATAATCGTCTTTTTGCCTAATACAAATATAAAATGTAGTTCATTTTCCACAACAGAGCAAAATGGACAGTTTAGATTGATAGCAGAAAGATTCTGAGCATGTCGCAGACGATGTGGCTGTTAACCGCCGTTTTGTCCAAATTCCGTCTGTAGACAAAACGGCGGTTTGGACAAAACGGCGCCCGATTTTGAACCGCCGTTTTGTCCAAGTGAAAGTTGGAGTTATAAAAACTCATTCTTGAGAAGTTCTTTTTTTTCTAAATCTTTGTTTGATAAAATGAACAACAAGCTGACCACTGACACTGGTCACTTTGGCCTAATTTTACCGTTTGAATGCTAATTAGTGTATTAGGAGATCATATGAACAATTGTTGATGTGGTCAGTGTCACTGACCAGTGGTCACTTTGGCCTATTTTCACTGTTTGACTGTGTATTAGGAGTTCAAATGAACAAATTTTGATGTCGTTAACCAGTGGTCAGTGTCACTGAAGGGGCAAGCAATTATAGAAAGTCGAAGATGCTTCAGCGTTCTTTGAGGGCACTATTTTTGACATACTTGAGCTGGTCTGGTGCCATAACCATTTGGGTTGAAAGGATATCCACGTTTTAGTGAGGGACTCTTCTAAAAGTTTGACTATCCAGAAGGAGGATGCACACTGCCAGTGATCCACATTGCAAAAGTGCCCCTCGTACAAGAGCAAAAGAGTTTAAGTCTCCTGGAACACAACATGTAACCAAAGGGCCAGCCACACTGCATACGATTCGATATCAATGCGATCGGATTGTGACATTTGTGAGGTAGGATTCTCGTGAAATTCTGCTGTATAAATAAATCTGATGAAATCCTACTAGATATGTTCACTATATTTGTAGTCCTCCGTACACGAATCTGATGAAATATTTGGGGTTTTTTTTAATCAAACATTTCATTTGATTCATATACTGGGATGTACACGAGTATAGTGAGTGGAAATACCATCATTATTTTTTAGACAGGAGCATTTTCGCATACATCGTCACAATCGTATCGCATTTCGATTGAATCGAATGCGGTGTGGCTGGCCCTTGAGCCAAATATAAGACCTCCAGACAATAATGACTTTAATAAAAACAAATCCTGATCGCTTCTTGGCCTTTTGGCTAAGACAGTGATTCAGGAACATAAATTTTTGTTTATACCATGGTTGGTTTGTTCAGCCCGTCGTACATGGCGAAAGCCGATACGCGACGTTAAACTGAACTTCCATGACTTTAATCATCTGTATGT
>CM065700.1:24130093-24160093 GCA_017654935.2 Phymorhynchus buccinoides | reverse complement strand
GATTTCTTGCAATGGGCTGATTTACTTTGTCCAAATACATAATTTTCATATAAGTTTTTTATATGTTCAGGTTCTAGAGGGTTAATATAACTTATGCTGACTTCCTACTGAGTTGACCACTGTCACGGACGCTTTTAAAAATATTCAACTATTTTTGCTCATGTATTTCAATGATCAGTGCTCTCCTCACCTTCCTTTTGTCTTTTTTCTGTACAGCGATTCATGTAGATTCCATTGTCTGAATTCCATTTTCTACTGGCTGTACTAGTCGGGATTCCGAATCCTACTGGATTCCATGTTCCTACTTGTGACATATAGTTGCACTCAGCATCATTGCGGAATCAATGGAGGCGTTTGAAGTGCTGTGCTGGCGACTGCTATTCTGAAAACTCTGGCTGATTGCATAAAACAAACATTGTACGTTTGAAATCCGTTGGGTTAGAGATCGCCTATAAACCATGTACATTCGTGATTCAAAGCATCACTGGAGAATGCAGTGGGAGAGACATTTCAAAGTGCTATTCTGGCAACTGTCTATCCAGGGGAAGAGCTGCGGGGAAGCGTAGCGGATCGGCGGGTCACTATAAAACAGAAGTCGAAAATGCTTGGCAACCATTTGTTGAATGCAACAATACTTGTAGCGATTGAGGTTTAACCGAGGCGTGGTTACCTGTATTAATAAAAAAAATCTGGACTTTACTGGTTTGGTACTGCCTCCGGGCATTGCCTCCAGTATTGTTCCCACCATATTTGTCATTTACAAATGTACCATATGTGTCTGATTCAGACAGAGGACTTAAAACACCATTTTCGTCCGTTGGCTAGCAACAAGAGGCTGTCTGGTTATTCTCGTATCAATCGTTTTCGAATATTTTATTCTGTTTAGCTATAGGCATATCTTCAAAACCAATTAAAGTTTGTTTATAATAATAATGTTCGCAGTTTTGGACTCGATCGTAATTATCGATCACTTTACACTTGTTCGCACACACTTCCATACAAATGTTATATGTCCTGAGCGACCAGTGGACACCACGTATCCTTGAGACGCAACATGCAAAACAATTTATTTGAAAAGACTGCAGCGATAACGGCAACGTGAAGAAACCCATGCCTTTTGTACTGTTAATGTATTTTGGTATAGTATTTTTGTTTTAATTGTGTTATGGACAGTTTATTCAAACACAGTGGCTAGAGGTACAGCATTCTTGCAACACTCAGGGATGTTGAGGGATTCGACTCTTCCATTCGAATTTTTCGTCCACACATTCATTTTCTTATTTCAGATAATTAACGCATCTTGTAAGGAATAAGGGTTAGGGATAGGGTGAGACATGTCAGAGTGCATGTTAGTTTTTTTAAGACATTTGCGCACATTCATGGTCCCCGTATGAGCGCCGTACCCGTAGCATGGAGAATGTGAGATACGGCCCGACCCCGAGCCTCTTGCTTTCCTCCAAAAGATCACAAAACGAATCTATGACATTTTGAAAGAAAATATTGTAATGTCCCATACGAAAGTATTATCTAACTGTTTAAACCTCATTTTTTTCAGATTCATACGCTTTGTTGTTTATTAAGCCCGCAAGAAACATTAAAGTTTGTGTGCACACTCTCATGTATCTGTCAATGTACAGTCGAAGTCAAATAAAAGTTCCAAAAAACAACTAAACTGACAGGTAAAGCTTTACGTTATCTTCACAATTACATTGAAAATATAGTCAGATTGTGAGTGTACGCTTTTCGAATCTGGCCAGAATCTGTTTATATTAATGTGTTATTGTCCCTTTGAATGGGCGGTGCTTTGGTTTTCTCCAAGACGTGTCAAATATTTCGCGATACCGAGTTCCCATGGTATGATACACAAAGATTTTCAGGCAGGTTTAATATCGAGATTTGTTTTCAAATAAATGGTCAACACATTGAATAAATTGTTACTCTTTTTGTCCGTATCCAGTTCAGGGATAGACCCGAATGGAGCTGAACAGACGCGTGGGCGAAACGCAGATGACAAAGAGGATGGAGCTGAGCTACCAGCATGATTGGTCAGAGCTTCATCATTGTACGCGCAAGATGAGGACTCCGATCTCCACGTCGGATTTTGCGGAGTTTTCAGAACCGTTTAACGTTGTTGTATTGCCACCACTACCATTGTACCCCAAGAACTCAATACCCATCACAAAGCTTCCACAGCATTCTGACCAAATCCTTGTTCTCTTTGTAAAAATCAGATTCCATCTGTGTCAACACGAAGTCCTACTAGTAGGGTCAAAGAGACAGCCCAACGAAATCTAATAAACATGGTAATGAAAGCGCAAACGCGATCATATAATCAAAGCAATGATCAGAGCCATAGTCCTTGTAGAATCAGGCTTCCGTGATTTCAACTGATTTGAAGACACAGACATCACCTCTCTACCGCAATGATCGCCGAGGATGATTGGAGACGTGTTAGATTCCAATTGTCAATAAATGTCTTTTTTGTTGGTTAGATCCTAACACGGTATGCGCATCTTTCGATAAACAATCGCTTGTAAGTTCTTCAGCTTATACGCCATGGGAAACGACAGAACTACCCCGTCGCTGAGGGCCAGGAAGAACAGAAGTAACGTCACACGATCCCTCAGACCCTGTCTGTAAACCCGCATGTTGATGAGATGGATGGTTCCACCAATAGAAACAGGAACAGTTGAACGCAGTGTTTATTTGCATATGAGTACGTCTCGCTGTGCGCTCAGAATGCCGCGTGAATCTTCACCAGGATAAAGCCCAGGTAACTGAAGAGAACCATGGTGCCAGCCTTCAGGGAGGGTCCCCAGTTTCCCCATCCCGTCCGAATGACGAGAAATGGTAGTTGCACCGGTCATTTGTTTGCCTATGCAGTATAGTATACTGTGTGTACTGTGTGTTCAGGGGAAGCAGTTATGCTAAATTCTTAAGATAAAGAAATTACTTGAGTTGCAGTCTCCGTTGAAGATTGAGTCAATCTAGTCTAGTTGGATCTGTCAACAAGCAACCTATTTTATTGCCATTATCTTACAAGCCTTGTTGGCAAGGGGTGGGTGGGGGTGTTACAATATACATACTAACTTACCAGAGAAATTGAAGTGAAATAGAAAATGAAATAAAAATAAACAAAATAGCAAACTGTATTGTTTATGCTAATGGTGGAACACAGACACATTTCGCGCGTACACACACACACACAGCAGATCCACACACCCACACACACAGAATACACACACACACCCACCACACCACACACACAAACCACACACACACACACACACCCACCACACACACACACACACACACAACCACACACACACACGCACCACACACTCACACCACACACACAACGCACACCGCGCGCTCCGCAGCACATACCACACCCACACACACCACGCACAACGCGCCATGCACACGCTTCTAAAATAGGTCCCGGACTATTTTCTGCAAAAGGTGTGTATTTATCATTAATCGAGGCGACCAATTGATCTGTGTGTGTGTTTGTGTGGGTGTGTGTGTGTGTGTTGTGTGTGTGTGTGTGTGTGTGTTATATTTGAATGAAAATCGAACAGTACTAGTGTGCACAATACAATTATTGAAGAAGTGATGTTTTGTTAGCTAAATCTGCTTAATTATTGCCATCGACCCTTCCCTCATTAACTGCTCGTACGTACGCTATTAGCCCCCCTCCCCTTTCTCTCTCTTCCCTCCTCTCTCTCTCGATATCCTGGAGTATTAATATTCATTTGTAAAACAGTCACGATTTTACATGGACAGAATTTTTGGCATTCAAACCTACTGAAAAATAATATTGCCAGACACTTAAATTTCAGTTAATGATTAGATTTAGTCTCGGGATTTTAAGCAGATACGCTGACATTAAAAATTAACATGCCCTCTTTGTAAGGAAAATCAGGACAATGAGTTTTACAGTTTGTACTTGTTTGCCATTTTTCAATCAGTTGAGAAACGATTGATAGCATCTAATTTTACAGAAAATCCAGCTTATTTAATGCTTAGATAAGTCCTCTTGATGTCTAATAGAAATGGAACACGATTCATATATCTGTATATATATTTGTAATAAGCCTTTAATATTAGAAGTGTTAGCGTTATAATAAGTAATTATTTGCTTGCTAAATTTTTTTAAAATTATTATTGATAATCCCGCGTCAACACACCCTTCCTAATGGGGCAATGCATTTTCTGCAATAAAGTATTGTTGATTGTTGTTGTCATTGTCTCTCCCAATCAGTGATCCATATTTATGTTTCATCCACGAGCAACATAGTGGAGTATGCGCACCAATTTCTAAATTGTAGTCACCACTATCCTGTGTGCTAACAAAGAGTGGTCGCGCTCTGGCTGCGACGCGCTTCTCCATGTGGAGCAACCCAATTTTCCACAACACGTCTCTGTGACCATGAAAAGTAGCAATACCAAATACCTATCCACTAGTATGCTTTGCTGTGTATTTTTCACTCTAAATATATTCTAACGAGATTTCTTGAAAAGTGTGAACCCAACCTGGTATTCCCATTAACATAGTTATGAGACCTTATCATCATATCTATGAAGTCCTTCAAAGTAGTAGATTTTAATAGGACATTAGAATGACTTCTAAGATATCATTATAATAAGGTCCGTACACAGCTTCATGCGGAAATCCGTAAATAAGTGAAAGAAAGAAGGGCAAAAATTTACGGATTATAGAATTTCGGATTACGGCGGAAATCTTTGTTCTTGTTTCTTTAACTAAGGATTGCGCATGAGTTTCCGCACGGAATTTCTGCATGCATTCGTACGTACCCTTACGCATACTTCTCATGTGATACCGGCCCTGCTTAATAAGCTTAACTTTATGTATTTTGTGTGTTTTCTTTAGATGTTTGAATAATTTACCTGAAAACCAAAAATACTAAGGCATCACACCGTTAATAATGAACCACTTAGGGTCGTCGCTACACTTGGTAGGGATTATTACAGATTTTATTTGTACATGTGAACACACACACACACACGAAGCACACACACCACACACACACACACACACACACACACACAGCGACACACACACACACACACACACACCTTCTACTCGAACTTGTAGAGTTTTCCGTAGGGTCTAGTTTGTACTCCGCTTGTGACAGTAGCCTAGATGGGCCTAGCAGACCATTCAAATAGGAGCCACTTCATTACTTAATTCGTCACTAAGTTTGAAATTTTATCAGGTAAAATCTCACGCATGGTTGATATGCTAGGAGTGATTTGAGAGGGTCAAGTGGTAAAAACGCGACAATTTCTCTCGTTTTTCAGAAACCCTGCATGGTAGTGTGTGCAACGTGCGCTCTATGTGGGTGTGTGTGTGTGTGTGTGTGTGTGTTGTGTGTGTTTGTGTGTGTGTGTGTGTGGTGTGTGTGTGTGTGTGTGTGTGTTGTGTGTCTGAGTGAAATGCGAATGTTAAATGCATTTCTTTTTCATATTATGAATCCTTTGTAAACGATATAAATAAGTATAGTTAGTGATTATCCATGCCTTGCTTTCGGCCTTCCACGCCACGAAGATGATTGATGTTCCGAAATCACGCCCAAAATCTCATCTATAGCTTTGTTCCGACCGAAGTTACGTTCATGTCGTGCGTCCCGATCTCGGCCTCAATTGACTCTGAACTATCGCTGAACTAACATTACTAAAATCCGTCGCATAGTTCAATTTAGACTCTTCCTGACAGACGACGCCACAAAGACACTTCTGGATTCTGTCTAGATTAGATTATTTGCAATGTCCTACTCATAGGCCTTCCTGCAACCTCTCTCCATATCTTCAACGTGTTTCAAATCCTGCTGCGCGTCGTGTATTCAGCGTACTGTTAATACCGCCGTTTTGTCCAAATTCCGCCTTTGTGTCTATAGCAGAACGGCGGGTTGGACAAACGGCGCCCGATTTGAACCGCCGTTTTGTCCAAATGAAAGTTAGTTAATAAACACTCATTCTTGACAAATTTCTTATTAAACAAAAAAAAAGAAAAGGGGGATGGGCGGTCGGAGCCCTTTGGTGAAATAAAATGAATAATCATCTGACCACGACACTGTCACTTGGCTAATTTTTACCGTTTGAATGCTAATTAGTGTATTAATGAGATCATAGAAAAATTTTTTGATGGGTTGACCAGTGGTCAGTGTCACTGACCAGTGGTCATGTTAGCTATTTCAAGGGGGGTTGACTGCAAATTAGTTATTAGGATTCAAATGAACAGGTTTGATGTGGTTGACATGGTCGGTGACACTAACCAATGGGTCAACCAATATAAAAATAACACTAATTTGCAGTCCAACGTAAAAATAACCAAAATGAGCCAACTTGTCAACCACATCAACAGTTGTACATTTGAACTCCTAATACACTTAATTAGCATTCAAACGGTAAAATTAGCCCAAATGACCAGTGTCAGTGGTCACTTTGTTATTCATTTTATTTCACAAAGATTTCCAAAAAAAAATTAGAACAACAACATAATCATAAGTCACAAGGCTTCTCTGTGAAATTCGGTGCTCCATTTGGAGAGCGGGGGGGGGGTGGGCAATGAGTTTTTATAACTCCAACTTTCATTGGACAAAAACGTGGTTCAAAATCGGCGCTGTTTTGTTCAACACCGCCGTTTTGTTTATAGAATCATATATAAAATTTAGACAAAACGGCGGATCTAACCGTCCTAACTGTCTATAGACAAAACGGCGGGATATTTGGACAAAACGCGGTTAACAGTACCACAGCGACACTACACTTTTAACGAAACAACTCTGGCTTCAAAATTGAATACTGACTCAAATATAAATCTACCTGCGTCCTGCTAAAAATCGTTACAAAAGATTAACGCACCTATTTGTGCAACCCAGATAGGCTGCCCCCGTAGCCTTCGTTCCTTCATGGACGATCGTATTTTTCAAATTCTCGCTTACCATCGGGAAACAACACCGCTCAGAGCATTTTCTGTCTCAGCTGCTACTCTCTGGCTCTCACTCCCTTTTACCTTCATCATAATAAAAATTTTGGACAAAACGGCGGTATCTAACTGTCTAACTGTCTATAGACAAATACGGCGGAATTTTGGACAAACCGTCAGTTAACATACCAAAGCGACACTACACTTCATCTACGTTACGTTCCAAATCAGCTCTGAAAACCCACTACTTCAACTGGAATATGCATGTGTTGTGGTGCGTGCGTGCCGTGCAACGTGGTGTGACGAGTTATGGAGTGGGCATGTGTTGTTTGTGTTGTGTGTGTGTGATCATTTATGTATATAACATTGATTGTACGTGCGTGTGTGTTCAGGTGTGTGGGTGGGGGGTGTGGTGTTGGTGGGGGTGTGTGTGTGCATGTGGTGGTTTTTTGTGCGCGTGTTTGCTTGTGTGTGTATGTTGTTTTATGCCTGGCAAATGTGTGGCCTATTATATAAGTATAGTCGTAGTCATGAGTAGTAGTGATAGTAGAAGTAGTAGTGTGGTGTAGTATAAATGGTGGTGGGGTATAGTATTAAGTAGTAGTAGTAGTAGTAGTAGTGGTAGTAGTCACAGCATTGGTGTTGTTGCTGCTTGTTATGTGTATTTTCTTGCTCATAGTCCACTGGATTTTTGTTTCATGTTTTTATTCCCATTTCTATTATATTAAAGCGCCTGTACCGTAAATAGTAGAATGGCGCTATATAAATTTTATATTATTATATATTAATTATTAACTTATTATTTTCTCAGTAAAGAGGATTCCGTATTGATATATTGCACCATTATATTGTGTGTGTGGTGCACAGATATTGTGTGTGTGGTGTGTGTGTGGTGGATGTGTGGTGTGTGTGTGGTGTGTTGTGTGTGCGTGCGTGTGCGTGTCGTGCGCTGCGCGTGTGCGTGTGCGTGTGTGCGTGTGCGTGGTGCGTGCGCGATGCGCGTGCGCGTGTGCTTGTGGTGCGTGTGCGTGTGCTGTGTGCGTGCGATATGCGTGTCGTGTGCGGTGTGTGCGTGTGCGTGTGCGTTGCGTGCGTGCGTGCGTGTGCGTGTGCGGGTGCGTGCTGCGTTACGTGCGTTCGTATTGCACATATGTTGCGTGTGCGCATATTGTGTGTGCGCGTACTGTTATTTGTCGTGCGCGTGCGCGCGTGTATGCGAGCGTGCATACGTTCGTGCGTGCGCGCGTGTGGTGCATGTGTGCGTGCGCACGCATAAGGGTGTGTGTGTTGGTGTGCTTGCATGTTCTCAGTTTTTTTAATTTTATGTCACTTATCTGATGTTTAGATATAATGTCTTGTTTTCGAAATGCGTCCTTCTAACTTCATAGAAATACGCCATTCTTATCGCACTTCCTGCCTACTGTTCAGAAGTTACTTCCTGCATTTTCCTTTGTCTTGCAGAAGCTGTTGAGTTCGTCACCCTGCAACGCAAAGCATAAATTTCGGGCAAGTTGGGTGGATGTTGGGTTTGGGATGGAGGAAAGTTGCAACGGCATGTCGTGGTTTTACCGCCCCCCCCCCCGGCCCCCCCCCCACCACCCCCCCCCCCAAAAAACCAAGGGTTTTGGACCGGGCAGCGGAAAAAATTCTGGGTTGGAATGGTTTTCTCGGCCAAGGCAAAAAAAATTTACGGTGGGGGACCAGATGGCCTGCAAACAATTACTGATTTCAGAGTCTTGGATTACTGGGGAACCCCCCCAAGTGAAGATTTGGGTGTAACAAACAGAAGTCTAGGGCCTGTATTCAACGTTTGTATTTTTGCATGAGACTTAGCATTTGATGCATAAACTTAGGAAGTACACTTCCAAAGGGTCTGGAAATAGGGGGGGGGAACTTTTGAAGAGGCGCGCTTCTAAAGTTAGAAAATTCATGCTTAAAAGTTCATCCTCACAATCGCTATCGCATTTCACATGGAATCGAATGCGGTGTAGCTTGCCCTTACTAAAAAATGGAATAAGGCAATAAATTTCGTATATCCTTGTTAGTGTTGGAAAAATGTTTGGTTTGCACCAGGGTCAATTTAAACACCTATGTCACTAAAAACAAAGGCCATCAAATTGTTCCTCGGTAAGCCAAAATAGTTGCAAATCTTAGTTTTGGGAAGGAATGACAGACCTTATTTTGGAGACTGGGAAAACAGGAAAGGGGAATAATGCGGTTGTGGGTGGTTCCTACCTGAGTTTGATGTAAAAATGTAGTGTGATTTCTAAGGCTGCTGGAGTGAGGCTGTTTGCTACAGTGCTAATCATCTGTATGTTGAAGGACCGGACATATAGTGTCTAAAAGGATTGCTTTCACCCAAGTGTACAAGAGTTACAAACACAACTGCAGGACCAAATGTTACGATTCAGAAACCTACACGTGTAAAAGGCATTTTCTTTCAAAAAATGAAGAACATTTTCTGGTTCTCGAACAACATGCATCTGCGCCATGTGGCCAAAATACAGAATCGACGGGGAATCGTACAATCTTCTTGCACAATTTGATCGATCAATTTTGTGATATTCGGAAGATCCATCTTTAATTGGCCCCTAAAAAAAACCCTATCTCCTTAGCCCCTAATCTTTCTATGCTTGTTTAAAAACACACATATTCAACCAGACAATTAACGTCGCTAATGTTTTCATATAAAATGACGTTGATTTTCATCTATGATCAAATTAAACTTTTTTTTAGTTTTACGTCTGTCGTGATAATAGACAATACTAGACAACAACAACAATATAGCAACAAACAAAAAAAACAAAAAAACAAAAAATGTGTGTGTGAAAATTTAAGCCTACAGCACATAGCTATTGAAGTGAGAGTGTGTGTTTACGTGAATGGTAGTGTTATTTATGTGATTTCCCTACACATCTATTCATACAAAACTAACCGAGTGCATGTAAAAATTACATTGTGTAGATGGTGCAGATAGGTACCATAAAAATTACATTAGCAGATATATAAGATGGGAGGGAGGGGGGTGGGACATGCAGTAACATTTCAAACTGACATGAAGAGTTAAACAAGATTGTTTGATTATTTGAATTGGAGTACAGACTTACTTCAAATTTTGTGTGATGGTGCAGTCATGCTGCAAATATGGTCCCATAGAAAATTTGAATCTCCAGTTCAAATCTCGCCAAGGCAGACTCACTTTTCCTGTAAAATATGTTTGCCCTGTAATTCACGCACCATTAGACAGAATCATTTCAATTTTGTGTTGGGGTTTGTCATTGTGTCCTATATGGTCCCATTGAAATTGGAACTCCCCGTGCAAACCTCCACCAAGGAAGACTCACAAACAGAATATCCTTCTCTGTCCTATATATTTAATGTCCGATCTTTATCCAGTTGACTAATGTCATTCGAGATTTTTTGTGGTGTTGTACCATAGTGCAGGATGGCTCCATTAAACAATATAAACGTGCTGAGAAGAACGAGAGGGGAGTGGAGACGGGACCTTGAAGTTTGCTTAAACCGAACTTTTTTCGTTCTTACATTTTTAAAATTGGGATGTGCGAGCATTTGCTAATGGTGATTTAGAATATTGGACCATCACGTCAGGACCCTTGGCGGTGTCAAGTTGGTGTGTGGTGGTGTGTGTGTGTGTGTGTGTGGTGTGTGTTTGTGGTGTGTGTGTGGTGTGGTGTGTATGTGTTTGTGGATGTGTGTGTGTGTGTGTTGTGTTTTGTGTACATTGGTGTTATGTGTGTGTGTGTGGTGGTGTGTGTGGTGTGTTGTGTGTGTGTGGTGTGCGCGCGCGCGCGCGCGCGGTGGTGTGGGTGTGTTGTGTGTGTGTGTGTGTGGGTGTGTGTCAGAAACTGTAAAAAAACTGTAAAGAAACTGAACTGGAACAAACTCTCACACACTTTGTCTCTCTCTCATCCACGGCGCGTTCTTAACCAAGCTTACTGGACTTTAACACCTAACACAACCTTTCCGATTATCACCCCTTTATTCTTAAACTAAACGAGAACAACTTGGTCCCTTTTTATGAGTAAAAAAATGTGTCGTTCTTGGGACCGGCACTGACAGGATAATTTCTACAAACACACCGTTCCTCGTGACACCAACTAAAAAAACTTAATCTGTCTCCGCGAAGCACCGTCTTCTCCACCGAGGTCACAAACTTGGTTGCACCTCCTCCCCAAACGTTTACAAGTCCGTTGGTGCTCTTGGCACCAACACTCAACCAGCGGCCCCCTCAGAAGCGCGAGGCTGGTCTCCATTCCTCTCTCCGGCTCCACAGGTCGAAGGTCCACTCAACAGGAAGGGGTTACAGGTCTCCCTTCCTCTCTCCAGCTCCACAGGTCGAAGGTCCACCCAACAGGAAGGGGTTACAGGGGGGACTGGGCCCCACACCCTGCAAGGGAACCGGACTTCCGAAAAAACCCGGTTAAAAAAAACGACTGGTAAGTAAAAGGCGCAGCCTTCTAGCTCAACATCGCCAGACACAGTGCTGTGCACAACCAGACAGTGTCCTATTTGGCTGCTGGCTGTGTGAGCAGTCGAGCGAGTTACCCAATGAGTTTATGAAATTCACGTGCTACACGTGTTATAAAGAAACGGCTCTACAAAACTTGTTTTTACCAAGGGTTAAGTATATCTCCGAAAAGGAGTTACTTTTTTAAATCTGCAACTTGCATTTTAGTTTTACAAAATGTTATATTTACCAAATTTTATAAATTAATAAATTGAAATATTATATCGTCAATTTTGGAATTATGCCCTTCCTGACAGTACCCCCCCCCAAAAAAAAAACGACTTAGCGATCTCCTTAAAAATATAGCAACTGGTGCGAACATGTAGCGAAAGGCATGCTTCAGGCCAACAGGGCATAAAAAATGACCATACCACAATAAAAGCAAATCCAAGATGTCAATTTAGCTCTAACCTAAGCAACGCCAACCCAAAAAACTTTTTTTCCAAAAAAACAATTTCCAATATTCTTCAAATTATCTCTCAGTCAACTAAAGTCACAACTGTCAGATATGAGCTTAATACAGCCCACAAAAAAGTATCATAGTATCATTCACTATAATGATACCAAACGTTGTGATTTAAATTATCCATACGCCCAAATATTACAATTACAACATGTGAAATATTACACACAAGCCAACTAAATTAACGAAGTAATTTAAGTCATGAACACAGTTCATACCCAACAGACATTTTATAGCAAAAGGATCATCATAACAAATCCAAAAAACATTATGCGTCACAAGAAGTTCATCCTTAAACTTTATTTCAATCAACTAATCCGACGTGTGATTTGATCATGAACACGCACACAACCATAATATCAGCAAAATATTTTAGGTTTTGATGATTCAATCAATCAAACCAAAAGTTTTACGTCCCACACACAAAATATCATTCCAAAATGTGACATTTTTCTGAAAAAATCAGCTTTCATATCAAACGTCTTAGTTAACGACCTGAGGAAAAAGAAAAAAAAGGAACTGAGCTTGAGGAACCTGAGAAAATCTGCGATAACATTTTCTGTGCCAGAGATTGACTTCACAACGAAGTTGTACTCTTGCAGCGCCAAGGACCACCTCATGATGCTGGAGTTCTTGAACGCTGAAGAGCACAAATACACTAAGGGTCTGTGGTCAGTCTGCAACACAAAAGATCGTCCCCACAGATATCGACCCAGTTTGGTAATCACCCAAACTATCGCCAAACACTCTCGCTCAATTGTGCTGTATCTTGTCTCTCGAGGCAACAACTTTCTCGAAAAATGTAACAGGATGTAACACATCATCATGATCCTGCAACAACACACCACCCACACCAACATAACTTGCGTCACAACGAACAACAAATTGTTTGTCCAAATCCGCAATCAGTAGTATTGGACTACTGGACAACCTACGCTGAAGTTCGTCCAGGGCAGTCTGACACAAAGCAGACCACACAAACTTCCTCTTACTCGCTCCTGACAACAAGTCGGTGATAGGTGCAGTAAGTGTGGCAAAATCACGGATATAACGTCTGTAATATCCAACCAAACCCAACAATGCTCTAACTTGTGTTTTAGTTGAAGGAGTGGGAATGTGCAAGATTTTATTAATCTTCTTCTCCTCAGGACGCAACACTCCACTTCCAACTTTATGTCCTAGGAACACAAGTTCCCGAAAACCGGCAAAAATCTTTGTTGGTCTGGCCGTCAAACCTGCACATTGTAACTTGGTCAACACATCACAAACATCACGAAGATGATCCTGCCATCCAAAAGAATGAATCATGATGTCATCAAAGAATGACACAGCATGCTGTCCCAACTGCAACGCTCTCATCATCCGCGCAAATGTTGCCGGAGCTGTGACGAGTCCAAACGGCATCCGGACCCACTGAAAGAGACCCAGCGGAGTCTGAAATGCGGTTTTGTGACGGTCCGCGTCATAGACTGGAATCTGCCAGTATCCTTTTGTCAAATCAATCTTGGTGAAATAATTCGACCTGGACAATCTGATGAATAAATCATCTGTATCAGGAATGGGCTCCGCGTCTGCACAAGTAACCTTGTTAAGCTCACGATAATCACAAAAGAAACGGGTGGAACCATCTGGTTTCTTAACCAGGACCACTGGAGCAGAATATGGAGACTGTGACGGCTCATTAATTTCATATTCAAACATTGAACACAAGTGCGTTATCCTCCTCCTTGATGGTTTCCTGCGAAGAAACGGCAATGGTTCTGTTCGAAAAACAGGAGTTTCAGATGTCAATGGTAACTGATGTTCAATGGTAATTACAACAACCGGGTAGAGGTCACAATCGTACGCAACCTAGAAAAGCACATCAGATATCTCTATTTTCGTTAAGAGACAAAGAATGAGAATACACTACATCTTTGTTACGTCCTCTGATGACGCACGTCCATTGTAGGAAGTACCACACAATCCTCAGGCAAATGACAGATTCAACGACTGCTATGGGAAGCATTCGCTGAGCACATGGGTCTCGACAGAGACTGGGCTTTCTTCAGACTCAACAAAATCCTGAAAATCCAACTACATATAGACAGAATGCAGTCAAATTGAATGACATCTCCATTCACAACAACATACTGGCAATCAGCACGACGATAGTAGATTTCAGCTGTTTTGGATGAAAAATCTTTTTCTTGCCAGCGATTTCCACAATGTAGTCAAAGTCCAAAATCTGACTAGTTTGTATGGACCTTTCCCACGTCCAATAGAAGTTTAATGCGGCGTGGTCGGCAAGACACCAACCCTCCTCTCCAACCTGGAAGAACGGGTCAGTCCTTTCGATCACGGTACTGTTGGGTTCTGTTTGTACAGCTGCTGAGTCCCAGCAGAACTTGATGCCAGTTTACACCATGTCCGGCTATTTTGGTTTTTAAATCACCATAGACAGAGGCGCAACATGCTTGCCTCATCCGCATTCTCACCTCCAGTCCATGCATCCCCAGAAAATCAACAGGACCACGGCTCTCCTGCCAAACATCAGCTCGAACGGCGAAAAACTGTGAAGCATTGGCATTTCACGAGCATGCAAACAACAAAGCTGGTATCAAACGATGCCACTGTTTAGGGTTGTTCTGCATCAGCGTGCGCAACATGGTTTAATATGCCATGAATCGCTCCACCCCCCCTTAGACTGTGCATGGTAGGGTGACGAGTGTACTCCCTATGGACAAAGCGTGAGGAATTCCTGAAACATGTGAGAGGTGAACTGTGACCCTTGTCAACAACAATTCACAAGGAAATCCCAAACACAAATTAGTACCACGAGGGCTTCTGATACCACCGACACAGAGTCAATGACTTTATTCGTCACAGCTCCGGATATCTTGTCGCCAACATCCACATAATGTCACACGTACCTGTTTTTGTCCTCAGAAAGAGGAGAAAAACACGGACCACAATGCCCACCGCAACTCCTCGTGAAACGTTGTTCAATGCGGGGCATTTAGACAACAGTACATCAGGCACACTTCCTTTCGCTACAACACTTCTGACACACAGCACATGATCGTCAACGACAGTACAGACCATCTTGGGAAATACCCGGCCACCAAAACGATTCTGTAACACGTCCAAGTGTCTTCAGACTCCACAATGCCTGCAAAAGTCGTCATATTGCTGAAATGAAACTTTGTTCTTTACATCCTCAGGAACACCACCGTATTTGTAACCTCACATCGTTTTTTACAAAAAACACGGTACACACTCCTTTGTTGTTCATGAAATTGAGTACGAACAATCGCAAAGAAAATGTCTCCCCTGATGAAGCCATGTCCTGATATTTCTGCAGCTTCGAATCTGACTCTTGCAAAGAAATAATTTCAGCGGTGAGAAAAAAAGGGAATGTCGACATGTCAAATCTGAATAGGTACTGTCCCAATCTGTCTTTTGTTTTTTTATCATCTCTTTTTTCTTGACCTCGGGTCAGACACAGCAGCAGCTGACAGGAGAAACACAGATCATAATCCAAGCCTGGGAACATGTGTGTTGTGTGTGTGTGTTTGGTGGTTGTGTGGTTGTGTGTGCTGTTTGTGTGGTGGTGTGTGTGTGTGTTGTGTGTACACACCGCCAATGTCAATAACAAAGCAATAACATTCAACAACATAATCCATAGTCACAGAAAGCCTCTGTGACTATGATTATGTTTTGAATGTTATTGCTTGGTTCTTGACATTGGCGGGTGTGGGTTACACCACACACCACAACACACACACACACACACACACACACACACACACACACACACACACACACACCCACATGTAGGCTGATATGTCTGATGTTTCTCCTGTAGCTTGCTGCTGGGTTGACCCGAGGCAAGAAAAAAAAAAAAAAAAAAGAGATTAAAAAACAAAGACAGATTGACAGTACCTATTTCGATTGACATGGCGATGATGAACTTTTTCTTTGTCGATTTCAGATCCGAATCTGCAGAAATATCCTTACATGGTTCCATCAGGGAGACATTTTCTTCTGCTGTTGTTCGTACTCATTTCATAACAACAGGAGTGTTGTACCGTGTTTTTTGAAAACGATTTAGGTTTACACAGGTGGTTGTTATGAGGTGTGGTGTTGTGTGTGTTGTGTGGTGTTTGTTGTGGTGGTGTGTGTGGTGTGTGTGTTTTTGTGTGTGTGTGGTGTGTTGTGCGGTGTTGTCGTGGAGCCGTGGTGGCGCTTTTGGTGTTGTTGTGGGTGGTGTCGTGTGGTGTGGTGTGTGTCAGAAGTGTTGTGCGAAAGGACGTGTGTCTGATGTACCTTTGTCTAAAATGCCCTGCATTGAACAACCGTTTCAGAGAGTTGCGGTGGGCATTGTTGGTCCGTTTTCTCCTCTTTCTGAGGACAAACACAGGTATGTTTTGACATTAGTGGATGTGGCGACAAGATATCCGGAAGCTGTGCTGCTAAAGTCCATTGACTCTGTGTCGGTGGCAGAAGCCCTCTTTTGTATATTTTGTCGTTTGGGATTTCCTTGTGAATTGTTGTCTGACAATGGGTCACAGTTCACCTCTCACATGTTTCAGGAATTCCTCACGCTTTTGTCCATAAAAGGCGTACACTCGTCACCCTACCATGCACAGTCTCATGGGGTGGTGGAGAGATTTCATGGCACTATTAAACCCATGTTGCGCAAGCTGATGCAGAACAACCCTAAACAGTGGCATCGTTTGATACACAGCTTTGTTGTTTGCGTGTCGTGAAATGCCAAATGCTTCCACAGGTTTTTCGCCGTTCGAGCTGATGTTTGGCAGGAGTGCCCGTGGTCCTGTTGATTTTCTCGCGGATGCATGGACTGGAAGTGAGAATGCGGATGAGGCAAAGCATGTTTGCGACTATGTATGTGATTTAAAAACCAACATAGCCGACATGTGTAATCTGGCTCAAGATTCTGCTGAGGACTCAGCAGCTGTACAAAAGAAGTACCGTGATCGAAAGACTCGACCCCGTTCTTTCCAGGTTGGAGAGGAGGTGTTGGTGTTCTTGCCGACCACGAAGAATAAACTTCTATTGACGTGGAAAGGTCCATACAAAATAGTCGAGATTTTGGACTTTGACTACATTGTGGAAATCGCTGGCAAGAAAAAGATTTTTCATCCAAACATGCTTAAATCTTACTATCGTCGTGCTGTTGCCAGTACTGTTGTTGTGAATGGAGATGTCATTCCATTTGACTGCATTCTGTCTAACCAGTTTGATTTTCAGGATTTTGTTGAGTCTGACAGGAAAGCTCCAGTCTCTGTTCCGAGACCCATGTGTTCAGCGAATGCTTCCATAGCAGTCGTTGAATCTGTCATTCCTGAGGATTGTGTGGTACTTCCTACAATGGACAGTGCGTCATCAGAGACGTACAAAGATGTAGTGTATTCTCATTCTTTGTCTTCTTCACAGAAAATAGAGATATCTGATGTCTTTTCTAGGTTCGTACCGATTTTGACCTCTAACCCTGGTTGTTGTACATTACACATTGAACATCGGATACCATTGACATCTGAAACTCCTGTTTTTCGAAAACAGTACCCATTGCCGTTTTCTTCGCAGGAAACCATCAAGGAGGAGGTGTGTTCAATGTTGAATATGAAAGTCATTGACCCGTCACAGTCTCCATATTCTGCTCCAGTAGTCCAACGGTTAAGAAACCAGATGGTTACACCCGTTTCTTTTGTGATTACCGCGTGAGCTTTAACATGGGTTTACTTGTGCAGACGCGGAGCACCATTCCTGATACAGATGATTTATTCATCAGGAATTGTCCAGGCGACATATATTTCACCAAAAGATTGATTTGTGACATAAGACAGAATACTTTTTTTTGTTTTTCGTATACTGGCAGATTCCAGTCTACGACGCGGACCGTCACAAAACCGCATTTCAGACTCCACTGGGTCTCTTTCAGTGGGGTCCGGATGCCGGTTTGGGACTCGTCACAGCTCCGGCAACATTTGCGCGGATGATGAGAGCGTTGCAGTTGGGACAGCATGCTGTGTCATTCTTTGATGACATCATGATTCATTCTTTTTGGATGGCAGGATCATCTTCGTGATGATTGTGATGTGTTGACGCAAGTTACAATGTGCAGGTTTGACGGCGAGACCAACAAAGATTTTTGCCGGGTTTTCGGGAACTTGTGTTCCTAGGACATAAAGTTGGATAGTGGAGTGTTGCGTCCTGAGGAGAAGAAGATTCATAAAATCTTGCACATTCCACTCCTTCAACTAAAAGACAAGTTAGAGCATTGTTGGGTTTGGTTGGATATTACAGACGTTATATCCGTGATTTGGGGGACAAAAACTTACTGCACCTATCACCGACTTGTTGTCAGGAGCGAGTAAGAGGAAGTTTGTGTGGTCTGCTTTGTGTCAGACTGCCCTGGACGAACTTCAGCGTCGGTTGTCCAGTAGGTCCAATACTACTGATTTGCGGATTTGGACAAACCATTTGTTGTTCGTTGTGACGCAAGTTCTGTTGGTGTGGGTGGTGTGTTGTTGCAGGATCATGATGATGTGTTACATCCTGTTACATTTGTTTCGAGAAAGTTGTTGCCTCGAGAGACCAGATACAGCACAATTGAGCGAGAGTGTTTGGCGATAGTTTGGGTGATTACCAAACTGGGTCGATATCTGTGGGGACGATCTTTTGTGTTGCAGACTGACCACAGACCTTTAGTGTATTTGTGCTCTTCGGCGTTCAAGAACTCCAGGATCATGAGGTGGTCCTTGGCGCTGCAAGAGTACAACTTCGTTGTGAAGTCAATCTCTGGCACAGAAAATGTTATCGCAGATTTTCTCAGTCGTTAACTAAGACTTGAGATGAAAGCTGATTTTGAGAGAATGTCACATTTTGATGATATTTTGTGTGTGGACTAAACTTAGTTGATGATTGAATCACCTAAAGTATTGCTGATATTATGGTTGTGCGTGTTCATATCACGTCGGATTAGTTGATTGAAAAAGTTAAGATGAACTTCTTGTGACGCATACGTTTTTGGATTTGTTATGTCCTTTGATATATATCTATGTTGGGTATGACTGTGTTCATGACTTAAATTACTTCGTTAATTAGTTGGCTTGTGTGAATATTTCACATGTTTACATTGAATATTGGCATGGATAATTTAAATCAAAACGTTTGTATCATTATATGAATGATACTATGATGACTTTTTTGTGCTGTATTAAGTCATACTAAATTGGTATTTAGTTGACTGAATATTTGAAAATATTGGGAAATTTGGTTGTTTTTTTTTGTTTTGTTTTTTAGGCGTGCTTAGTTAAGAAATTGACATCTATGGATTTGCCTTTTATTGGTATGTTATTTTTTTATGCCTTGCCTGACAGACCTGTCCTAATGGTTCCCAGTTGCTATAATTTAAAGATCGCAAGCGTTCTTTTTTTGGGGGGGGGGGGGGGGGGGGGGGGGGGTGTACTGTCAGGAAAGGCATAATTCCGAAATTGACGATATAATATGTCAATTTATTAATGTATAAAATTTGGTAAATATATTATGTTGTAAAACTAAAATGCAAGTTGCAAATTTAAAAAGTAACTCCTTGTCGGAGATATACTTTACCCTTGGTAAAACCAAGTTTTGTAGAGCTGTTTCTTTATAACACGTGTAGCACGTGAATTTCGTAAACTTATTGGGTAACTCGCTCGACTGCTCACACAGCCAGCAGCCAAATAGGACACTGTCTGGTTGTGCACAGCACTGTATCTGGCGATGTTGAGCTAGAAGGCTGCGCCCTTTTATTCAGTCGGTTTTTTTAACCGGGTTTTTCGGAAGTCCGGTTCCCTTGCAGGGTGTGTGGCCCAGTCCCCCCTGTAACCCCTTCCTGTTGGGTGGACCTTCGACCTGTGGAGCCGGAGAGAGGAAGGGAGACCTGTAACCCCTTCCTGTTGGGTGGACCTCCGACCTGTGGAGCCGGAGAGAGGAAGGGAGACCAGCCTCGCGCTTCTGAGGGAGCCGCTGGTTGAGTGTTGGTGCCAAGGGCACCAACGGACTTGTAAACGTTTGGGGAGGAGGTGCAACCAAGTTTGTGACCTCGGTGGAGAAGACGGTGCTTCGCGGAGACAGATAAGTTTTTTTAGTTGGTGTCACGAGGAACGGTGTGTTTGTAAAAATTATCCTGTCAGTGCCTGTCCCAAGACGAACATTTTTTTACTCATACAAAGGGACCAAAGTTGTTCTCGTTTAGTTTAAGAATAAAGGGGTGATAATCGGAAAGTTGTGTTAGTGTGTTAAAGTCCAAGTTAAGCTCTGGTTAAGAACGCGCGTGGATGAGAGAGAGACAAAGTGTGTGAGAGTTTGTTTCAGTTTCAGTTTCTTTACAGTTTCTTTACAGTTTCTTTACACACACACACACACACACACACACACACACACACACACACGCGCGCGCGCGCGCGCACACACACACACACACACACACACACACACACACACACACACACACACACACACACATACACACCAATGTACACACAAACACACACACACACACACACACACATACACACACACATACACACACACACACACACACACACACACACACACACACACACACACACACACACACACACACACACACACCAACTTGACACCGCCAAGGTGTCCTTGACCGTGATTGGTTCCCAATATTCTAAATCACCATTAGCAAATGCTCGCACATCCCAATTTTAAAAAGTGTAAGAACGAAAAAAGTTCGGTTTTTAAAGTCAAACTTCAAGGTCAGCACGTTTATATTGTTTCAATGGAGCCATTCCTGCACTATGGTACACCACCACACAAAATTCGAAGACATTCTGTCAACTGGATACAGCTCGGACATTAAATATATAGCACAGAGAAGGATATTCTGTTTTGTGAGTCTTCCTTGGTGGAGGTTTGCACGGGGAGTTCCCAATTTCCATGGGACCATATAGATACCATGACAACCCCCAACACAAAATTTGAAATGATTCTGTCTAATGGTGCGTGAATTACAGGGCACACATATTTTACAGAAAAGTGAGTCTGCCTTGGCGGAGATTTGAACTGGAGATTCAAATTTTCTATGGGACCATATTTGCAGCATGATGCACCATCACACAAAATTTGAAGTAAGTCTGTACTCCAATTCAAATAATCAAACAATCTTGTTTAACTCTTCATGTCAGTTTGAAATGTTACTGCATGTCCCACCCCCCTCCCTCCCATCTTATATATCTGCTAACAAATTTTCTATGGGACCATATCTGCACCATCACACAATGTAATTTTTACATGCACTCATTTAGATTTGTATGAATAGATGTGTAGGGAAATCACATAAATAACACTACCATTCACGTAAACACACACTCTCACTTCAATAGCTATGTGCTGTAGGCTTAAATTTTCACACACACATTTTTTGTTTTTTTGTTTTTTGTTGTTGTCTATTATTGTTGTTGTTGTCTATTATTGTCTATTATCACGAACAGACGTAAAACTAAAAAAAATTAATTTGATCATAGATGAAAATCAACGTCATTTTATATGAAAACATTAGCGACGTTAATTGTCTGGTTGAATATGTGTGTTTTTAAACAAGCATAGTGATACTAGCAGCTAATCATCGATCGTCTGCGCAAATATTGATCGATCTTGAGACTATCAATAAATTGATCGATCAATTGCGCAAGAAGATTGTTTGATTTTTGGTCGATAGTGTAAATTCGTATATGGCACTAATGCAGGTATTTCGAATACAAGAAAATGTTCTTCATACTTTATAATAGTGATTAACATGTGTAGTGTATGTAAAGTAACATCAATACTGTATTTGTGTTTGTAATCTCCTATGATAAGGTGTCCGCAATCCTTAGTGTCACTTTATGTGCGGTTCTAAAACATACAGATGATTAACCCTTTCACCGCCAGCCATATTTCAGGCAAGAATTCGCATTAAATTTACACCTACCCAGGTAGAACAAAATCCATCTGCAGTATTGGGGATTCTTCTGTGGCATATTTAAAATAAGGTCTATCCTTACTTCTTAAATCTAAGACAATAGGGTCTTTGGATAATAGACCCCAATTTGATGCCTTTTAGTGACATAGGTGTTAAATCACTGTGGTGCTAAAATGCGACTTTGGCGGTGAAAGGGTTAACGTCATTATTGTCTTATAATTGGCTTAAGGGCCAGCTACACCGCATTCGATTCAATCCAAATGCGATACGATGTATGCGAGTCATGATTCACGCGAAAATGCTCCTGTCTAAAAATAATGATGGTATTTCCACTCACTATACTCGTGTACATCCCAGTATATGAATCAAATGAAATGTTTGATGCAAAAATACAAATATTTCATCAGATTCGTGTACGGAGGACTACAAATATAGTAGGATTTCATTCAGATCAGCAGAATTTCACGAGAATCATACCTCACAAATGTCACAATCCGATCGCATTGATATCGAATCGTATGCAGTGTGGCTGGCCCTTTGGTTACATGTTGTGTTCCAGGAGACTTAAACTCTTTTGCTCTTGTACGAGGGGCACTTTTGCAATGTGGATCACTGGCAGTGTGCATCCTCCTTCTGGCTAGTCAAACTTTTAGAAGAGTCCCTCACTAGATCACATGCACGTGGATCTAAGTGATTGCGGGTGACTGGAAACTCAACAGGCTTCTGCAAGACAAAGGAAAATGCAATGGAATGTAACTTTCTGAATCAGTAGGCAGGAGTGCGCTAAGAATGTCGTTATTTCTATGAAGTTAGAAGGACGCCTTTCGTAAACAAGGACATTATATCTAAACATCAGATAAGTGACATAAATTAAAAAACTGAGAACATGCAAGCACACACACACACACACTTATGCGTGCGCACGCACACATGCACACACGCGCGCACGCACGAACGTATGCACGCTCGCATACACGCGCGCACGCGCACGCACACATACACGTACGCGCACACACACATATGCGCACACGCACATATGTGCACATACGCACGCACGTACGCATGCACGCACACGCACACGCACACGCACGCACGCACGCACACGCACACGCACACGCACACACACACGCGCACACGCACACGCACACGCGCACGCACACGCACACGCACACGCACACACACACACGCGCACGCGCACGCGCACGCACACGCACACGCACACACGCACACGCACACGCGCACGCGCACGCACACGCACACGCACGCACACACACACACACACACACACACACACACACCACACACACACACACACACACACACAATATCTGTGCACACACACACAATATAATGGTGCAATATCTCAATACGGAATCCTCTTTACTGAGAAAATTAATAATAATAATAATAATAATAATAATAATAAATAAAATTTATATAGCGCCCATTCTACTATTTAGGCTACAGGGCGCTTTACATATAATAGAAATGGAATAAAAACATGAAACAAAAATCCAGTGACATGAGCAGAAAAATACACATAACAATCAGCAACAACAACAACTGCTGTGACTACTACCACTACTACTACTACTACTACTACTACTACTACTACCACCACCACCACCACTACTACTACCACCACCACTACTACTACTACTATTACTACTACTATGACTACGACTACTACTTATATAATAGGCCACACATTTGCAGGCATAAAACAACATACACACACAAGCAACACGCGCACAAACACCCCCACATGCACACACACCACCCCACCAACACCCCCACCCCACCCACACACACACACATGAACACACACGCACGTACAATGCATATGTTATATACATAAATGCATCACACACACACAACACAAACACACACACATGCACACATACACTAGTCACACACGTGCACGCACGCACGCACACACACATGCATATTCCCAGTTTGAAGTAGTGGGTTTTCAGAGCTGATTTGAACGTAACGTAGATGAAGTGTAGTGTCGCTTTGGTACTGTTAACTGCCGTTTTGTCCAAATTCCGCCGTTTTGTCTATAGACAGTTAGACAGTTAGATCCGCCGTTTTGTCCAAATTTTCTATTATGATGAAGGCTAAAAGGGAGTGAGTTCCAGAGAGTAGCAGCTGAGACAGAAAATGCTCTGGAGCGGTGTTGTTTCCGATGGTAAGCGAGAATTTGAAAAATACGATCGTCACAGGAAGAACGAAGGCTACGGGCAGCCTATCTGGGTTGCACAAATAGGCTGGTTCATCTTTTGTAACGATTTTGTAGCAGACGCAGGTAGATTTATATTTGAGTCAGTATTCAATTTTGAGCCAGAGTAGTTTCGTTAAAAGTGTAGTGTCGCTTTGGTACTGTTAACCGCCGTTTTGTCCAAATTCCGCCGTTTTGTCTATAGACAGTTAGACGGTTAGATCCGCCGTTTTGTCTAAATTTTCTATTATGATTTCTATAAACAAAACGGCGGGTTGAACAAAACAGCGCCCGATTTTGAACCACCGTTTTGTCCAAATGAAAGTTGGAGTTATAAAAACTCATTGCGCTCTCCAAATGGGAGCAACCCGAATTTCACAGAGAAGCCTCTGTGACTATGATTATGTTGTTGTTCTAATTTTTTTGGAAATCTTTGTGAAATAAAATGAATAACAAGCTGACCACTGACACTGGTCACTTTGGCCTAATTTTACCGTTTGAATGCTAATTAGTGTATTAGGAGTTCAAATGTACAATTTTTGATGTGGTTGACAAGTGGTCATTTTGGCTTATTTTTACTGTTTGACTGCAAATTAGTGTATTTTTATATGTGGTTGACCATTGGTTAGTGTCACTGACCACTGGTCAACCACATCAAACCTTGTTCATTTGAACTCCTAATACACTAATTTGCAGTCAAACAGTGAAATAGGCTAACATGACCACTGGTCAGTGACACTGACCACTGGTCAACCACATCAAAAATTGTTCATATGATCTCCTAATACACTAATTAGCATTCAAACGGTAAAATTAGGCCAAAGTGACCAGTGTCAGTGGTCAGATTGTTATTCATTTTATTTCACAAAGGTTTTTTTTTTAATGAGAACTTGTCAAGAATGAGTTTTTATAACTAACTTTCATTTGGACAAAACGGCGGTTCAAAATCGGGCGCCGTTTTGTCCAACCCGCCGTTTTGTCTATAGACAAAACGGCGGAATTTGGACAAAACGGCGGTTAACAGTACTCTGAATACAAGACGCGCAGCAGGATTCTGAACACGTTGAAGAGATTGGAGAGAGGTTGCAGGAAGGCCTATGAGTAGGACATTGCAATAATCTAATCTAGACAGAATACAGGAAGGAAGTGTCTTTGTGGCGTCTTCTGTCAGGAAGAGTCTAATTGAACTAATGCGACGGATTTTAGTAATGTTTAGTTTCAGCGATAGTTCAGAGTCAATATGAAGGCCGAGATCGGGAACGCACGACATGAACGTAACTTCGGTGGAACAAAGCTATAGATGGAGATTTTGGGCGTGATTTTGTGAACATCAATCATCTTCGTGGCGTGGAAGGCGAAGCATGCATGGAATCAATAACTATAATTATTTATATCGTTACAAATGCTTCATAATATGAAGCAATGCATTTATGAACATGTCGCATTCACTCAGACACACACACACACACACACACACACACACACACACACACACACACACACACACACACACACACACACACACACACACACACACACACACACACACATACTAGCGCACGTGCACACATACCATGCAGGGTTTCTGAAAACGTAGAGATTGTGCGTTTTTACACACTTGACCTCTCAAATCACTCCCTAGCATATCAAACCATGCGTGAGATTTACCCTTTAAAATTTCAAATTTAGTGACGCATTAAGCTAATGACGTGGCTCCTATTTGAATGGTCTGCTAGGCCCATCTAGGCTACTGTCACAAGCTGGAGTTACAAACTTAGACCTACTGAAAACTCTACAAGTTCGTGTAGAAAGGTGTGTGTGTGTGTGTGTGTGTGTGTGTGTGTGTGTGTGTGTGTGTGTGTGTGTGTGTGTGTGTGTGTGTGTGTGTGTGTGTGTGTGTTCACATGTACAAATAAAATCTGTAATAATCCCTACCAAGTGTAGCCGACGACCCTAAGTTGTTCTATTATTAACGGTGTGATGCCTTAGTATTTTTGGTTTTCAAGTTAATTATCTCAAACATCTAAAGAGAACACACAAAATACATAAGTTAAGCTTATTAAGCAGGGCCTGTATTCACATTGAGATAGTATGCGTAAGGGTACGTACGAATGCATGCAGAAATTCCGTGCGGAAACTCATGCGCAATCCTTAAGTTAAAGAAACAAGAACAAAGATTTCCGCTCGTATCCGAATTTCCCATAATCCGTAAATTTTTGCCCTTCTTTCTTTCACTTATTTACGGATTTCCGCATGAACTGTGTACGAGACCTTATTATCATGATATCTTAGAAGTCCTTCTAATGTCCTATTAAATCCTACTACTTTAGAAGGACTTCATAGATATGATGATAAGTCTCATACTATGTTAATGTGAATACCAGGTTGGGTTCACACTTTCAGAATCTCGTTTAGACTATATTTTAGAGTGAAAAATAACACAGCAAAGCATACAGTGGTATTGGTATTTGGTATTTGCTACTTTATGGTCACAGAGACGTGTCTGTGAAATTCGGGTTGCTCCCACCTGGAGAGCGCGTCGCAGCCAGAGGCGCGCCACTCTTTGTTAAGCACACAGGATAGTGGTGACTACAATTTAGAATTGGTGAGCATACTTCCACTATGTTGCTCGTGGATGAAACATAAATATGATCAATGATGGGAGAGACAATGACAACAACAATAACAATACTTTATTGCAGAAAAGGCATTGCCCCATTAGGAAGGGTGTGTGAAGCGGATTATCAATAATAATTTTAAAAAAATTTAGCAAGCAAATAATACTTATGATAACGCAACACTTCTAATATTAAAGGCTTTATACAAATATAATATACAGTATATGAATCGTGTTCTCATTTCTATTAGACATCAATAGACTTACTAAGCTTAAATAAGCTGGGATTTCTGTAAAATTTAGATGCTATCAATTCGTTTCTCAACTGATTGAAAAATGGGCAAACAAGTACAAACTGTAACTCATTGTCCTGATTTTCCTTACAAAGAGGGCATGTTAATTTTTTAATGTCAGCGTATCGCTTAAAATCCCGAGACTAAATCTAATCATAACGAATTTTAAGTGTCTGGCAATATTATTTTTCAGGTAGGTTTGAATGCCAAACATTCTGTCCATGTAAAATCTGTGACTGTTTTACAAATGACTATTAATACTCCAGGCTATCGAGAGAGAGAGGGAGAGAGAGAGAGAAAGGGGAGGGGGGCTAATAGCGTAAGTACGAGCAGTTAATGAGGGAAGGTCGATGGCAATAATTAGCAGATTTAGCTAACAAAAAATCACTTCTTCAATAATTGTATTGTGCACACTAGTCCTTGTTCGATTTTCCATTCAAATATAACACACACACACACACACACACACACACACACACACACACACACACACACACACACACACTGATCAATTGGACGCCTCGATTAATTATAAATACAACCTTTTGCAGAAAATAGTCCGGGACCTATTTTAGAAGCGTGTGCATGCGCGTTTGTGCGTGGTTGTGTGTGTGTGTGTGTGCGTGCGAGCGCGCGTGTGTGCGTGTGTGTGTGTGTGTGTGTGTGTGTGTGCGTGTGTGTGTGTGTGTGTGTGTGTGTGTGTGTGTGTGTGTGTGTGTGTGTGTGTGTGTGTGTGTGTGTGTGTGTGTGTGTGTGTGTGTGTGTGTGTGTGTGTATCTCTGTGTGTGTGTGTGTGTGTATCTGTGTGTGTGTGTGTGTACGCGCGAAATGTGTCTGTGTGCCACATTATGCATAACCATAATACAGTTTGCTATTTTTGTTTATTTTCTATTTCATTTTCTATTTCACTTCAATTTCTGTAAGTTAGTATTGTATATTGTAACACCCCCACCCCACCCCTTGCCACAAGGGCTTTGTAAGCTAATGGCAATAAAATAGTGTTGATTGTTGACAAGATCCAACTAGACTAGATTGACTCAATCTTCAACGGAGACTGCAACTCAAGTTAATTTCTTTATCTTAAGAATTTAGAATAACTGCTTCCCCTGAACACACAGTACACACAGTATACTATACTGCATAGGCAAAACAATGACCGTGCTAACTACCATTTCTCAGTCATTCCTGACGGGATGGGGAAACTGGACCCTCCCTGAAGGCTGCACCATGGTTCTCTTCAGTTACCTGGGCTTTATTCCTGGTGAAGATTCACGCGGCATTCTGAGCGCACATGAGAGACGTACTCATATGCAAATTAAACACTGCGTTCAACTGTTCCTGTTTCTGATTGGTGGACCATCCAATCTCATCAACATGGCGGTGTTTTACAGACAGGGTCTGAAGGATCGTGTGACGTTACTTCTGTTCTTCCTGGCCCTCAGCGACGGGGTAGTTCTGGTCGTTTCCATGGCGTATCAAGCTGAAGAACTCTACAAGCGATTTGTTTCTTCGAAAGATGCGCATACCGTTGTTAGGTATCTAACCAACAAAAAAGCATTTATTGCAATTGGCATCTATTACACGTCTCCAATCATCTCGGCGATCATTGCGGTAGAGAGGTGTGTCTGTGTCTTCAATCCGTTGAAATCACGAAGCCTGATTCGTACAAGGACTATGGCTCTGATCATTGCTTTGATTTATATGATCGCGTTTGCGCTTTCATTCCCTATGTTTATTAGATTTCGTATGGGCTGTCTCTTTGACCCACTATTAGGACTTCGTGTTGACACAGGAATGGAATCTGATTTTTACAAAGAGAACAAGGATTTGGTCAATGCTGTGGAAGGCTTTGTGCTGGGTATTGGAGTTCTTGGGGGTACAATGGTAGTGGTGGCAATATCAACAACGTTAACGGTTCTGAAACTCCGCAAAATCCGACAGTGGAGATCGGAGTCCTCATCTTTCTCGTCCCATGATGAAGCTCTGACCATCATGCTGGTAGCTAGCTCCATCCTCTTTGTCATCTGCGTTTCGCCCTACGCTCTGTTCAGCTCCATTCGGGTCTTTATCCCTGAACTTGATTACGGACAAAAAGAGTACAATTTATTCAATGTGTTGACCCATTACTTTGAACAAATCTCTTATATTAAACCTGCCTTCAACATCTTTGTGTATTATACCATGGGAACTCGGTATCGGGAAATATTTTGGACACTCTTTGGGAGAAAACCAAAGCACCGCCAGTCAAAGGACAATAACACATAATATAAACAGATTCTGGCCAGATTCGAAAAGCGTAAACCTCACAATCTGACTATATTTTCAATGTAATTTGTTGAAGATAACGTAAGCTTACCTGTCAGTTTAGTTGTTTTTTGCGAACTTTTATTTGACTGTACATTGCAGCTACATGAGAGTGTGCAACACAAACTTTAATGTTTCTTGCGTGCTTAATAAAACAAAGCGTATGAATCTGAAAAAAAGAGTTTAAAACAGTAGATAATACTTTCGATGGACATTACAATATTTTCTTTCAAAATGTCATAAGATTCGTTTGTGATCTTTTGAGTAAGGCAGAGGCTCGGGGTACGGGCCCGTATCTCACATTCTCCAGGCTACGGGTACGGCGCTCAATCACGGGACGCATGAATTGTGCGCAAATGTCTTTAAAAACTACTAACATTCACTCTGACATGTTTCTCACCCTATCCCTAACCCTATTCCTTACCAAGATGCGTTAAATATATGAAATAAGAAAATGCATTTGTTGACGAAAAATTCGACTAGGAAGAGTTCGAATCCCTGAACATCCCTGAGTGTTGCAAGAATGCTGTACCTCTAGCCACTGTGTTTGAATAAACTGTCCATAATCACCAAATTAAAACAAAAATACTATACCAAAAATACATTAACAGTACAAATAGGCATGGGTTTCTTCACGTTG
>CM065700.1:24112593-24125093 GCA_017654935.2 Phymorhynchus buccinoides | reverse complement strand
CTTCAAAATGTCTCCCAGTGATGATGATCGTGAATATATATGGTTTAAAGTGGTCTACAGCCGGCCAACTGTTTTCAAGCTATGGCTATTTGTTTTGGGGGTTACAGTCATAATTCATAATTATAACGACTTTAAGGTCAAATATAAAGGTCAAGGTCAAGTGGCTTTTAAATGTCTCCAACTGCATTCCTTAGGTCATGCTGATCAAGAATATATATGGTTTTGTGGTGTCCGAACTACAGCCACAGGTAAAAAAAAAAGAGAAGTTCAAAAGTCAAGGTCAAGGTCATTAGGATAATCAATACTTTGCACCACACATGACCTTGAGGTAGTCTGCCTACCTGCCAACTTTGAAGCCAGTAACTGAAAAAATGTGAATGATGTAGCCAAAACACCAACTTGATACCGCCAAGGTGTCCTTGACCGTGATTGGTTCCCAATATTCTAAATCACCATTAGCAAATGCTCGCACATCCCAATTTTTAAAAGTGTAAGTCGAATGGTGCGAACGAAAAAGTTCGGTTTTCAAAGTCAAACTTCAAGATCAAGGTCAGCACGTTTCATATTGTTTCAATGGAGCCATTCCTGCACACCACCACACAAAATTCGAACTGGATCATGATACAGCTCGGACATTAAATATATAGCACAGAGAAGGATATTTCGGTTTTGTGAGTCTTCCTTGGTGGAGGTTTGCACTGGGAGTTCCCAATTTCTATGGGACCATATAGATACCATGACAACCCCCAACACAAAATTTGAAATGATTCTGTCTAAAATGGTGCGTGAGTTACAGGGCAAACATATTTTACAGAAAAGTGAGTCTTCCTTGGCGGAGATTTGTACTGGAGATTCAAATTTTCTATGGGACCATATCTGCAGCATGATGCACTATCACACAAAATTTGAAGCAATTCTGTACTCCAATTCAAATAATCAAACAATCTTGTTTAACTCTTCATGTCAGTTTGAAATGTTACTGCATGTCCCACCCCCCTCCCTCCCATCTTATATATCTGCTAATAATGTAATTTTTACATGCACTCAGTTAGATTTGTATGAATAGATGTGTAGGGAAAACACATAAATACTTCAATAGCTATCTGCTGTAGGCTTAAAATTTCACACACACACATTTTTGTTTTTTTTGTTTTTGTTTTGTTGTCTATTAATGTTGTTGTTGTCTATTATTGTCTGTTATCACAAACAGACGTAAAACTAAAGAACGAACACACACATGCGCCAAATTAATTTGATCATAGATGAAAATCAACGTCATTTTCTATGAAAACATTAGCGACGTTAATCCACACAGGGATTGTCTGGTTGCTTATGTGTGTTTTTAAACAAGCATAGTGGTACTCGCAACTGATCATCGATCGTCTGCGCAAATATTGATCGATCTTGAGGCTATCAATAAATTGATCGATCAATTGCGCAAGAAGATTGCTTGATTTTTGGTCGATGGCACATTCGATAGTGTAAATTCGTATATGGCACTAATGCTTTGCTTTACATGCAGGCATTTCGAATACAAGAAAATGTTCTTCATACTTTATAATAGTGATTGACATGTGTAAAGTAACATCAATACTGTATTTGTGTTTGTAATCTCCTATGATAAGGTGTCCACAATCCTTAAGGTATATTAATGTGTCACTTTATGTGCGGTTCTAAAACATACAGATGATTAAAGTCATGGAAGTTCAGCTTAACGTCGCGTATCGGCTTTCGCCATGTACGACGGGCTGAACAAACCAACCATGGTATAAACAAAAATTTATGTTCCTGAATCACTGTCTTAGCCAAAAGGCCAAGAAGCGATCAGGATTTGTTTTTATTAAAGTCATTATTGTCTGGAGGTCTTATATTTGGCTCAAGGGCCAGCCACACCGCATTCGATTCAATCGAAATGCGATACGATTGTGACGATGTATGCGAAAATGCTCCTGTCTAAAAAATAATGATGGTATTTCCACTCACTATACTCGTGTACATCCCAGTATATGAATCAAATGAAATGTTTGATTAAAAAAAACCCCAAATATTTCATCAGATTCGTGTACGGAGGACTACAAATATAGTGAACATAATCTAGTAGGATTTCATCAGATTTATTTATACAGCAGAATTTCACGAGAATCCTACCTCACAAATGTCACAATCCGATCGCATTGATATCGAATCGTATGCAGTGTGGCTGGCCCTTTGGTTACATGTTGTGTTCCAGGAGACTTAAACTCTTTTGCTCTTGTACGAGGGGCACTTTTGCAATGTGGATCACTGGCAGTGTGCATCCTCCTTCTGGCTAGTCAAACTTTTAGAAGAGTCCCTCACTAAAACGTGGATATCCTTTCAACCCAAATGGTTATGGCACCAGACCAGCTCAAGTATGTCAAAAATAGTGCCCTCAAAGAACGCTGAAGCATCTTCGACTTTCTATAATTGCTTGCCCCTTCAGTGACACTGACCACTGGTTAACGACATCAAAATTTGTTCATTTGAACTCCTATGTGTAGTCAAACAGTGAAAATAGGCCAAAGTGACCACTGGTCAGTGACACTGACCACATCAACAATTGTTCATATGATCTCCTAATACACTAATTAGCATTCAAACGGTAAAATTAGGCCAAAGTGACCAGTGTCAGTGGTCAGCTTGTTATTCATTTTATTTAACAAAGATTTCAAAAAAAAAAGAACTTGTCAAGAATGAGTTTTTATAACTCCAACTTTCACTTGGACAAAACGGCGGTTCAAAATCGGGCGCCGTTTTGTTCAACCCGCCGTTTTGTCTACAGACGGAATTTGGACAAAACGGCGGTTAACAGCCACATCGTCTGCGACATGCTCAGAATCTTTCTGCTATCAATCTAAACTGTCCATTTTGCTCTGTTGAGGAGAAAATGAACTACATTTTATATTTGTATTAGGCAAGAAAAAGACGATTATTGTTGATGCCTTATTTATTTAGTTATGTCTTATTTATGTCCCCATATGTGTTTTATTTGAATGTGCTTTGCATACTCACCTCTAGTGATATGGGCCTAAGCCTAAATCTTTGATCTTTAAACAATGTGTTCATTGTGTTGCACACACACACACACTCACACACACACACAACACCACACACACACTACACACACACACAGTGAGACACACCAAACGCATAGCACACGCACGCACACGCACGCACACGCACGCACACACACGCACACGCACACACACACACACACAACACACACGCCACACACACACACACACGCACTACGCCCCACCACGCACGCACGCACAACACCACACACACACACACACACACACACACACACACAAACACACACACACACACACACAACAACACACACACACATCACACACACACACACACACACACCCACACACACACACACCTTACATGCACACGCCTGCAGGGCACACATGCAAAATGTATGCACGCACACATACATGTACACTCCTGTACATGCATAGAAGTGTCAAATAGACAATGTTCGGATACATACAGGCTGCTTTAAAAATAAAAATAAACATATATATGGATAGACAGATAGACAGGCAGAGAGTGAAAGAGACAAACAGACACACATGCACAGAGACTGACAGACAGGAACAGGGAATGTCAAAGACAGATAAACAGACAGACTGATAGACAGAACGGCAGGAAAGCAGAGACAGAGAAAGACCAACAGACACAAAAAAGAAAGAGAGAGAGAAGAAGCAGATTTGAAATAAAATATCAGCAAATTTGATTACAAAAAACAATTTTTATCCAAATGTCTTTATAATCGAACATTGCAATCAAGATCTATGTTCTAAAAAATATAGAGTGCTAGCTTAGTTTTTGCTCCTTTTTAGGCTGTTTTCGATCCATGAAGATCTCGTCAGTTAAACACGGCATTAGGATCTTACCCAAGTCATGTGGGATTTTCTCACCTTAAGACAGTGGGAAAGTTTCCCTGTTGTATATTGGGCAAAACCCATCACTCAGATAAAACACGCAGTCAACCACTACGGCCCGACTTCGGAAACAGCAATATAGACGCCCATCTATTCCATCTTGTGCTTGTTTGTAACGAAACCAGCAAACCAAAGACAGTAAACATATGAACAATGACTTGCATAAAGACAGTAAGAATATGCCGGGCCGCTTTGTTGCTCCTGCATGCTATTTGCCTTTATTGTTATCAGGAAATGAACTGTTCACCATTAATCCTGAATAAATGCTGTTGAGATGTGCGTGTGTTGAAAACTTCCAAGTCAACCACATTCAATCAAGCTTTGCATAGACTGGCGCCACCACTTGCTCTCTCTCCTGATTTGTGTGCTATCTTAAATTAAACTAGTTACGGTTATTTTGCACACAGGATGACTGGCAGAATAGCAAGCTACTAAAGAACGCTTTCCTCCGCCGTCCTGTGTTCATGGTAGTGACTGTGATGCCACCATATATATATATATCAAGCCAAGTCGAGTCAGGGAAACTTTATCATATCAATATATTATTGCTTCAATGTCATTGTCGAATTATTTTAACTGTGCGACATAAAAAAATTTAAAGATAGTCAAATCAATTATAATATTTAGATTTATTTAGATTTTTGTTCTTTTTTGTTTAAGAAAAAATCTTTTATATGACAATTTTATTTACTTCAATAACGTATCTTTGAGAATTGCTGAAAATGCTTTGGTGAGTAATTCTTGTACTACTTACATGCAAAAAATATCAAAATCAACAACAGTTCACTTACGGCTGTGAGCGGCAAAATGACCCCTGTGTTCTTCTAATGTTGAACCATGTACAAAGAATCAGAGGACATAAAATGTAGAAAAAGTTTAGAAAGTATGCTGAGAGTTTGGAGAAGTGGAGGGGGTGGGAGAGGCATGGGGGAAGGAGATGAAAAGGCAAAAGAGGCCACCAAGTCCTGAGGCTGTAGGTGGTGATGGTAATTTGGGTTTGGCTGCTTTGTGGCCATTAAAAACACAACCCAGTTATTTACCATTCACACTTCAGGAGTTAGTTCTGAAGATAAAATATAGGAAGATAATTTTGCAAAATAAGTTTATTTTTGTGTTTAGAGATGTATTAAGAGTAGAGACTGACAGCTAAACGTTTTTTTTGTTTTTTTTAAAATTCCGATTTAAAAAAAGGCATGAAGCGGGTATTCAGTTTGTTATTTTTAAAAAAGCATGCAGCAATACAGTTTACTATAATAAGACAGAAAACCACAGCGAGTTCGTTGATACACGCTAGCTGTTTTACAGGGTGGACGCCATAAGAAGACGCCATAAGCCTTAAACATTCACATTCTTTAGCTTTAGTTGATCATTTCACCACGCTAGCTGTTGACAGGGTGGCATTACAAGAAGACGCCATCAGCCTTAAACATTCACATTCTTTAGCTTTAGTTGATCATTTCCCTCTCTCCAATAGCTGCCGGCTTTCAGATTAACGCCTTCGCACTAGAGGGACATATCTTCTCAAATGAGTGGGGAACATTAAACATATAACCGAACTGTGAGTAGATAAGAATATAGCCGGGCGGACGGAGGCACGTCGGACGGACGGACGGGACGGACACCGGACGGACCAAACAAAAACTAATAAACCCTATTCTATAGATAAGGCAATATGATACGAATGCAAACAAGAAAATTGACACAGTACAGGACAGCCATACACAGCCCCCCCCCCCCCCCCTCCCCCCCACCCTCCCCCCCCTCCCACCACCCCCCCCCCCACCCCCCCCCAAACACCCCCCCCCTCTCTTCATGCTACTCAACTCATTTTCTTTTAGCAAAACGTTTGACAACATCGGTTACAAGCTGTTTATCCTACTTTCTCTCTTTTCAAAATGTGATTTAACAATCATAAATCAAATCAACGGTGTTTCAAACAGACAGGCAGATAGTGGATAGACAGAAGTAAGGGAAAATAACTACTTCAAATCTGGTTTTAGTTTATTATGTCAGTTAGGATTTAAGAGAGCGGGTGGAAGTGAGGAGAGCAGTAATTTCTTTTCGTTCACTTCTTGAAGAAAATATATTCCGCTTGTCAACTGGCAAATAAATATATATTGTGCAAATAGTGAGACAATGCTGGAACCCTTTTAACAGACACTGCACTGCACTGATATTTTCAGCGTGTGTCGTTTTCATCGGCAGACTGGTAAAAGCAAAAGCAAGTAGCCTACGTCACTCACATGAAAGCCTAAATGATTAAGTCAGGATACTTGTTGCAAATAATTATAGATAATATATTAACCTGTCCCCGAAATAAGTGATACCGAACCACACAGGTGCATATAAAAAACACTTTGTGGTGCACTTTTGCTGGATGAGTGCTTGTTTTTTTTATTAGTGATTCTGAGAACAAAAACGTTGATCCCAAAGTTAAAGTTTTGGTGTCACTGACTTGGCAAAGTCATACGGGACAGTACTGTGACTTTTAGATTTGGGGGAAAATTGGGAAAACAAAAAAAGAGATTTTCTGAAAATATAGATATTTTTCTTTTATAACTTATTTTTATTTTGACACTATGGTTTTATCTTGAATAAAGGTCAAGTTTTTCTTAGGTGCCATGGCTCGCACAAGACTACTCTGGGCTATAAATATTTACACTTTTGTTTTAAAATGTTGGGCTAAAACTTTTGGTTATTGCTCCCTGAGCTAGGAGATTAAAATTTTCAGGACCACTTTTAAAAGTACATCATAAAGGGTTTTTTTAAATCGATTAAGGTCTGAAGACACATGACAACTATTTACATTCGATCTTTATTCTCGACAATGTTTCAAAATAAGCGCAATTATTTTATAGTATAAGTTTCGGCTTTACAAGTCTAAAAGAATTAAGAGTATAATTTACGAAAGCGTATTATATCTTGGCGTGTGACGTGTAAATTATGAGAGAGCGAGGGTCCCTTAATTTAGTTAAAATTTACAAACCCTTGGAATGCTTTAAAAATGGTGGCCAAAATATAAGAGATTTCGCCAGCCAGACCCCGCCGTACTATTTAGAAGCATGATTGACTTTGTAAAAGCAATGTTTATAGTTTTTAATTTACATATTAATGGCTAAAAAACCGTAGTGACAGGAGTCAAATAGATGGTCTATATCGAAGGTTTTCCCAAACTCCATAGTGGTTTTTACAAAATTACAAGGATATGAAGGAAGTTCGTAGTCTAAAAATTAAGTATTGTAGTGACAGCTGTATTTGGTTTAGAAAAAGAACCCATCCACTGTTGGAACGCTGCTGTTTTTAATTTGCTCTTTGCTTCTTTGATTGATAGTTTAATATTTGTTTGGGTACCGGATTTTCCCATAGCTGCACTTTTAGCTGCTCTGTCGGTCTGATCATTGCCTATTATGCTGCTATGGGACGGTATCCATGTTAGCTGTAGGGCTGTACCTTTTATTGATTTTTGATGTAATAGTATTCTAATTTCATTTACGATTTCCAGCCTGTTTTTATTTTCTTCCCGAAGGGCCTGAATAGAAGGTAGGGAGTCTGAAAATTACGTTTGGTGGAGGGTTAGCTAAATTATTTAGGAAGTTCTAGTAGTGCCTATAATTCTGCGCTTCATTCCATAATAATTGCAATTAATTCCATAATAGCTATATCATCTGCGTACATATAGATTTTTTTTTCATGCAGCATAATATTGAATAACGTTGGGGAACGCCCATATCTAAAAAATGAATTTCCGAAAGGGACTCACATTTTTTTTGTTTCGTAGGAAGGTTTTTATGAAATTAAAGGTATTGCCCTCGATACCGAGCCTGTTAAAATAGTCATTTAGTTGGAAAGATTTTGTAATTTTGAGTGCAGGAATGGTAAATGCACATCCTCTTTTATGATTGATTTTTGAACCGTCCGTAAAAATATGTAAAAATTCTTTTAGGCTTTCGACGTTTTCTTTAGCGGCTATGCTTATGAGATTGACTTCTTTAGAATACATTTAATTTAAAGTTGTATCGTATTGTATCTCCTCCCTCTCGCAATTGCGGAAAAGCCGCCGCGGGATGGGGAGAAACATCTTCCAGTTTCAAATTAGCTTTTTCAAATAAGTCTGTAGAGTAGTGAATAATATTTATAGCTTTATATTTAGATAGGGTTTGCAGTGAATAATATTTATAGTTTTATATTTAGATAGGTTTTTTTAGTTTGTATTTTTTTAGTAGTTCAGGAAAGGATCTAAAATATTTGATTGGAATTCTTTTGTTTCTATGGCTTGTCATTTTTGAAATTGTTAGTGAGTAAAAAGCTTCCATTCCATAAGTTAAGCGGCTACGAACCAGGGCCCTAACCAAGTGAGTGAGGAATTTCGGGTCCCATCTTTCTTTGGAAATTATTTTAATAACATTGTGTCGCTTTTTGGATGGTATGTGTTATGTGTGGTTGCCAACTTAAAGTCGGAGTGAGTATTACTCCTAATAATTAATGTTGTTGTTTAATTGTTCCTAAAATGGTACTTTTTACGTTTAAAAAAACATAAAATCACACTTATCCATGCACAGTGTAAAGCCGTTCTCCCTTAAGTATGCTGCTATGTAAAGGTCTGATGATTTTTATAGCATATCTGGAAATACTTATTATTAGTTCTGTTTGTGCGGCTGTCGTAACGGTACAATTTTTACGACAAATTGTACCGCATCATCACGTGCTTACAATTTGTCGTAAACGGTACAATTTGTTGTAATTAAGACAAATTGTGCCGCGGTGTTACCTTTTTTTGTCTGCCGCGGCACAATATGTCCCTAAGCTGTAATACTGTAAAATACTCATATTGAGGCAAAAACTGTGCAAAGGGTACAATCCCTGGTTTAAGACACCCCCCCCCCCCTCCCCCAATGCTTGAAAATATAAAACAAGGGCATCGCCGAGCTGCAGCAACGCATTGCGACAATGCAAACCCGGCCAGAGCCCAAATAAACACACCCCTGAGAAAACATTCCGAAAGTATTTTGAAATAAAAGCATGTTTATTTTAAGTCAAATGATGTGCCAGATTGTGTTGGCTTTTGTTTATTATATACGGTGACAGGTTTTGGTTATCTTGCGTTCATTTCCTTTATTTTGATTTGAAAAGAGAAGATCACGATTCAGTCTTCTTTTTAAAGTATGATTACAGGAATGACATATTTTGTGAGGTTATATATTCTTTATAAGTGAAATGAAACTATTAAAATAAAGGTAATTCAATTATTTTAAAGCATAGTCCACGTGTGTTTATATAATGTGTGTTTTTCTTGCATTTGTATGTGTGTACCTTTTGTGATGTTGTTTTGTGTGTAGCCCAAAAGAGCGCATTTTGGCAAATGAACCCCCGATTTGAGCGACATAGCCGTAAGATGTCAGCGGGTGGTAAAGTACCCAAAAGATCGCTATTGTCTTATCTGTAAGTATCCTACAATATACGTATGTTCCAAAAGAGCGCATCTTAGAAGCTAATGAGGTTACACGAATTAGTCAACACGCATGGGCTGACACACACATAACATGCATTAAAATGTGTAGTGCTATCAATCATAAGAATAGGAGATTAAAAAAACAACCAAGGGCATCGCCGAGCGTCAGCAACGTCTAATCACGCGAGGTGCGTAGTGGCAGAGTATATCCTTTGCCCGTTAGGACGGAACTGGGGTTACGCCACTAGCGTTATGCCCCGTTACGCACCCCGTTACGGAGCCCCTCAGTACCTCCCCTTCAGCCATCATATCTCAGCGATTTTGTCAAACCGTTTAGAATCGAATATCCTAGGGACAGACAATTCACCGACCCTCCTATTTTCAGGGTCCACCGATCTCCATAGCCTTGACCTTGGTCGGTACACAATACACAGTAAGTTGGGTTTAACGTCCTCTCGACCCATAAGGGCACATATGGGACACCTAACCTAAACTACCTATATACCAAGTTTTTCAAACATCCCATGTTGACCAGTGCCCGAGATATGGCTAAAAAAAAAGACGTTTTCGGTTTTCAAGGACATGACTTTGTGACCTTGATAATTCATGTTCAGATCTTTTCCTGTTGCGAATTTCCTGTTAAGGTTGTACACCACCACACCAAAAATTGAAGAAGCAAATCTGCCACCATGTTCCCGAAGATAAAGTCAGAAAAAAAAAGCAAAAAAAAAGCAAAACTCCAGATTCCAAGACCATCCGATTTTCAGGTTCCACTGATATAACTGACCTTGACCTCCTATGTTGACCAGATATGCCTGAAAATAGAATTTTGGATTTCAAGGTCATACATCAAGGTCAATACCTTGAGCTTAATAGTTCATGTTCGGATATATTTCTATTAAGGTGGCACACCACCAAGCAAAATTTGAAGCAATTCTATCACCTCTTTCTTAAGATATCCTTAGGACAGACAAAAGAGAGAAAAAAACGACCCTGCAATTTTCAGGGTCCAGATATCTTCTTGAACTTGACCTTGACCTCACGGTACAATTTGTCGTAACGGTACAATTTGTTGTAATTACGACAAATTGTACCGTTACGATTAACAAATTGTGACCGTAACAATAATACATAAAATAATAATAAGCAATACATATTTAAGGTATTCATACGGGTTGATTTATTGGCAGTTGGAGTATATTTAAATTGATTTGGATTGCGTTGGAGTACAGAATTGAATCTATATTATTAACTGGGGAACACTATTCTATTACAAACTAAGTTAAGTTTGGTTCTGAAGTACGGTGCGTTGCTGTTCTATAATCAATCCTGTTGAGTTACTAACGAGACTGGATGGTAACAGAAGCCGTCTATTCTAGGTAAATATTCGTAATGGCAGTTGAGTGATTGTAGGCATAAAATATAATTTTTTCGGATTTCACCAGGAACAGCTCATGCTCATGCATCATGTGGGGCGGCTTGCCTTGCTTGCCGTCAGCCTTCAACACAACATGTCTCTGATGCCACCTGAAGCAAGGGACATGACCCTTGACAAGGCCCGAGAGAGATTGATACAAAACAAATTCAGCTGATTGTTGGTCCGAGTATGTACAGATGCTGAATTTGTTACTGTAGAGGATAATGAGAGATGGAAACTTTTGAGGATATGTCAGGACATTTTGAATTTGTTTCACAAAGAAGGCTTTTCTTTTTATGAATGTTGTTTCAGGCAGTTTTTTATGCTTTTATTTTTTTTTTCTCTTCCCCATTACCAAAACATTATGCATTAGGCTTGACCATAACGACACGTAAACTTCAGCATGGTCATCAACATTCCTTAATGGTCTAGCCCACTCATGAGGGCACTACATATAGTACGTTCTTCTAAACATGCAGTGGCCTCCGAACATGACTAACACCTGCCCTTGCAGAGCAGCAACTGTCTCAGAAAAGAAACGTCCCACACGGCTTTTTGAAAAAAACATGGGACAATAATGACTTTGGAGAGGAAACCTTGCCGTCTGAGCCTATCTATGTTGTACAAGGTAACAACTATGCTGGGAATGTTTCTTAACGGTTTCTTTCAAAAGCGTTTTAGAATCCATTTTAAGCCCACTTTAAGATGGAAGCAATATCGTGGGCGTATAAAGGTGAAAATTCTAAATTATATAGTTAATGATCTATTTTTTTTAAGTCTCAAACATGCTAAAAGAGAATGTTACATATATGTACTAAATTGAACCTTATTATTGGGCAAAGTGGAAAGGGTCCAAGAAATTACATGTTCCTCGTCCCCGTCAGATTCAGCTCTGGTGAACACGAAAACTAACAACACACAAAGCCACTCACACACACGAACATACACACACGAACATACACACACACACGAACACACACACACGAACAAATGCACGCACGCCCGCCACACGGTCCCACAAACGGCAAACAAACCCATCGGAAACAGATGTACGCAACGGTACGACCGCAACCGGCACACAGTCTTTACGCCAATGCCCGCACGCACGGATACACAATGACGCACCAGACGACACACCGACACAGACGACACACACACAACACCACGGACCCAACGTGACACGACAGACACAACCACCAAACTTTGAAGTTACATTATCGACATGGGAAAGGGGGATGGGGGATGGTCTCACACCAGTGCAAGAGCAATACTACTCCGTCCCAGTCTGCAGGTCTAGATGAATTGGGTGTGAGGGGGGGGGGGGGGGGGGGGGGATGCATGAAGGGCAAACAAAACATCAAAGAAACAACGACCCGTGAGATTGGAAATCTAAGACAGACCCATGGAGTATAGAACTACTCTACTAGGACGTCAAATCATTTGGAAGGTGCTTCTCCCACCCCGCTCCTCTCTCTCTCTCTCTCGTCTCTCTCTCTCATCTTCCTCTCTCTCTCCTCTCCTCTCTCTCCTTCTCTCTCTCGTCTCTCTCTCTCTCTCCTCCTCTCTTCTCTCTCCTACTCTCTCTCTCTCGCCTCTCTCCGTCTCTCTCTCTCCTCTCTCCTCTCCCTCTCTATTCATCTCCTGCTCTTCCCGTCCACGT